>OY728132.1:579629994-580173140 GCA_963277665.1 Viscum album | reverse complement strand
AAGAAGTTACCAATCCTACCAAATTGGATTTTCACTAAAAAAATAATACTCTAATCCTTAACACCCATTGTTTGTTTTTTATAACATAAATGAAAACCCAATTAAATATCATAGCTCTTAGTCACACCCCCGTGGACAGCCCCCCACTCCCAAAGACAGCACGTACCCCTCAGACAGCCCCCCCCCCCCCCCCGTGGACAGCCCACCCATCCCCCTCGACACCCCCACCCCCTGGACACCCCCTCCCCCCAGACAACCCCACCCCCTGGACACCCCCGACCCCGATGGACAACCTCCAACCCCTAGACAACCCCCCAACCCCTGGACCCCCACCCCCATGGACACACCCCCACCCCGTGGATAGCCCCACCCCCTGGACACTCCTACCCCCTTGGAGAGTTCCCCCACCCCGGTGGATAGCCCGCCCACCCCTTGGACTCCCCCTCCCCCTGGACAGCCCTGCCACCCCCCGTGGATAGCCCTCCCACCCCCTAGACACCCTCTCCCCCCAGACACCCCCACCACCCAGGGACACCCCCACCCTGGAAACCCCATACCCCCTGGACCCCCCCCCCCCAACCCTCGTGGATAGCCTGCCCAGCCCCCTTTGCCTCTCCACCCCCTGGGCAGCCCCGCCAGCCCTGTGGACAGCCCCCCACCCCCTGGATAATTTGCCCACCTCCCTGGACACCCTCTACCCCATGGATAGCCCCACCACCCCTTTGGACAGCCCACCCACCCCTGGACACCATGTACCCCCGTGACAACCCCGCCACCCTTGTGGAAAACCTTCCCACCCCCTGGATACCCCTACCCCGCTGGACAGCCCCCCAACCCCGTGGATAGCCCGCCCACCCCCTAGACACCCCCACCCCCGAACACCCCCATCCCCCCGAACACCCCCACCCCTGGACACCCCGTACCCCCTGGACACCCCCCCCCCCCTAGAGAGCCCTCAGACCCCCCTTGACACCCCCAACCCCCTGGACAGCCCCGCCACCCCTATGGAAAGCCCCGCCACCCATATGAAAATCCCACTTACCCCCCTAGACACCCTCAACCCTCTTGGATATCCCCCACCCCCTAGGACAATTCCCCACCCCTGGACACCCCCACCCCCTAGACACCCCCACCCCTTGGGTATTGTATGTGATCACTCAAATAATCTATTAAAATATTAATTTTATTGATCTAAAATTTATTCAACTCCTGAATAATTCTCCTCCATAAGTGTACATGATATTTTCCACTCATGTATAGTTCTTCAAAGGTATTTTGTTGTTTTTTATATTATGATTATCATATAGAGTATTGTGCCAGTTATGGTTTCATATAAAGGAAAAAATTCTCATTTACTAAAATATACTTTCTATAAAACATCAATATTATTGAATTACTTTTGAGAAAACGACTTATAACAAAAAAATTTACAGAATGGATAGAAGTTGGATGTATGAAACCGATCGGATCTCAATAAAATTTCAAATCAATTTTGAGAGATTTTTAGATTTTTCATTTCACAATGCTTCAGATAGTGGTCACATTCATTGCCCTTATTACAATTGTGTTGGAAGACCTTGGTTGTGTCGTGAAGAAGTCATCTACCATATAACCCAAAATGTTTTTCAAGAAAACTACTCTGTGTGGTATCAAAATGGTGAGAAAATGAAATCTCAAATTTCTAGTGATCCAAATAAGAGGACTGGATTGGAAAATTTTTTATTTGACTAGTTTCTGTTTATTCGCCATCATGAAAAAGAAAGGATTACAACTGAAGAAGATTTAGATATAAAGAGACATGATGCGTCTAATGAAAATGATGATTTTGTTAGGGTGAATAAATTGAATAATGCTGCCACGATTATAGTATATCAACAATGCGGTAAAATGAAAAATTTGGAATTTCTAATCCGATTGTTTCATGGGAAAACAATGTATGGGATTTATAATACTTCCATCGAATAAATTCTTACCTTCTTGAAGGACTTACTTACAGATGATGTAGCTATTCCCTCAAACCACTATATGTCATGGAAGTTAGTTGAGGAACTTGGATTTTCAAGAAACAAAATTCATGCTTGCCCGAAATATTTTAGCTTATTCTGGGAGGAAACTACTGAAAAAAATGATTGTATAAAATGTGGCACATCTTGCTGTAAGAAAAAAGCTAATGGAACACCATCCCGTGTGCCACAGAAAGTAATGTGGCATTTTCCATTGATCCCCAAACCCCAGAATATTTTTATGTCTGATGAAATATCAATAAAAATGAGATGGAATGATACCAAGAGAAAAAATACAAATGATGAGTTGGTTCACCCTAAAGATGTATTTGTATGGAAGAGATTTGATGCTTGATATACTGATTTTGCAGCTGACGTGCGTAATGTGAGGTTGGGTCTTTCATGTGATAAATTAAATACATTTGGGTAGATGCTTACATTGAAAAACACATGGTCGGTTTTTAAACACATTTATATAATTCCCCCATGGTTGTGTATGAAAAAACCTTTCACTTTAATGAGTATACTCATATCAGGAACTTCTTATCCCGACAGTGATTTAAACGTATACATGCAACCTTTAATAAAAGAGTTGAAACTTCTTTGGGATGTGTGTGTGCGCACATATGATGCATGTTCGAAAGAAATATTTCAGATATATGTTGTGCTTATGTGAAAGATCAATGATTTTCCTGCTTATGCAATGATGTCACGATGGAGCATGAAGGGAAAACTATCATGTCCTTTTTGTATGAATAATACACAATCCAGAAGTCTAAAACATCATTGTAGTTTCAGTTTTATGGGGTATCGACAATTCTTTCCAATGGAACATCCATATAGAAATAATCTTTGAAGATTTAACAACACCATGGAGACCGATGATCCACATCAGTGTATGTCTAGAACTGATGTGCTTAATGAATTTAAAGATCTTAATTATTTATTTGGTATAGGAGAAATGAAATATGGAAAGAGAAATATTGTTTCCATTGAAACCTATTACAATTGGAAGAAGAGAAGTATCTTCTTTAATTTACCTTATTAGTCATACAATTTGTTACGTCATTGCTTAGACATAATGCACATTGAAAAGAAAATATATTAAATGTTTCTTTCGATTCTTCTAAATGTTAAGGGAAAGACAAAATATGATTTATGGTCTTGGCGTGACTTGGTGGATTGGGGCATCAGACCAGAATTGTATCATGTGTGTATCAGTAAAAATATATTTCAAGTTCCATGTGCTTCTTATGGGATGACACCTATAGAAATAAAATAAATTTCTAGTTGTACTAGACACTATTAAGGTTTTTTATGGATATTCAAGAACCATATCTAAACGGGTCAACAAAAGAGAGTTGAAGCTAAAATATTTGAAGGCTCGTGATTATCACATTTTTCTGCATGAGTTGATTCAAATGTCAATTAATCATCTTTTTTCCAATATTGTAAGGGTGGTTGTTATTTGGTTGTTCCATTTGTTTATAGGTCTTTGTGCTAATAAGTTTTCAAAGTCTTTCTTGTAAAAAATGTTGGCAGATTCCCCATTAATTTTGTGTGAGTTAGAATAAATATTTCCTCCATCATTTTTCACATGCATGATGTATCTGACGATCCATATTCCAACTAAAATACTTCTTGAAGGACCTATTTATTTTCATTGGATGTATCCAACTGAAATAAATATCTACACATTAACATCTTATGTCTGTAATAGGAATCATTCCGTAGGCTCTATCGTGAATGGTTACTTGGCTCAAGAATGTATGGATTTCTGCTCTATGTATTTTTCTGATCTGACTACAAGAATGAACAAACCAATGAGAATCGAAGAAGAAAAATATGAGAAAATTGAACCCAGTTTTCCATCACTTCATCAAACAGGAGGACTTCGTGGATCATATACATTAACTACATTAAGACTTGAAGAGCGGGAGATGGTACATCGCACAGTTTTGTTCAACTGTGAATTGTTTGATGACTACATATTATAAGTAAATTGAATATGTATATTATATATATATATATATATATTAAAATATTCATATTTCTATCTATAGGGAACATAAATCGATGATAAATAGAAATCATCGTTCTTTATCTTTGAGAAGGAGGGAGACTTTTCATAGCAAAGAGTTTTCTACTTGGTTAAAATTGAAGGTAATAATATTACTGTTTAAAATTATTAAAACAATAACTAATTAAGTTTAATATTCATTTATATTTAAGGTATTGATTTTTCTTGATGAATTTGTCTCTAAGGAAATAAGAGCATTGACTTTTGGTCCTAACACTGTGGTTTGTGACTATTAATTAATTGTTATCAACGGGTATAGATTTATTATCACTGAACGAGAAAAGAACATGAGAACACAACATGATGGTGTTATGGTTACTGCCACAATAGTCTTTTATTCTGTTGCATCAGATAGTAGACCACAATTTGAAAATGTTGGTTATTATGGAGTCGTTGAAAAAATAATAATATAGGATTATTATTCTCATGGACTAGTCACGATGACGAAATTCTAGTGGTTTGATTCGATGACGAGGTAGAGAAAATTTATTGATGATTTTGGATTTCAAATAATTGATATGACTCTCACTCTTGCTACCAATGAACCATATGTATTGGCATCAATGGTGAAACAAGTTTTTTATATCAAAGATCATGTTCAACCTGAATTTGGTGTCATTTTTGAAGTAATTCCAAGAAATATTTTTGATGATGGTGATGATGGAATTGACCCCATCCCTATTGCCATTGGAAATGATCCATTTATTAATTTTGATGAATTCAATAGTTCTATTGTCATAGTTGACTGTGAACCTGAAGTTGTGGTGGTAAATATATAAAATCATCCATTCATGTTCTCAATTATTTTGTTTTACCTTGATTTGGGCTATTATGGTTGGTACTATTCAAATTGATTTATTATTGATTACAAATATGTTGTATCCAACTTGACCATTATGTAAATTATCAATGTTTATTGGTTGCAATTTTATTATAATTTCATTTTCTAATTTGGAATTTAAATGTATTCAAACCTATGAAACCAACATTTATAACTTGGTGAACATTTCAATGCTTCAACTGTGTTTTGTAAAAAAAATTGTATAACTCTAAGACCTCTTTTTAACATTTTACCAGGTAATTAACATTATGGTTTGTATTATTTTTAAAAACATGTATTAAAACTTGCATCATTTACCTAGACTAAAGAAATTAAATTTTTACTTAATTTTGGCAACTGATTTACCCCTTATGAATCCGGTAGAATCAATGTTCCATGAATCCCCCTATTCCCTATAATTTATTTTGTTTTTTGGGTTACACATTTGTTATCCTTTTCAATTTACTTCAACATTTGTTTTCAAGTTCAGTAAATGAAAACTATTGAAGAAAGGTGATGAAAACAAATTATGGACAATAATAGTCACATGACTGAGCTAGGCATTCCACCACTAGTGCCTACAATGAGTATTTTATTTCAAATATATATATTTAAATAATATATAATGTCATGTGATTAATTTTTCTAAAACACTTTTGCAGGATCCATCTATTAAGAGATAGTTATTTGATAATCAGCTTAGTAGTGGTCCCAGTACTCAGGGTGTTCGTACGAGGGGGGGGGGGTACGAGAACTAGACGATCTAGTCGGCGTAGCAGACTAGACCCTACCCCTCCCACAGACGTACCACCCATCCCAAATTCTGATCCCACTGTGTCATTAGGGATCCACAGGATATTTAGGCCTCCCATTTTTCACCACCCTTTACATCTGATCCACCTCACTTGTCTTTACCATATCCGATGATGATTCACACTCCCCATCCAGCATTCATCCAGCCATCTCTGTCATCTTCTTTTACTTCTTCTTCCTTCTCTCTGGGATTTTATATTCCATCTTCTTCGAGTCCTGCTCCACCAGAGTCTATACCTATGGAGCATACATTGGAACCCAATCCATCTGTACAGGGCATTCCTCCAGTTTCTATGGATCCATCGATTCTCATTGATCGGACTACCGCAGGTATACTTATAAAACCCTAAAAAAAATTTACACCATTATTTATATTCATTATAAGATGTATTAAAAAAATATTTGTTTTTTATTTCATAACAGATACATCTACTGATAAGAAGTTGGGGAGGGGGAGTACACACGTGCGTGCGGTGTGGAACCACTGCACACAGTTGATGGTGGACTACAATGATGATAGTCAAGTGATTGAATAATCAGGGCAGCAATGTGAGAGTTTTTTGGTGATGCTTGCCAAATACTCCGGCATCATTCCTGTCAGCCCGCTCTCATGGAGACAGCTGCCAAATGATGTCAAGGATAAATCTTGGGCAGATATATGGGTAAATAAATCTGTTGTATTTAATGCAATATATTATTTTTTGTATTTATATGAATTAATATTTTGGTGTCACCTACGGTTTAATTTCCCTGATGGTGAGGTTGTACGACCAGCACGTCTAAAGGATTTAAGAGAGCTTATAAGAACGAGTTGTAAATTGGATGGTGTTATAGAGTGGGGACAGAGTTAGAGGCGGTCCCAGTCATGGATGATTGTCCATTAGGACAGTATCGACAGATGATTACACATTGGACGACTAGCCAATTTATGGTATTAATCACATTAGAGGCATCTAAATGAAAATTCTCATGTTCTTCATTAATACAAATTATTGAATTTTATTTAAGATTCATCTAGAAGATAAACAATATGCTAAAAAGTACATCTACACATTGTGATGTACTATTATGCGAGATCATGAGAGGAATAGGTATGACAATTTAAAATTTTTCTTTACGAATTGCACTTTCTATTGCTTCCTCCATCATTTATTCAATTGCTGAAGTTATTATATAATTATAGTTATGAAATTAATTATTTTTGTCATATTTTTAATTATGTTTTTTAAATTCAATGTCATTGTAGAGTCATAAATTGAATATAGAAGGATGTGTACCTCGAGAAAAACTGTTTCGCTCGAGTAGAAGGGAAAAAGATGGAAGTGCTGTTAATGAACCGACTCACCAGAAGATTGTATGTTTTACATTGTGGATTTAAAATTTTAATCTCTATTTTTTAATTTAATAATATATTTATATTTGTAACATGCTTCTTTAGAGGCCCTTGATTCCCAGGAACCTGACAATTTTGGGTCAAACCATCACTTACATCAGGTGTTGGGAGATGAGTACCCTGGTAGAGTACTGTACTGGCCTGGGAAGAGTATATTCCTGATGAGGTATTGGCCCTCCTCAGGTATGATTTGTAGTGCCACCGTGTTCCAATAGGTTAAGGTACAGGCTGAACAGGCTGACAAATGGTTATAGAGATTGCAGAACAGTCTGCTAGGGAAAACACTGCATTTATGAAACTGATGGAAGTTTTATGTCCCACACTTCCACCAGAGGCCAACACAGCTTGCGATGAATACATGTCGTCGATGCATTCTATATATGGTTCATCAGGTGGAAGTTATAGTGGTGGTCAAGATGATGGTGAGGAGGAGTCTGAGATGGAGGAGGTGTAGGGTGAGGAAGAGGCAAGGCAGAGGAGGAGCGAGAGGAGGAGGAGGACGAGGCGGCTGAGGCTGAGTACTAGGGAGAGGAAGAGGGCGTTGAGGAGTGTGGGGAAAATTATGTGGACGATGATGAGGATGAGGGTGAGTATGATGATGATGACGATGATAGTGATGGTGATGAGGGACGGATTGATCCGTTACAATTTTGACTGATATTACTAACCTTTGAAGTTTATTGATTTGTTGTGCATGAATATATGTTTGATTAAGTAGGTCAAATTATTTATATTTTTTTATCTACAAATAATAAAACATGACATTATGATTTGTTGTGACTAGTTCACCCCTCCCCTAGACAGCCCCCACCCTTGTGGATATGCCGCCCACCCCCTGGACTGCCCCACCACCCTCGTGGATAGCCCACCCACTCCTTGGACACCCCATGCCCATGGATATCCCCCACCCCTGTGGACAGCCCTCCCACCTCCATGGACAACCATCCCACTCCCCTGGATACCCTCGACCCCATGGAAAGCCCCTCCACCCCCATGGATAGCCTTCCACCCCTGTGGATAGCCCAACCACCCTCGTGGATAGCCCCTCCCCCAACCACCCCCCCCCCCCCCCCGTGGACAGCCCGCCACCCCTGTAGACATCCCTCCCACCCCCTGGATAGCCCCTCCCCAACACCTATGGACAGACCCCCCCCTGTGGACAGGACCCACCCCCGTGGATATCCCAACAACCCCCCCCCCCCCTTTGACACCCCGACCCCCTGGACACCCCGACCCCCGGGACAGCCCCACCACCCCCATGTACAGCCCGCCCCACCCCCTGGATACCGCCTCCCCCCGTGGAAAGTCCCCCAACCCCGTGGAGAGCCCACCCACCCCCCAGACACCCCATACCCCCTGGACAGCCCCACTACCCCCGTGGACAGCCTTCCAGCCACTCTAGACACCCCATACCCCCTAGACAGCCCCGCCCACCCCCTGGACACCCCGTGCCCCCCGTGGATAACGCCACCCACTAGACAACCACTACACCCCCTGAATAACCCCTCCACCCATGGATAGCCCCCCACACCCATTGATATCCCCCCTGGAAACCCTGTGCTCCCTGGACACCCTCGAACCCCCTGGATAGCTCTGCCACCCCCGTGGACTGCCCTCACACCCCTTGGACACCCCATACCCCCTAGACAGCCTCACCACCCCCGCGGATAGCCTTCCCACCCCCTAGACACACCGTGCTCCCCTGGACAGCCCCCACCCCCGTGGATAGCCCGCCCACCACTATGGACAGCCCACCCACCCTCTCGGACACCCCGTACCCCCCGGACAGCCCCACCACCCCCATAACCAGCCCCCCAAGACACCCCATACCCCCCAAGGACAGCCCCCCACCCCCATGGATATCCCTCACCCCCATGGACAGCCTTCAAACCACCTAGACACCCCATACCCCCTGGACAGCCCCGCTACCCCCGTGGATAGCCTGTTCACCCCCCTGGACACCCCGTACCCCCCTCGATAGCCCCTCCCACCCCCTAGACAACTTGTGCCCTTGGACAGCCCCCACCACCATGGGCATCCCTCACTCCCCTATAGACAGCCCGCCCACCCCATTGGACACCTCATACCCCCCTGGACAGCCACGCCACCCCTGAGGACAGCCCCCCCCCCCCCCCCCCCATAGACACCCGGTACCACCAGGACAGCCCCCACCCCCGTGGACAGCCCCCCACTCCTGTGGACAGCCCACCCAACCTTTTAGACACACCGAAACCCCTGGAAATCCCCGCCACCTCGAGGACAACCCACCCACCCCCTAGAAACCTCGTACCCCCTTGGATACCCCCACCTCATGGACAGCCCCCATGTGGTCAACCCTCCAACCCCCTAGACACCCCCTAATTTCCACAACTGCCCCGCCACCCCTATGGAATGATCGTCCACCCCCCTGGACACTCCCTCCCCCGTGGATAGCCCCCACCCCTATGGATAGCCCCTCACCCCCATGGACAGCCCACCCTCCTCTCCAATACACCCCTATCCCCCGTGGACTGCCCGCCCACCCCCTGGACACCCCCTACCCCCTGATAGCCCTGCCACCCCCATGGGCATCCCGACCACCCCCTGGACACCCCGTACTACCTGGACAGTCCCACCCATCCCCCTAGACATCCCTACCCCCTAGACAGACCCCACCCCTGTGGACATCCCCTCCCACCCCCATGGACACACCTACCCCCTGGACAGCCCTGCCACCCCCGTGGACCGCCCCCACCCCCCCGTGGACAGCCGCCACCCCCTAGACAGCCCCACCCCCTTGGACAGCCCCCACCCCCATGGATTATAGGGTTTCTATGAACTCAAAGATCCCATTAATCATAGATACCAACTTGGTTGCCTCCTGGGATCCTTGATCATCAATAAAAAATAGTGGATGGTATTTTAGAAACTCCCATGCATAATAAATGATCTGATAAGAAAATGGTTATTCTACTTCCACAGTAGTTTAAGTAGAGACCAACACACAAAAATGACTACCTAAGATATCCCCTTCTGGAATTTTTGATTCATTTATAGTGGTAACATTATAAATAATTATAAAAAACAAAACCATTATTAAAATAATCTGATGTTCTAAAACAAGGGACACAAAATCAAAAATTCCATAAAGATACATCATAATAAATTCTTCATAAAACCATTTCAAAATCACATAACATAAACTTATTTCTATTTAAAACTCCCCAATGGTTTATAAAAATTAGTTTTAAGGTTCCATTTCAAAAACCATATAGTATTTTTGTCCCAGAATAAAAATGTAATCCTTTTCCTAATAACCAAATCCCCCTTCCTACCATACACCCCAAAGCATTCATTTTCTTCTAAAGAAACACATATTATTGAAATAAACACTATTTAAAAACTATTTTAAAAATACCAATGATCTTAAAATTTCTAAAATTCATTCCATTAATACCATTATATCGCTCACCCATCCTAGACACCATCCCACCACCTGGACACCCCCAACCCCTGGATATCCCCACCCCCATGGATAGCCCCCCACTCCCATTGGAAAGCCCCTCCACCACCCTAGACCGCCCCCACCCCTGGAAACCCCACCCCCATGGATAGACCCATACGCCCTAGAGAACCCCCAACCCCCTGGATGCCCCCACCCCTCTTAGACAACACCCAACCACCTGGACACCCCCCGCCCCTAGACATCCCCACCCCCATGGACAGCCACCCCAACCCCTAGACACCACCCCACCCCCTTGTACAACCCCACCCCCTGGACCACCCCCATCCCCCTGGACACCACCCCTAGAAATCCCCACCCCCTGGACACCCCCACCCCATGGAAACCCCCACCCCCATGGATAGCCTCTACCCCCTAGACACACCCAACCCCCTAGAACGGCCCCACCCCTCCTAGACACCGCCACACCACCTAGACACCCCCACCCTCGGACACCCCCACGCCCACCCCTGGACACCACCCACCCCTTGGACAGCCCCCAGCCCCCTAGACCACCCCCACTCTCCTGTACACCACCCCACCCCTTGGACACCCCCACCCATGGAAAACCCCCCAAATCCCATGGACACCACTCCACCCCCAGGACACCCCCATGGACAACCCCCCCCCCCCCCCCCCCCACAACCCTAGACAACCCCCCTAGACATCCCCACCTCTCTAGGTGGCCCCCACCCCACCTAGAAACTACCCCACCACCTGGAAACCCCACCCCTCAGACACCCACACGCCCATGGACAACCACCCCCACCCCTAGCCACCAACCACCCCCCTTGGACAGTCCCCCAACCCCCTCGACCGCCCCCACCCACCTGGATACCCCCACCCCTTAGACACCCCCACCCCCTGGAAAGCCCCCGACCCCCTAGACACCACCACCCCCTGGACACCACCCCACCCCCTAGACACTCCCATGGACAGCCCCCCCCCACTACCCTGGACAGCCCCCACCCCATGGACAGCCCCATCCCACCAGACATCCCCACCCCTGGACACCCCCACCCCCCTTGGACAACCACCCTAAACCCCTGAACAACCCACAACCCCTTGAATTCTACATTGAATTCTTTATGTATTTAATTAACTAATGAATTATGTGTTAATGGTGTATGGGTATACTTGTATGTTTATACTTTCTCTAATTACCTTATAAATTTTGTGTTAATTATGTTAAGGGTGTATGTGACTCTGACTATCATGGGATCTCTGAAATGTGAGTGTCCTATCACCATTATGAGATGTATACACCAAAGAAATTGAAATGGTTTAGTTGGAAGAGTGGTTTCCTTATGAAGATTTAAATGGGGAAAACTATGTTGTGGTACATGTCATGGTGGGAAGAGTATACTATTTTTTATGTTCATTTTCAAGTGTTTTTTTGTTCTATTTTAAGTGTTGTTTTTAGGTGTGTTTGTAGGTGTATGCAATAGAAGGGATGGGTGTCTGCTGTGCTGGGTGTTATGTTGGTTTCTAGAAATACATTATACCAACAGTTTAAAACCATTGTTAAAGTGTAATGGAGAATAGTTTTACCAATGGTTTGAATAAACCGCTGGTAATACACTATACCAACGGTTTAAAACCATTGGTATAGTGTTTTGACAGAATATTTTTACCAACGGTTTTAAGGAACTGTTGGTAATACTATATACAAATGGTTTAGAAACCGTTGGTAAACTACTTTTAATCTATATATCCCAATGATTTCTCAACCTTTGGTATAAATATATACCAACAGTTTCTATAAAATCATTGGCATACTGAAGGTTACAGTGCCATATAACAACGGTTTGAGTAAAACTGTTGGTATATTCCTTTTGCAATAACTTACTAGCCAACAGTTTGCATAACCATTGGTATATAATATACCAATTTTTTTCCTATACCAATAGTTTTAAACCGTAGGTATATATTGTATTTCCATTAGTGAATAGACTAAAACTTAAACATAAGGCTCACAATGACCAAGAAAACATGGAAACAATCCATTGAATATTCATATTTAGATCCTATACAACATTTTATCATATGGAGACCATTATTGGTGCCACTTGACATAAAAAAACATGGGTGGAATTCCTATTTCAAAAATTTACAATAATTCCATTCCTATACTATGAAAAGGCACATAAACTCTCACTTGTTCATACCTATAAATTCATTAAAATCGCCCAAAAATTTACAAATAATCTCCCAAAATTCCTAAATTAGTCTTATAATCCTTCTATTTGGAATAAATCTAACCAATGATGATTTTTGGTGTAAACCAATAGGAGTTAGAAAAAGAAGAGGTAATATCCTTCCTCAAGATCCTTTGTTTTATTTTAATTCTACACCCCTAACCTCGTCTTATTCCATGGAAATATAAAAATTTCAGTATCGTAAATATATTTATATTTTTTAATTATAATTTTTATACCTACACTTACACACATTTCCATATAATGGGTATCAAAATTAACATTCTTGTGTAAGAAAAACTACCACCTCACGATACGATGTTGTTCATTTTTCCTTTAACACCACTAATGGTTTGGGAATATGATAGAAAATATGTTTTGATATGATATATATGATATTTATTATGTATTTATTCCTTTTTAATTATTATATAACACATACCTTCATGCTTCCTTTTTGTGTAAATAAGATAACTTCTTTTGTGGAAGTATGGACTACTGCATCATAAAAGTGATGTGATTTGTTCACACTCTAAATTAGATTCATTATGGATGATTTTAGTAAATTTATATGATATATGAGAAATAATAAATCTATAGAAATTATAATATATATATTTATATACATATATGTCATTTAATTTATTTCATTCAAAATGACAATTAAATGGAAACAACATTCAAGCGTATGTACGGCTTACGGTCCCCATGAATGGTTTATTCCATTTCATATTTCTAGAATTTATAAATTATTATAAATTTCTATATAATGAATGCAAATTATATTTATATCATGTTTTATATTCTATAAATAAGTAAATCATGATTTATGTAAGGGGATATTTAATAATAAGTCAAAACATATACGAAAAATAAAATCGAACATTACTTGAAATGTAACATTAACATGGAGTTGTCAATAAACTATTAATATAATGTCATAATAAAATAATATATGGTATTGGATATAATAATATGGTTCTTTTATAGATATATAATAGACATATATTCATTATATTGGAGGTTTTAAAGTGTATAAATAAATTCAAGACTTTTGGTAAGGGGTTTCTCATCTCACATATATTTTTGTGAGATTATTCCATATTCACCACTCATTTATTTTTTGTGGTGGGTATTTAGATATCCATTTTATGATATTTATTTCATTGGGTTTATGGTTCAAAATTTTCAAAATTAGTAAAGTAATTTTTGTCTCAATTTCCCTTCTTTGAGATTCATTCCATGTTATTAACCTTTATTTTTCTATGGGGGTATATACTACTATTTTTTATGTTATGTGATTAATATCATTCCTTTAATAGTATTTTAAGCTTCATGTAATGTGTATATTTCATTGGTATTATGATATAAATTTACTTAAGAGGTAATATTTTACTACTATAATCTCACCATTTATCGATATTGTTTACGATTATGCTTCCATTGATGAAATTAAATTATACATATAATATTAAATATCATGAGTTTTATTATAATCTAGTTATTAATGTTATATCTATGTAATGGTTCCATTTTTAACACTCTTTGGTACTGAATATAATTATAAAAATGTATTTAAGAATATCCTACTTTATTTCTCCTTTCAATCAGAAATCTGTGTTCTTTCAAAACCGTATTTTGAAAAATAATAATTTTTTATAATATTAACCTTTGACATTTAAAATAAATTATCACTATTTTACCTTTTTAAGAATTTATTTTAAAAGGAATAATCTTTTCGTTTTCCAATCAATTAACTTTTCCTAAATTTTTAATTTGAAAAAGGAATGTTCGGTATGTATGAACTTACCTACTATCATGACCATAATTTCCTTGAAGATTAATTTGTATGTTTTCAATTTTATTTTTAAAGAAAGTGTTTATACTTATATTCTACAAATTTCATTCTTTTAAAGTGGATTTCAATGATATTTTTTTTCTAATTTTTTTTATGTTTATATTTTTTTTAATGATTTTCAAAGATTCTTTTATAAATTTTCAAGATTTTTTTTCAAGGGAGGAAGGATTTTGAAATTTAATTATGATTCTGAAAGTGTTTTTATTCAAAAATAATATTTTCTAATGAAAATTTTAAATGATTTTAAATTTTACATTATAAGTTTTAATGAGTTATTTTTTCAGAAAAATGATGTTGAATATGATTTATTTTTTAAAAATTGATATTCAAAGAAAGGTTATTTTAAATAATAAATTCTTCATGTGATATTTAAAAATCCTTCCCCAATATAATATGACATTCTTAGATATTGTTTAATATTTAATGGGGATATGATCCTAGGACACCATTCTTATTCTTTATTTGAATGGTTTATGAAAACTGGTTTGTGAAACCTGTATATATTCTAAAGGTTATCCCATGATAAAATAATTGTTGAAACCAACTTCTATTCATGGATTAGGATTTGATAAAAAGTTTAGGATACCCATTTCATTTCTTGGGTTATGATATTCTGTTTATGAAACCCATCTATTTTTAAGGGTTATGATATGATGCAAGTATTATTATATTGTGGAACATGTATGTATGATTTCATTATGTTATGAGTGGGACCTATATATACCTCCAATGCATTAGGTAATGATGGATGACTCATGAGTATATATTTTATGTGTGAACCTAATTACATGTTCACATTGTTATGCATGGACCTGGTTGTATGTATATAATTTTATGTGTTATCCTAATTAAATGTTCACAATATTAGGAGTGAAATTTATTACATGTTCAAAAAGTTATGCATGAACCTGATTACATGTTCACAATGTTATACGTGAACCTGATTAGATGTTCACAATTTTATGAATAGACCTAATTTAATGTCCACAAGTTTATGAGTTGACCTAATTACATGTTCACAATGTTATGCATGGATCTAGTTTCGGGTCTATAAGTTTATTTGTGAACCTTATTACATGTTCACAATGTTATGTGTGGACCTGATTTCATGTTCACAATGTTATGTGTGGACCTGGTTACATTTCTATAAGTTTATTAAAGGTCTTGATTTCATGTTCCTAACATAATAAGTGAACCTGAATCTACTTATACATATTCAAAATGTTATAATCTGATGCATATTCCATAATTGCATGCCTTATTCTTATGCTATGCTTTCATGGATTATGTTTTTGATTACCATACGACTCATGTCTTATGAAATGGCAATATTTATTCCTTTACTCATATATATGGTCTTTAATATTTAGGGTATGATCTCTAAATTTTATTCTCATGTTCTCATACCCTTATTCTCATGTTATGCTTGTGTATCTACTTTGTTTACACTTACTGAGCATCTATTCTCAACAATTTCTTATGTTTCCCTTCCCTAGGTTATGAAGAAATGTTTTAAGTAGTAGTACTAAAGCGGAAGACCATTTAAGGATATATTTAATATCTTTCAACATGTTAGAAGATTATGTTTTGATGTTTCCAAAGACACTAAACTGTTATGGTCCTTAGGAAGTTATTTTTATAATATAATGAATATTGATCTAAAATGATGTAATTTCCATGTATGTTAAGCTAGGATCACTATATAAATCCTACAGAAATATCCCCTAGATCACACGATATTCCCAAAAAATGTCATCTAGATCACGCGACATCCTCCAGACATGTCATCCATATAATAGAATGGCATTAAGGATAAGTCATACAGGTCCTTTAATGCCCTCGAGACAAGTCATCCTTGATCTTTCGACGGTATTTAGACATTCCATTCTGATTATGCGATGTCACTCAAACAAGTAAATTGGAGAATTTGATTATCTTTTGACCTGTATACGATATGAATAGATATTTATAGAAATCCTCCAATATTTGTGGAAAAAAATCAAAGCATGTCAAGTCGACAATCATGTAGGTCAGGCTGACAATCAAGTCAGGTCAAGACGGTGTTCCGGGATAGGATAACCTTTTCCTGCCCACATATAAGGGAAACCTCATTGGATAAGCCCTAATAAACTGAATTTCAAGAAATCTAATTCCTTCCATATTCAAGATATTTAGGATGCATTACTAAGGCCTAATATCAAATGGAAATCAAATTCAGTATGAGTCCCCTCATGTCTCTAACATTTCAACCATCGAGACCCAATCATTCCCATGGGATGATCACTCATTCTCATCCATTAGTGGAATGAGAATTCAAAACAAACTATGAGAACTGTGATTCCTCCATAATCAGAATATATATTATGATTTCCTTTGGACTGAGATGAAATGGTCATCCACTTTGGTGTAGATCCCATCATGTCTCCAACATTTCAACCATCAGTTCCAAATAATTCATATGGGATGATCATTCTTTCTCATCCAACAGTTGATAGGGAATTCAAACTGTACTATGATAACTCTAATTCCCCTCATAATCAGGATATATAAGAAAACTTCTTATGGCTTGAGCTAAAGTGGTTATACACTTTGGTGTATGTCCCCTTTTGTCACTAATATTTTAACCATCAATACCCAATCATTTTCATGTGATGATGATTATTTCTAATCCATGAGTAGAATTAGAAGTCAAATTTAAATATGACAACTTTCATTCCTTACACACCCAACATACATAAGAATCCTGTTTAAGGCCCGAGATCTATAATAAACATCCAAAGGGAAATCCCAATACATAATTCCTTCATCCATATGTAGTGACACAGATTATATACTGTCCCTTGTTTCTCACACTGATCATGACTCACGTGGGATTACAGAATTACAATAATCATATCATACACATCATGAATCTCCACCAATAAGGTAATCCTAAGTGTGTATTCCTCGATTAATGGCATGATATGAATACTCTTTTACAAGGACATACTCTTTGGGGAAATTCCGAAGGCCGTGACTAAACTATGATGAATATGATTCCTGATATGAACAAGATACATAGGACTCCTCTTAGAGGTTTGAGATGAAATTCCCAATTCCAAAGTGCCATCATATATTTTATTTCCACGTGATGTTAAACTTCATGGGTTTGATAAAATATATGGGTTTTGATTCCTATTATAAATATAATACATAGAACACCTCATAGAGGTTCAATTACATACTCAACATATTAATCACCTCCTTATATAATAACAAACTTCCAAGTGCATGGTTATATGGATTAAACATATAAACATATACCCATTAGTTTGAAATGGATAAGGAACCTTAGATATATACAAATGGACCAACAAGAAGATTCCACTACACATATAAAAAGGTTTAACCTATGATCACTTAGTTAGGTTAACCTGTTTCATATTAGGATTATAAATTGATTCTTGAAAATATATTTAATATGTATGAGAGTCTCAGTGTAGGAAACAACTCCCCCCAAAGGGTGCAATGAGCCTAAAATACCATCCACTAGATGAATGTGAGTTCCTAAGTGCTAGTGGGTCTGAAACCCAAAATAAACACATGCATTTGTAAAGAAAGTATGTACCCAGTTATGGATGTGCAAACCATTAAAATTATCCACTAATAATAATACTGGTAAAACCAAGGATAATGATTGAAAAAAACATTAAACCCCTGACATTTAGTCATTAAGAGAAACCTAAATCACCAGAAATTATAGTATAATGAAAAATGGTGAACCAGATGTGAATTAATTTAATACTATAGAATCTCCATCACAAAATAAAAAGGATAGACCCAGTTCTTGTCAGAACAACTATTCCTATCATATGGGTTCCCAGTTTTATCTTTGAGATGAAACAAAAATGGTGAAATAAATATGAATCTCACAAATAATTGAATGATCGGTCAACCATGAATCGTTCTATCTTGTTTGCATATCCTACACAAAGAATATATTAAAACCAAAAAAAAAATATTTCAAATGAATGTATGATCCTCTGTAGATGGGGTTCTCGTGAGATAAGTCCATTATCAATTTAACAATTCTAGATGATTATAATGGTTGGATCAGGGATAAGAAAATAGGAGTTTGTCACCCAGGAATATCTGATTGAGGACATATCATTCTTACAATGATGCATTGATCGGTGAACATGATCCTTGTTTTCTTCATGACTAAAAATACTTCTCCCACAAACAAAAACTTAATTAGAGATAATGTCTCCATCCATCAATCATTCTAGAAAATCAACTAAAACTACAACCCCTATAGATCATAGAATGAGCGAACACTCCTGACATATTCAGTATAGTATGGAAAATGCAATGTCCTCATAATACCATCAACATGGTATGATCCCGACCCTTGAGGCATCTTGTGAGGGTCTCCATCTGTTGAAAATGATTATTCTGCATCGTACCAAGAAAACTATAGATAAATTAGTGGTATTAGTCACCACGACCAACTACATTGAAATATTATTCCTAGAGAACACGAATTTCCACCTTCAGTAACTAATGATGGTGGAATAAAGAGTTAACTAGGGGTACCTTCCAGCATAGGGATAAAAAAGAAGGCTCCAATCAACCACAATCGCTAGAACCATCCCACTGGTTCCCTTCAATTTCTTGCTAAGGGTACCACCTGACTCAATCCCACCTTTAATACCCATGAATGAAAAACAAGGAAGAAAAATCATTCGTAGAAGGCTCAATATTATTTTGAGTGGGGTCATATCCCAACTCCCACTAACAATGTTTGTCAATTTATTCCGTAAGTAACTGGAGAGAAAGATCATATCCCTAATCACTTGAAATAAGTCTGTAGGCTTTTTACTATAGAAGGAATGGGGGATGTTCATATCCCTACCCCTTTTCATGAATTGAATCAACATATTTTGGTGATATAAGAAGGAAAGATGTAGGATCATATTCTTGTTTCAATTGAAGATATCAACTGATATATAGTGGAGATAGAAAATGTGATTTATTACATTATTTTTCACACTTTCATAAGTGCCATTACATCTTATAAAGTTCAGAAGAACTCTACTAAAATATTTTAAGAATGATATATATATAAGTACAAGAACATATTCATATCCCTACAGCTATAGAAACCCAATAATCTGATCAGCATGAACAAGTGTTTGCTCAAGAGTAAGCATACATTCTATCTCTCGTCTAAGAGGATTATCATCATATTCTGATAATGTATAAGGCACTAGATTGGGCTCATATTCCCTCTCTACCAGAGCTTCACCATGTGACAGTGGAACATCCCTCAAGATAGTAGAACATTCCTATCGAAAAATAATGGAAGCGTATTCCAAAGGCCTTGGATTGAGCTCATATCCTCGTTTTGTCTAGGGATCACCGAATGAGAGCAGAACATGCCTTAGGACATGCTCATATTCCTATGAAGGAATACCGGTGACATACTCCAATGTATCAGTATCGAGTCTATATCCTTGTTCATACCTAGGATCACTAAGTGAGAGTGACACATGCCTCACAACAGGCTCATATTCATCCAAATAATAAAGAATATCATTGGAATATTCTAACATATTCTTAGTAGCGGGATCAAAATCTAGATACAATATATGATTATTAAAAAAAATATGAAATCCTCCATATAGTAGGCCCATATCCTAGAACAATCTCAAACGGCAGGACAATATATTCTAGCCTTAATGTAGAAAAAGGCTGAAATTCGCAATCTACTCAATTCTAGTTTCCTTGAGGATTTTCAAGAAACAATATCAAAACCCCAAATATTTGTTGACTCTTCAAAGAAATAATAAGATGATCATTATCATGATAGTCCTCCTTATGGTAGTGTAGAGATATATTATAAACACTGTACTATTGACATTTGATGTGATCGACCTCCCCATGAAGATATCTCCCTCAAATAAGTAAATCATTTCCACACCTATAGACCTCCATATAGTGAGGTTGGAAAAACTCATATGCCTACATATAGAGAGTTACTCAAAAAATCGAGATCAACTTCATATAGTTATCTATCAAATTCCATAAACACTCCACTATAGATAGTATGAGACCCTAAGAAGCACCTTATTTGATCTAACCATAAAGTGGAATATATGTCTGATGAGGAGAATTCCTACATTAACATATGGAGAAATTTATCCAGAAACAACCTCCCCGCCATGTTTTACACCCTTTATAATTCAAACTATGAGATCCTAGATGATATAGAGAAGGAGTGAATTCCTAATCCACCCTAAAATAGGTGGGATAATCATTATCTATTAAAGGAAAGAAACACCTTAACTAGGATGCAAGGATCACATTCAAACCATAAATATACTCTGTTATCAACTAGACTTGGCTTCTATCTCTATGGCCCAGGACCCACAAATGTAGATCAAAATAATAATATACGGAATGCTATCTAATATTATATCCCAACTCTATAGAAATTCATTTTTGAAAACTTGTTATGCATTCTTATTCAAGGATAGGGAAATTATGGAGTGATACACTTCAGCGATCCCCTATAATAGTAGATCTCATCATATACAAAATCTTGTAATGTAATAGCCTTTGAAAAAATAAAGGGACCAAGTAACATTCATGCTAGTTGTTCACTACAAAAAATGCCCCCACATAAATGGTTCCAAGGCATCATTAATAGAGGAAGATGATAGCCAAAAGATCCTTGAACTAGGCCCCTCGAATAAACCTGATCATATTTCAGACACAAAATATGAAGTTACAATCTACCACACTACTTCCTGTAAATAATGTACCCTCGTTATGGGATACCATTTCACCCTTATTTCAAAGAAGATAAACTATTCAATATTAAACATGTCATAATAGAAAAAACCATCCAGGATTGAACCTAGCCCTATAGGAAGAGGAATATCTACCATCACCTCCACCCCTCATATAATCAATACCTAAGTGGATCCACAACATGTTTGAATTATCTAAAAATAAACTTCATCCCAGTGGTATGGGGGAATTCTTATCTTAATATCCATCACTAGGATCATTAACACCCAATAGATTCCAGATGAAATTAATGGAGTTTCTAGGTCAACCCTATCCCACTAGGATGGGGGAATTTCTATCTTAATTTCAAACCTAGGAATTATCAAATCCTTGACTGGAATCCTTGTATATTTAACAAAAATATCAATCAATTCCAATTGTGGCTCCGAATAGCTCCCATCTCACATGGCTCGGGGAATTTTCATCTTCATCATCACCACATAGAGAATGAGTAATATCTAGGTTGTGAGGTAAATTTCAATGGATAGAAACTCATCCATTCCTCCTGCCACATGACAAACCATTGATATTCATGGCCCATATGATAATCCTGCCTAGAAAATCCCTTAAGGTGATTTCTCAAAAGATGATAAGGGAGTAATGTACAATGAATGTAATCAAACCCTAATGGGTTGCAATCCAAAAAGGTCCAATATGGAAAAGGGATCGAGAAACAACCCTAATACATGCATTACAGAATCATCCGATTTCATTGGGAGTAATGGGATTACTACCATTTCCCAATACACCTATGTGAATGTTGTAACCATAAAAAAATGTAAATAAAGAGACAAATTTAGATGGACATAATATTAAAAATATACCCTAATTGGAGGATTTAGATTCTCCCACTATGGCCGCACAAACCTAGAACTTTAGGAGACTCAAAATCCTTGAAACTCCAAATATCGAGTTTCCAACTATACATAGTAAAAATTACAAGGATAATGTGAAAGGTATGGATTCATTCTAATCATTTCTCATAAGAGTTGAGATTCCTTTCATGGAGGAATCAGTGAAAAAATATGAGAATGAGGTAAAAAACATAAAAAACTCAACTAGGATATACTTAGGGGTAATATTCCCGCTGGGTATCTTCTTCAGATAGAGGAACAAATTCCAATTCCCATAGATCTGAAAAAGAGATTATACACCTTAATAAGTATAATATGAGTGTTATACCGACTATCGTTTTAGGAATCTGGTCTACATAAATAAGGAAGTCAGAAACGAGGTCATCTTGTCAAGCCTTACCCACTCCTTGTAGATGGGAGGTGGATCAAATAGCAGTACCTCCAAAATTTAATATCTCCATTGAGTACCTAGAAACTTGAATAGAATCTAGGGAAGGGAGAAACAAACCTATGCAAACTGAGAAAAATCCTTATCCTGAATGGGTGGATGACACTTTCCCCCTTACTAATTTCATAAATCTTACCGTATCCACCTCTGGCGGTACATGAGACCCCAAATAACATCATACACATTTCATTTCTTGATTTGGTCCAATGATGGGCCCTCATGATTATTATAATGTGACCAAGATAAGTCATTTTATATATACTATAATAGGTTCGACCATTTTTTTGGTACAAAATTCTTCTAGTAGGATCCCTCATAGGATGAGAAAACCTTCTTCATCAATTCCTTTACCAATTCATATCCATTATGTTGAAGACAAAAAAATTCATTATGATGAATTGTAAGAAAAATAAAAAATAATAATGTTTCTAAATTCATAGCTAGATGGAAAGGTTTAAGCTAAATGCTTAGTATCCCTCAATCATAAAAGGAATTTATGGAACTATATGTTGAAAATATTTCGGATGAGTTGCAGATGCCTCCAATCCAAATGAATTATCTAGGAAGATTTAATGAGTTTATAGAAATAAACCAGAATTTGGAAGATTCCATTTAGTGATCCTAAGTTGAGTCTCAACTCATGACTTCAACGTATGAAGAATGTATCAGCGAGGACAACGTTACTGGTGCTACTCTCAAACTGGTAGTAGTTCATATAAAATTACCTATGGAGGCTATGAATCGACTATAGCCTCCTAGAGAGAGGTAGTAATAGAAAAATTTCTATTGTTTAGAATAAAAAAGACACTAGTGTCATATGTGAATTTAAGAATAGTTGAGTAAATCATATTACTTCTTAAATTAAAATCCCCCAATTATTTCATGGCTTATATGGACAATATACTTCTCAAGATTCCACAACCCATGAAGCCCAATGAGCTCAAACTCACTAACCATGTTGAATAATTTCCTTTCTATAAGAAGGTGAGTCCATAACATACTAGATTGATTTGTCATTAAATACATCCTCCATATCAAGTTCGAGTTTGAATAGGAGGTGTTGGATAACTCCTCAAATTAGGTGGCCAACATAATCGTTAACCTTCCATAAGAAGAAGGTGATTGGAAAGAAGTTCCAGCCATGCATGGTAAGAAGTTAAACAACAGGATGAATTGAAGGATAATTGATCAAGCTCATACCACCTTGAGATCATAGATTCAAAAAATCATAATGATTCCATCACCTAGGTAGGTGACATCAGTTATGCCTCCTGGTGGTGTGTGGAACTATTAGACATAGTAAGAAATAGAAGATGAAGAGTCATATTCAACTCCAATATAGGATCTGACTATTTTGGACTTCTTACCTATAATATTTATAACATAGTAATTACCCCACCAAACAAAACCCTCATCAGTTTAAGATCTCATCATTAGTTCTATTAACATAATACACTTGGACGAAGCCTTTACTGATGATGAATATTCTTTTGAGTATGAGGTCTCTATACCATATCGAGGATTTGGAGACCAATGGATGAATATCCAAGGATACAGAGGATGTCATGGGCATGGTAGACCACAATTTTTTAGTCACATCCTCATAGAGGAAATATATATAGATAATATATGGGAAAAATAGTCCACTAGGCCCACCAAAGACATGGTGGTATCCCGTAATCCTTCTGAAGTCGTTTGTGCCCACTCACCTTACATGACTGCCAAGCAGGGGTGATATTATTTGATCATCCAAGATAACAATGAAGTCTAAAACAACCTACACTACTACAAGAATATGCTCCCTCAACCTATGAAAAAATTGAGATTTTAAACCTCAAATTTCTCATCTCTTGATACATATAATAGAGAGAAACCCCATATTGGGAAGCATAAACTTCAGGTATAAAAGTATGACATTTAGAAGAAACTAATAGTTTTCCCGACCAAGCTATCAATCCTGTAGGCACTCTATATTTCAAAGATACTTTTAGAGGCTCTCATTGAAACCCTCCAGATCCCATAAGAGTTTGAGAATGAATTCACTACATCTGAGGTTTATCTAGTGGAGACCATTCCATTAGAATTCAATGTCACCATCTCATTTATAGAGACATATATGAAGGAGGTCATCTAGAGACACATCAGGACCCAATATGTTTCAGTAATACTAGATAATGTTGATATTCAAAGGGTTCTGATTGAAAATGGTTCCATGATCCAACATATCTTAATTCAAACTCCCATAATTTGGGATATATTGAAGGGGAATTATCTCCTACAAAGATAACAATTAATGGGTACAATTATCATGAGAAAATACCTCTTGAGAAGAATAGTCTAAAAGAGTAATTTGTGGATATCACATCTAACACTGAGTTCGCAGTTATCTAGAAAGACAAAACATATAATTTCATGCTCAAAAGACCTTTTCTTAACATCCCCATCGCGGTACCTTAAATATTACATCATTGTTTGAAATAACCCATTGATGGAATGGTTAGCATACTACATGATGGAAGTTCCCCCTTTGAGTCTTGTGAAATCACAATTAGAAATGAAAAATTCTATAAAAGCGGAGGAAAATATATGATGGTGGATAAAAAATACATATATTACATCCCCCAATGGCTTAGGGGCCTCCATTAAAATTGATGGAGTATGATCGAAAGTGATTATGTGTTACCCATTAATCTAGTTCATGTGATAGAGTCAAACCCAGATGTCCCAACTCTATCTATCTCTAGTGACAGTGTAAAATAAGATCATCTATAAAATCTCTCTATAATTGTTATTGTTGTAATTGATGATATTGTCTTCCCTAATGACCTCCCTCACCCCAATATTGATGGAGATGCCATCAAATTTTCTACCTCATTTTAAAATTACTCCATATAATGAGAGGTGGAATCAAAAGAGGTTGAACTAAGGAACACCCCTCCTATGTTCAAGGAAGGAATCTCCACCACCATTGGTTAGGTCACATAAGAAAATATAGGAATTTAAGAAGACCCACATATAACATTGATTAGTCCCACAATGGATCTCATGGAACAAGAGACGTATTAAGAATTTATAAAGCAACATCAATATTTTTTATCTCGGAACTACATAGAATTTCCCTGTCTGAATCCAGATGTGGCTACACACCATCTCGAATTTTTTGATTACCATAAAGGACTCATGTAGGAAGCCTGGAGTGTTCACCCATTTCATGATACCAATGTAGATGTATAAGTTGACAAATTTATGAAATTAAACTTTGTATAAGAAGTAAAATACCTATGATGGTTCACCAATGTCATCCCTCTCAAGAAGAAGAATGGATAGATTATGGGATGCATCTATTTCGAGACTATAATTGATATTTCCTGAAGGAAGAATTCCTATTACAGATCACAAAACTCCTGATAAATTAAAATTATAGGTTATAATCCTTTTACATTATGGATGGGTACTCGAGGTACAATTAGATAAAGATAGACCATAAAGATGAGGAATCCACTACTTTTAAGGATACATGTGGAATATTATACTATCAGGTTATGCCTTATGGATTAATGAGTTCTAGGGATACATACCAACATTCCATGAATCATATCAATAATCCATTTTGGGATGAATATATAAATGTTATGTTGATGACCTAGTGGTCAAATACCGACAATATTGTAACCACTTCATGAATCTTGAAATAGTATTCAATAAGAAATGAAAGTATAGTCTGAAGATGAATCCATTGAAATTCACTTTTGAGGTAACATCAAGGTAGTTCCTAGTATTTTTGGTACACCATAGCAACATTGAGATCCACTCTAAAAGTACTAGTTAATTATTTTAAATTCCCACACCAAAAGAATCTAAAAGAACTGAGGTGGTTCCAGGGGCCCCTCGCATTCATTCAGAATTTTAGATACAACCTAAAAAAAATTTATCCCCTTCAACATGATATTTAATAAAACAATCATCCCCCAGTGTGATGATGAAATCCAGTAATCCATTGAGAGTCTCAAGAAATATTAGTTAAACCAACTGATCCTGTTGCCATCAGAGGAAGGAAAGACACTCATCTTATATCTCGCATCCATGTAATGATCTCATGGTTCACTCATCACATAGGAAAATGATACTTAGAATGATAAAAATATTTAATACAACATATAAAATATTCTAGGTATTAAGACTAAATACTTGGATGTCAAGATTAACCGCCTCACATGCATATTTGGAGTACATAAGCTAAGGCATTACTTGCAGCACCACAAAGTCCACATGGTCTATCGTATTGATCTTCATAAGTATATCTTTTTCCATCCCATGCTACTAGGTTCTTGGAACAAATATATATGATTATATAATGATAATAAATCTAGTTCATGTTATAGATTTAAATGAATGGTAAAACCCTAATTAATTTTCTTGCAGCACATCCTACAATGAAAAGTAATCTAGTACATACTGAGCTTCCAAATAAAGATGTTTTCTATTCCAATGACCCTCCTAATACATGAGAGATGTATTTTGATGGATAGTATTGAAGTCCAATTGCAATGATAATGTAAAAACCAAAAACTAAATCTATTTGGATTAGGTATTGTATTTATTTCTCTTAATAAATAAAAAAATTTCCCTACTCTTTCTCACTATTTGAAGGCTGTATGAATAATGAGGCTGAACACCCAGCCCTGATAGCCATCATGGAACTTTATATAGAGCTACAAATAGCCAAACTAAAAATCAAATGGGATACAAAGATAGTGATAAACCAGATTAATAGTGAATAA
This sequence comes from Viscum album, assembly GCA_963277665.1. NCBI lineage: Eukaryota > Viridiplantae > Streptophyta > Magnoliopsida > Santalales > Viscaceae > Viscum > Viscum album. The sequence goes on along the minus strand of OY728132.1, from coordinate 580,145,577 downwards.
GCCATAAAAAGGAGAAATAGGCCCCCTCATTGGCTATGTTAGGAGACAAATGGAAGAGTTCCCTTTTGATACCACATTGAATCATGTTTCCTGATCACAAAATACTTGCATGATGCATGGAATAATGCATGAACAGTCCAGGACCACACCAAATATAAGGAAGTAATCTTCTACATCACACACTGAATAATGCTCTCATTAATTATAATTTGTGATATGGAAGAAATCAAATAGGTCAATACTATCCCAGAGTGTGATGAATCGATATCCTCCCCTAGATGGGTGGAACCCAAAATCAGTTAAATAAAGAATGGAATCCTCCCAAAAAATCAATCCAATAAGTAATAGATCTTGCACGGTGTAGTGATATTTACTATTCAAGATGGTCAAAATGAGAAAAAATCCCTCTAAAATAGATTATTTGAAGGAATCCTCCTTAGATGAATAGAAGTAGGATAGATTTTTTCCTATCATGAAAGACACCATGCATGCTCTTTCAGCTCCCATCAATCTGGGACCGGGCTCTCCCACCAAATCTTGAGGCTGTGTTATTACATTAAAACCAATATACCTGACTATGTGGAATTCACTAGGAAATTTCATTCATGAAAATTCATGAAAACTTCATCCATCAACCCCCATAATTTCTATACACAGCTAAATATTTTTGGTCATTCAGTGTATGGTGAATGGATATTATGGAGTCATATCCCTACCCATAGCTAATAAATTTCAGTATACCCTTACTATTAACGACATATTCTCCAAAATTGGTTGAGGAAATTCACCACAAGGAATTCAGGATGAAGAATATTATCAACTTCATAATGTACCATACCATCACTAGGTTCTGATTCCCTAACAAAATATTGATGAGAAATGACAGTAAATTCTATTCTATACAGTTGAAGAAATTATACCAAGAGTACAAAATAATGTCCAATCACTCATCCTGATATCATGTTGTAACAACCCAAACATTCATCAATGGAATTTATCCCTTCTTATAGTATTTTAATATATATTATAAATGACATAAAATTAATTATAGACCATATTAAAAGCTTTATAAATGAATAATTAATGAAATAAGAAATATTTCTAGAAGTTATGGAACCAATACCAATGAAATAGTAACTTGACCTTAGGAATAGTAATATGACCATTATGAATAGTAATATAGTAAAATGAATAGTAACCACACCCATGAAATTATGAATAAAATTAAATCATTTTACAAGTAAAATTGTGGTATAATTATATCATAGTTTAAGTAAAATAATGTTTAAAAAATTTAAATTGAGTGATTGTATTTTTATAATTCATAAATAATTAATTATAATTTTATGATTAACATAATAATTTAAAATATTTTTTTTCATAAAATGTATTAAAAAATTAATAATTTAATGTCTTATTATTTCAAGATAATTTTATGCGACCTTATTTTAATTTTAAAAGTGTTATAAAATCAGTTATAATTTTAAAATCCGTATTTTCCAAGTAAATGATGATTTTAATTAAAAATTAAATTTCTCATATTTAGAAAATTATTTTAATATAATTTTTTTTTAATTCTACACATCAAAAAATGGTTTTGGTGAATTTTTTGGATTTTTATGAAATACTTGAATTTTTGATGTATAGTAAAATATATAATTTTTTATAAATGGTAAATACATGAATTTTTTAGTCATTTTGTATGTAAGGATGATGTAAGAACCTTAATATAAAACCATTATTAATTATTTTAATATATTTAGAGTTAATTATCAAAATATTTTTAATATTGAGCCAAAACAATAAACCAATGAATATAATATTGAGAAAGCACCCCTCTCTTCAACTTTAAAAACAACTCCTCACACCCTCTTCTCCTCACACCCCTAAAGAATTTAGCCTTAACTAAATTCTTCCCAGTACTCTTCCCTGTCCCATCCCCCACATCCATGATCTATTGGTATCATCAAAAAGCCAATCCTGGGTTCCTTGAGGAGGATCTCAAGAGAAAAAATGAAGAGGTAAATCCTCTCTCTTTTTCTTTTAATTTCCATTCAATTTCAATTTCATTCCATATTCTATCCTCACCTCCATTAATAAAAATGGAATGATAACTCCAAAACCATACAAATCATGTAATTAAATCATGTTAATTTTAGATCCAACTTTAAACTCTTCCATCTCTCTCTCTTTTATCTTAAAAAAGGAATTGTCTCCCATGATGTATCAATTTATCGATATCATGGGTGATGCACTTTCATTTTCCTTAAACACCCTCAAGGTTGTTAATAATACCATTAAATAGTTTAAAAAATAATTTAATGTTTATTTTATAAGCGTTTTTATGTTCTGCAAATTTCTTGTACTTATAATACTAAATGATAAAACAAAACGAATTCGTTGTTAGTGAAAAACCATAAAAATTAACCTAAAACAATCATCATTAACTTGTATCTAATGATTCATAATCATTACATGTATCCAAATTATTTATAAGATCATTAAAACTTCTGGAATATCATTAATGACATATAACAACAATTTTGGATATTTATCATCTTTTTACATGAACTTCCATTCAGGAATACAAATGAATCTACTATGAAAACCCTGAAAATGAATGCTTCCAAATGACGAAATTAAATTGTATACCTCATCCACAAGCCCATAAAAGATCATAATAAAACCATAATGAATTATATTCCTGTATAAAAGGTTATATAATTGTCTATTAATGAATCTAATGGGACTATATATAACATTAATGCAAAATAATCATACAAACTTACGGTCGGGGGAATTCTTGAACCCAACTCTCTCTATTTGGGTTTTCCTTATTTCAACCCATTTTTAGTGAGGATATTCCTTAAATAACATTTATTCATCATTATATTACCTTTTATAGGATATAAATGTTTTTTGAATTAGTTTATGACAAACACAATGTTTTTAAAAATAACTCTTCTTTAAAAAAACACATTTTACATCTCAAGATTGTTTCGTACACTCAAGGTTGATCATTCTTATATCAAGTATGTTGTTCAATTTTAAATTTGGGAATGAAATTTTTATGAATTTATTCTTATTAAATGAATTTAATCCATATCCCTGGGTGGTTATATGTTCTAGATTGATATATTTTTCTTTGTGGTATGCATGATAATGTAAATGTTGTGATGTGATGAGTGCGCCCAAAATTATATAGTTCAATGTAAATGTTATGATGTGACGGGTGCACCTTGAAGTATATTGTGCTCAATTTCATTGGGTATTATGAATAAACTCATGATTAAAGTTAAATATTCATGGACATAATGCTATATTTTTTCACAACTACACATGGTAGTTGACCACTAATATAGAGTGTTTCATTATTATTCATTTCCACATTCCAAGTATTTTCCTAATTATTCCTCTCATGGATATGATCATGTGCCTTTGTTATGATGATAATGATTATGATAAACCCATTTCATATTATTTAATGATATTATATATCCTCCTACTATGATTTTTTTCACACCCCTTTTTGATTTATTTCCTCAGGTGACTATATGTACTAAGGAGAACACAAGGGACAATAAAAAGCCCGAGAATAAGGAATTAAATAAATGTTTATCTTTTTTGTTCCTCGTTTACCGAATAAACAAAATCTTTGGATCCGTATTGTTTAGTGTTTTTAGGTTTTTTATAATTAAAATAATTTAATTGTAATGTAAGAAAATTAGTGTTTCTAGAGTTGGTATTAGAGGACATTTCAGTTAATTTGGGAATTAGGATTAGAGAACCTTAGTGAAACACATAGTATGAGTGTAAGTATATGTAAGAAAACAAGAAGGATTTATAAAAATAGGGATCCCATAATACATACCATTATATTTAATTTTACAAAGGGGAATATTATTGAAGACTTTTTTACTTATGTTTTGTTAGAACCTTTTCTATTTTAGAAAAAGGTGGGAACTAGGTGAAACTAGACCAAAAAACCTTGTGAGGGACAATGAAACAATTACCCGAATGACATCCCCAATTCTTTGGGAGGTGGAGTTCAAAATTTCATTGTTATTCTCACCCAGATATCTCAGGTTATGAACAAAAATATGAATAATGTGTAACATACTCCTTCACTAAAGAGGGACAAACCATCCATAGAGGGTTTTATGTAGAAACAACCACCAATGATTAGTGGATAATTCGATCCACTAGTTGCAGATTAGCGGGTCAACTAGATGGAGAAGATATTTTTAATTCTACATTTCTCTAAGATGGAGAAGGTGAATTTTTTTATCATCATGATGGGGTGGCTTACAAATTGTGGTTGTTGATTAAGAACACCATGTCAAGTAATGAAACTGAAGAGATGGAGTGAGAAGAATTGAAGATTATGTTTCTTAATAAGTATTTACCTTGAACTCTTTGTACTAATACAGATAGAGAATTTATAGAGATGAATCAAAAGGAAGGGGAATCTGTCACATCCTAAGACTAAAATTTTATAAATATTTCAAATTACGCTTTGGGTTTTGTTTTCCACAATGATAGTAAAATTGATCGATTCTTTAGTACTTTAAATCCACACCTTGGAAAGGCTCTAGAAATTAGAGACTTTGTGAGTTATGATGAAGTTGTTTGATGTGATCTCAAAGTGGAGATGTATTTTGGAGGATATATCACGGATATGGTGATAAAAAATGAAAGATAGAGTTTCATGTCATAGGATCTAATGAGAAAGGTTGAAATAAAACTCAACCACCCACATGTCAAAAAATGTGGGAAGAAGAATCATGGTAAATACCTAAAAGGGATGGGGAAATTCTTCAGGTATGGGAGAGAAGGACACCATGCTCATGAATGTAAAAAATACATGAAAAGGAAGGGAAATGTGGTGGCTGAAATGAGAGCAACACCCATGGTCCAACACTACATCTACAGGGAGCATGGGTACTATGCAATCTAGTGCACTAAACCTTAAGTCCTTGAGGGTAATCACCATCATCAACCACCAAAACCAAAGGGTCAAGGGATGTCCTATTCCATCACTACTATAGAAGTGGAGCAAGGGAATTAAGTCATACAAGCTACACTTCCTATTCACTCAAGAATTGAAAAAGGATTATTTGATTCCAGTTCTATGAATTCTTTTATATCTGGCATGTTTTATGGAACTAATGAACTAAAGCCCTGAAACTATGAAGTAGCAATATCTATTAAAACACAAAGTGGTACAATCATTACAACCCAAGTGTTGGATTATTCTCCTATTGGCATATGTGGGAAGATTCTTCCAGCGAATCTCATGATACTTACCTTGGTGGAAATTGATGATAAACTGTGGATGGATTGAATCTCTTTATATATATATCACATATAAACTATCGGGAAATGAAATATATTTTCATATTCCAAACCACCACATGCTCCTAAACAAATTCAAGGAAGATCCTGAATCTCCTTTGGAAAATCCTTCAATGGTGTGGGTGTTGATTCCCGATGAATAATCATACCTCACTCAAATGGTTGAGTCAAAGGAAGGTATCAACCTAGGTGAAATTTCCATTGTAAGGGAATATAGTGATTTATTTCCTAAAGTGTTACCAGGACCACCCCCTGATAGAAATGTAGAGTTATCAATTAAACTAATACCTGGAGCTAATCCTATCTCAATGTATCCCTCTAGGATGGATTCTATCAAAATGGAGGAGTTAAAGAATTAGATATAAGAGCATTTAGATAAAGGTTTCATACACCCTAATGAATCCCTATGGGGTGTGCCAGTGCTCTTTGTCAAGAATATGGTTGGATAAATGCAACTATGTATTGGTTATTGGGAAATCTAAAAGGTAACCATAAAGAAAAAGTATCAACATCCTTAGATTGATGATTTGTATGATTAGTTGAGAGGAGATAGGTAATTCTCAATGGTGGATCTCCATTCTGGATATCGTTAGCTATAGGTGAAGAAATAAGATATTCATAATAATTCCTTCTATTCAAAGTATGGGCATTATGAGTTTCTAGTGATTCCCTTTGGATTTACTGATGCCCCTAAAATATTCATGGATTTTTTGGATAGAGTATTCATAAATTACAACAAATTTTTTTTGTAGTGTTCATCGATGATATTCTCATGTACTCCAAGAGAAAGGTAGAACATGATGAAAAACTATGAATTGTGTTGGTGACATTAAGGAAGATGAAGTTGTATGCCATGTTCAGAAAATGTGACTTTTTGATACAGCGAGTCACATTATTTGGACATGTGATCACAAGTGAGGGAGTTTCTATAGACCCTTAAAAAGGCAATTGAGGAATGGCCTAGACCCTCTAGTGTCACATTAATCCACAATTTTATTTTCTTAGCAGCTCAAATGTTTTCCTTGAAAATATATCTACACTAACTTTGTGGTGAGAAGTGTGAGATATATACCGATCAAAATATACTGAAATATATATTCACATAAAATGATCTCCACATGAGTCAAATGAAATTGTTACAACTAATCAAAGACTATTATTTGTCTATTCACTATCAACATAGCAAGACAAACAATGTATTTGATGCTCTAAGTAGAAAATACCCTGATACTCTATCCATGTTGCGGATTGAGAAAGACCATATATTAATGGAAATGCAAAGGATGGATTTTGAAATAATAATGGTAGTGAATACATACTCTTTTATCAAAATATTTCCCAACCATATATCCAAGAGAACATTATGGAGGCCCAAAAGGATGATTAGGAGTTGAAAAAGAAGGTGAATATAGTAAATGAAGGAAAGATATAGGAGTTCTATATCGATTACGTTGTTGTAATTCAATTTAGAATGATGATTTCTTTGTCTTCATCACCTGGGATAAAGAAGGAGTAGTTGGATAATGAACATAGCTAAACTTTCTCTATCCATCATGGGAGTGCCAAGATGGACTATGATCTTTGATAACACTTATGGTGGGATAACATGAAAATGGAGATTGAGGACTATATCTCAATGTGTTTGATATGTAATCAAGTTAAAGAAGAGTGACATAAGTCCAAAGGGATTATGAAACCATTGTCTATACCCATGTGGAAATGGGAGAATGTCACTATAGACTTCGTCACTGGTCTCCCGAATACATCCAAAAGAAGTAATGCGACATGGGTTATGGTATACCAACTCACTAAGACTGCCAACTTTATCGCTATTTGAGAAGATATCTAACTTAAAAAAACTTGCAAAGATATATGTAAAGGAAGTGGTGATACTTCATGGTGTCCCACTTTCAATTGTCTCTGATCATGATCCCAGGTTCACATCTAAATTCTGGCAGAGTCTTCAATAAACCTTAATTACTGAATTGAATTTCCACACATCCTATCACCCCAAAAATGATGTGTAATATGAAAGGACTATTCAGATGCTCAAAGATATGCTAAGAGTAAGATCGCTAGAATTCAAAGGTAGATGAGGTCAACATCTCCCAATGGTAGAGTTCTCATTCCACAATAAATTCCACTCAAGTATTCAGATGGCTCCATATGAAGATCTATGTGGAAAGAGATATTGAACGCCAACCTGTTGGGATGAAGTTGGTGAAAGAAATATACTTGGAAATGATCTTGTGGAAGAGATGATGGAGAAGGTTAAAGCCATCCATAAGCTTATCAAATCTACTCAGATTCTGCAAAAGAGCTATGCTTACATCTGTCGAAGGGACATTTAGTTTGAAATTATAGATAAAGTCTTCCTTCGAATATCTTCATTGAAGAGAGTAATGCAGGTTGGAAAGAAATGGAAGCTAAGACCAAGGTATATTACCCCCTTTGAGATTCTTGAATGCACAGGATATGTGGCCTATTATCATAAAATTCCACCAAATATACCTCAATAGCAAGATGTTTTCAACATATCACTCTTGAGGAAGTACATACCATATTTTCCACATGTACTGAACTTAGAGGTGGTACAACTTGAAGATGATATCTCCTATGAGGAGTAGCTAGTAAAGATTCTTGATAGGAGAGAAAAAGTTCTAAAAATAAAGACAATACACTTTTTCAATGTTTTGTGGAGGAACTAAAAGTTAAAGAAGAAACTTGTGAAGCAGAGGAGGCGATTAAAGAGATGCACCCTCACCTATTTATATAGAACGAAATTTCGAGGGTGAAATTTCAAAAGGGGAGAGGAATGTAAGACCCAAACATTCATCAATGAAATTTATCCGACTTATAGTAATTTAATATATAGTATAAATAACATAAAATCACTTAGGTACCATGTCATTATTTTATAAATGAATAATTAATTAAATAATAATTATTTCTAGAAGTTAAGGAAACAATACCAATGAAATAGTAACATGACCATATAAATATTAATATGGCCCTTAAAAATAGTAAACCAGATAAATGAATAGTAACCACACCCATTAAAGTATAGATAACATTTATGCATATTATAAGTAAAATTATGGTATAATTATATCATATTTTAACTAAATGAATGGTTTAAAAATTATTAATTATGTGTTGGTATTTTTATAAATCTTATATGATTAATTAAAATTTAATGATTAATTTAACAATTTAAAAGAAAATTTATTTTGAAAAAATGTATCTATAAATTAATAATTTTATGTCTTATGATTTCATGATAAATTTATGAGACCTTATGTAATATTTCAATGTGTTATAAAATCCGTTATAATTTTAAAATATGTATTTTTCAAGTAAATGATGATTTTAAATAAAAAATAAACTAGTCATATTAATTAAATTATTTTCATAAAATGATGGTCATTTTTTAATAATACAAATCAAAAAATGGTTGGGGTGAATTTTTTTGATGTTTATGAAATACTTTAATTTTGGATGAATTGTTTAAATTTGATAATTTTCAATAAATGATAAATATATGTATTTTTGAGTCATTTTTTATTTAAGAATGGTGTAAGAACCTAAATATTGAACCATCCTTCATTATATTAATATATTAAGCTTTAATGCTTAAAGTATTCATAGTCTTGAGATAAAATAATAAACTAATGTATATAATATTGAGAAAACACCCCTCTCATCCACTATAAATACAACCCCTCACACCCTCTTCTCCTCTCACTTATCAATCTTTGATCCTTTCTGAAAATCTTCCCAATAATCTTCCCTAGACCCTCCCCTAGGTCCAAGAGATATTTTTCTCATCAAAATACCAAACCTAGGTTCCTTGAGGAGGATCTCAAGAGGATAATTGAAGAGGCAAATCCTCTATCTCTCTTTTAATTTCCTTTCAATTTCAATTTATTTTTTTATTCTCTACTCAACTTCATTCATCCAAATGTAATGATAAATACAATACCCTACACATAATTTAATTAAATTATTTTAATGGAGTATTTGAAATTGAACTCCTCTCCCTCTATTTTATCATAAAAATTGAATCGTCACCCATGATGTGTCGGCTTATCGGCATCATGAGTGATGCACTTTAATTTTCCAAAAATAACCCTCAAGACTGTTAATAAGACAAGTAAATGTTTAAAAAATAATTTAATGAGTATGTTATAACCCTTTTTATGTTCTGGAAAAAACTTATACCCATAATACTAAATGATAAAATATAACGAATTCATTGTGATCAGAAAACAACCAAAATTAACATAAAACGATCATCATTAACTTGTATCTAATGATTCATCCTCATTCCATATAAAAAAATTATTTATAAGAGCCTTCAAAATTATGGAATATCATTAATGACATATGACATAAATTTTGGATATTTATCATCTTTTTACATGAACTTCCATTCTTGAATATAAGTGAACCGATCTTGAAAACCATGGAAAGGAATGCTTCCGAATGATGATATTAAATTATATAACTCATCCAAATTCCCATGAAATAACATATTAAAACAATAATTAATATTATTCATGTATAAAATGTTATATAATGGTTAATTAATGAATCTAATGTGATTATATGGGACATTTAATTGAAGTAATCCTTAGGACATAAGGTAAGAGGAAAACTCAAACCCAACTATCTTTATTTGGGTTTTCCCTCCTTCACCCAATTTTTAGTAATTTTATTCATTAAATATAATTTATTAATCATTATAATACCTTTTATGGGATATAAATGTTTTATAATTTCTTTTATGGCATACCCAATGTTTTCCAAAAGAACCCTTCTCTAAAAAAACACCTTTTTCTTCTCAAGATTGTTTCCTTCAATCAAGGTTGATGATTCATATATCAAGTATGTTATTATATTTTTCATTTGAGATCCCAATGTTTATGAATGTATTATTAATAAATTAAACCCATTCCTTTCCATGGTTTATTATATTTTCAAGATTGATATATGTTCCATGTGGCATGCATGATAATTTAAATGTTGTGATGTGATGGGTGTGCCCGAAATTATATAGGGAAATGTAAATGTTATGATGTAATGAGTGAAACTAGAATTATATAGAAAGTAAATTAATTGGCTAATGTGAATAACTTCATGAGTAAAGTTAAAAATGCATGAACATGATGCTATATTTTTTCACAACTATGTGTGGTAGTTTACCACTAAGACATGATGTTTCATTTTTATGCATTGACACAAGCCATGTTGTTTCTTAATGCTTCCTCTCCAAATTATGATCCTATGAATATGTTATGATGAAAATGATTATACTCACCCCAGGTCATATTTTTTCATGATCTTATCTAACCTCTTACTAGGATTTTTAGCTCAACCCTTTTTGATGTATTTCCTTATGTGACTAAATGTTCCAAGGAGAACACAAGGGACAATATGAAGCTAGAGAATAAGGAATGATGTAAATGTTTATGTTTTATGTTCCAATTTTTTCTAAGACACTAATCCTTTGTATCCTCATTGTGTAACTTTTTTATGTTTTTTATCATTAAAATGATGAAATAGTAATGTAAGAAAAGTAGGGTATATATACATGTATTAGAACATGGATAAATAGAGTCCTTCAATAAGACTCTGTAAAATATACTCCGTAAGATAGTGAATGAAAATATGAAGTCATGGATGGAAAAGATATTCCAAGATTCATAGGACTATGGTATAACCAAAAAAATTTCTACACAAGAAACATCATACCCATTGGTTTACATGACCAAGGTAGTATTTCCCATAGAGGGCCAATTACAATCGATTCAACTATCCATTTTCCAAAAATAATAAGATGAAAAGAAATCACAAAAGTGGCTAGATGAGCTGAAGAATATCAATGAAATCATGTTGCTTACATTTCATGACCATGATGTCAATCAGAATCAGATTGCATGATCCTTCAATAAAAATCTCCAACTCCATTAATTTCTTCAAGGAGAACTGGTATTGGTTCTCAAAACCCCAATGATACTATGAAATAAGCATCCAATGCTAGAACCCAAATTGTAAGGGCCTTATATCATATATTATGTATATCACAAGGGAGCTTACTCATTGACCACAATGGATGTAGATCATGTCAAACCCCCACCAATGAAATATTTCTTATGATATTATTTTCATAAAAATTATAAATATTATTTCATCTTGACCACATGATGTTAAACATTACAGATCTCCTCCTGATGTAAGTTGATAAATTTCATAGTGTACATCATCCTTCCTATAAGAAAATAGAATGCATGGAATATGTCCTCATTGACTGAAATTAAACTTCACAAATCCCCAATATTATTGTTTCCCACATCATGTAACCTTCGTCCTTACCACATGATGTTGAACTTCGCAACTGATGTCCTTTCTACATGACACTAAACATCACTGCTTTCTAGAACTACGTATGGCTTGATTCTTATTTCAAATAAGATACATAGGGACACCTAAATCCTATACCTCAGCCTAGACATCACATGATATAAAATTACCATATCTATTCTCTAAATTAACATTATGTAAAGTGAGTAACCTTTTCAACTCATTGATTCTCACACCATGAATAACTCACCTGGGATTAGGAAATTTGGTATGGCCTTCCACTAATGATCATGGAATATCATCTGACAATTGGTTTATCATGGCACTGAGTGAAATAAATTAAAAGAAACACCATGAGTCCACACATAAGATATATAGTGATTCTTGAACATCCAATCCTAGGTCTATTCACAAAAAATAATCATAAAAATCCTACTTCCCTATGTATGGTTCAGACCTGCATTGGGAGCTTTCATTTGTGTCTTGATTCCAGTTACTATGGGATCTGTAGTAATGCCCATACATCCATTATTTCACCCAACCCAAATATTTCCTTTTCATTTTGGGAAGCCTATGTCTTTTCCACATGACGTTAAGCCACAATGTGTCACAATAACTATGTGTGGCATGATTTATATCATCACCAGATACATAGTGGTGCCTGAATATCCAATATTGGGCCCAACTACAAAAATCGAAGGGAAAAGTTCCCCCTTAGCTTATGGTTCAAACATGAATATAGTGGTTCCCATTTAATAACTATGTATGAATTAATTCATATCATTATAGGGTACGTAGTAATGCCTAGACCTCCAATACAAGGCCCAGTCACACTCTCCCCTTTTCACACCGGGGAGCCTACATCCTTACCGCATTATGTTAAAATCCATTAATTCTCAAGAAATACATGTAACATGATTCCTACTATAATATGATAGGTAGTGATGCATGGATCTCCAATTATTGGGTCCAGTCATGATAAAACAACAATGTTCCTCCATCCCTATACACAATATAGACATGAATAAGAAACTTATATACAAGAATTACGTATGAATTGATTAATATTATTAAAAGATATGTTGTGACACCCAAATAATAAATTATGGGTTTATATGAAACATATTAGAGGATAAAAATTCACCCTGTAAATCATATGAGCTATATCTATGTAGAAAGCATCCTTACCATATGGAATTAAACTACAAGGAAAATAACATCCTTAATGCATGATTTTAATCTACATGAAAAATGTCTGGGATACATGGAATTCTAATTTCATGACAATACATCCATAATACATGACTTTAAAAGTTAAATACCATCACCGATTTTCATTCCTTATCAAAGGACCACAATATCATGACCTTGGTCAACCAAAGTACGAGGTTTTTATGCCATATTTTAAGCCCATCATCAAATAAATCACACTTCATGTTCTGAGAACCTTAAGTTTCCGTAAAAATATAATGGACCATGAAAAAAATAGATATATCAAGTTTACCATGTGATCAAATCATAAGGGCTCAGAAAAACAAAACAAAGATATCAAGGTACTGTAAGGAGGTATTCCTGATTATTGTGATCCTAACATCACCATGGTAGAACTCATCACTCGAGGGTGTTTCGGGAAATCCCTTGTATGATCATACCATATCATTACCTACGGCATGAGGACATTGAGCCATGATTTAAAAAAAATTATCCTCATTATCATAAGGATATCGAATTACTCTTGACCTTGGGTATCCTAATCATGTTCTTCTGTAACATTCCCCACATATTATTTCCATGTTCATTATGACCTTAAACTGCCAACACTTTCATCAAAGTAGTATGACCTTAAATTACCACCTTTGATGGTCAAAATTTTGAGACCTTAAATGTCTAGAGAAAGAGAAAAAAAATTGGTCAGGTTGAAAACCCAAAATGGATGGCTTGAATAAAATTCATATCTGCAATCACTAAACTCTTCACATCCAATGTTTTGGAAAAATTTACAGCATAAATAAATTTGGAATAAAGCTCATAGGGTCGACTTTTAAATACCTAGAAAAAAGATAATCTATGCTCATTGGAACACCTTGGTCTTGGAAAATGATAGAGTATTGATTTGGAACACCTCCTCACAATGATAACATGTTCCCTAGAAAAATAAACAACATTTAGGGTGCTCAAACCCTTCTTGAATATTTAACATTCAAAAAAATAATATTTCCCTATTTAAGTGTATATGATATCCATAAATCTTCAATGTCCGTTAGAAAAGGATGCTCAAATTCAACAGGTCATTTTTTTACTATGCATGTATTCCTATAGATCTTGCATATGTACCTATGGTCATCAAAAAAATGTGTCATTCTGAAAAATCTCTTCCCAATCCTTATGAGAAATGATGTTTCTATGGAATAATTCATCACCTTAGAGTGTTCTTGGCCATTCCTGGAATGATTTTCCCATTCCATTTTCATTCTAAGAACACTTTAGACCATGATTTACAATCCACATGACCATACTATTGAAATAGTATTAACATCCATAACATTACATCTCCACGTTTTTACCCTTTCTCAATGAATTATTATGACACTATATTCACAATCATTTTGATGGCCCACACCATGTGACTTGATATTACGGAGAATAGGTTCTGAGCTTCCCAAAAAAATATAAACTACCCTAGGGTGTCATAACCCTTCTTAGATAGATTTTACCCCATACCCAACATTATCATCTGGACATTTATTCTTCATAAATCTTTCTTGCCCCTTGAAAGTGAAAAGGGACACCTCTGTTTGACCTTGATATTGATGTATAAGGTATTTGACCCACCATCCAAAGGCATATCCTCATTACAGGAAAGGGAATAAAATCCTAGTGAACCATAGTAACACTATTATAGAACCCATAACATCAACATATTATGGAGAATTACTATCACATCTATCCCATTACATATTTACTAGCTCAAACATTTAGGTTATGAGTTACTCAAACCATATTCAAACTATCCAAGTGGACTCAGTTTCCCTATATATTTTTCATGAGTTCATATTTCACCCCTAAAAATTTCATAACCCTTGAAAAATAGTATATTCACCTCTTTTGTCCATTTTGGTGATGTATAAGTGAATTTAACCTCCAACCAACAACATCTTCGCCATGCAGGAATGGAACTATAATCCTTAGATGCCTTAATAATATCATGGTGGAACTCACCACCGTATATTTTGTTCCGTCATCTTTGGTACGTCAACACCCTATTCCATATTCTCCAATAAATTTCCTACAAGTAAGACTTTAAAATAAACTGTATTTGATGGTTTAAGCTAAAAGACCCAAAATAATTAGCAATAGATAGTCTGAGATAAAAGGCCCTAAACATCCAATGAAAAAATGTCTGAGAAAAAATTCCAAAAACCACACCTATAGAAAGACTGACGTAAAAGAACCTAAACTACTAGTGATAAAATATCTGAGCTAAAGGATCTTAAACTAATGAAAGAGAATTCCTGAGCTAAAATACCCTAAAATATTAGTGAAAAAAGGATCGATCTAATAGATCAAAAACTACAACAATAAAAGTTCCAAGATAAAAAAACCAAAACTATAACAATAGAACGTCCGAGATAAAAGACCCTAAAATACTTGAGATACATGTCCTAGGATAAAATACCCTAAACTAAAACAAAAGGAGGTAAAGAAATTCTAACCTACAATAAGAGACAATTTGATATAAAAGCCCCTAAACTATAGAAAAACTAGTATTTGGACTGCAAGAATGGAGAAAGAACAGACTTAGTTAGGTTAAATAACCATTAGATAGTGGCTTGAAGAAAATACAAGTCCAAACCCATAAGTATTTTCAATTATGAATCTTAGGAAAAAACTAGGGAAATATAAATAAAAAAGGATATAAATATGGTGGGGACCATCATAGGGCCTTAGAAAAAATCATCTTATGCTCACTAGATTTACTAAATATAGCTAAATAATGAGAACTCTCTATTTGGGACATATAATATTACCAAACTATCCTTTTATAAATCAATTAGTCCCAATATTACTTGAGAAGATAAATTTTTAAATAATCTCATGTTATTCAGAAGTCATTATAATTTATTGGTAAGAATATAATATGATTTAAACATTCAAATCCATGAATTTAGGTTTACTTGATATTATAAATATAATTGGTATAATTGATTATTAAGGGAACATTAGACAAAAAAATCTCATGAACATCATGAATGAATGAATACTGGGTGATGAAATAGAATGTTCAGAATATATATTCTTTGATAACATGAATGGAGGATGGATATCCAAAATTGAGAGCCTCCCCAAAGATTTAATCAAAAAATACATATCAATAATCAATATATAAAAAGAATAAATTGGATGAGCTAAGAGTATGGAGAGAAGAATAAATTGAATGGTGAAGATCCAATCACCCCTCCTATTTTTCTTCTAACCTAAGGTGTAGGGTCTCGAACGAAGTATACAAATATTGAAATATTTTTTGATTGGTTTCCAGTGAGGATGATGATGTTTAAAATTTCGAATGTGAGTGATCCAAGATCTCCTCATAACTCCATATCTATGGGGTTATGACATCCATTTGGGCATGCATCTCAGATATAAACTAATATCTCAATTCCAATTTCTCTAAAGACCCCTTCATCAATTTGGCTTAGGGGAGCCCCACTATTAATGTTGTGAAATACCCTCTCACTCATAGACATTTTTTCTACACTAGTATTATTTGTCTCATGATTTCATATAATGGTTTGTTGTCAAATCCTTCCACCAAAAAAATCATGAAATAGCTGAAGAAGATGTTCCTCTTGGTCTTGAAATGTTCTGAGTGGGTTCTCAGTAATCTGGGTTTGAGTCTGCTTCTAGATCATCTTGAAAGTGTCTGAGATTCTATGGCTTCTGGAGTGGGTATGTCAAAAGGTGTAATAATCAATTATGTTAATGAGGTAGCGGGAGAGGAATCCCCAAATATTCTTCCATAAATAGGTGCATCAACCATTGATTAATCCAAAGGGATAACTTCCACAACAGATCCTACCCAGCTAATGGGATAGTTGTCACTAGGACGATACAGTTTCCTCGAAGCCTTTCCCAAGTGTTGTCTCAACTCCATCATTGCTAAAAATATGGGGGTTTGTAAGGAAAATAGTTTTTCCGAGTAATAGACCAATCTATTTATCATTCCACCTAGGTATGCCTCCACCCAAGCCCATTAATAATCATGTGATAGAAAGATATGGGTGACAACTAGTGGAATAATGAACTCATCATTGGAATCATAATGTTCCAATATCAATAAAAACTAGTGGATGATCCCAAGATGTCACTCTTCATGCATGATAGATAGAGGGAGAGGGGAAATTCTTTGAACATAGTCGAAATGGAGATAAAATAGTTACAAGGTATATAGATCACAAACAACCAGCTTATCCATCCTGGCTATAAGAGCCTCATATCGAAGGGAGATATCTTATAACCTTTCATCAAGAGTGCCACCATCATTATCAGTGAATATCCTAGTAGGTATAGGTTATTGGATGAAATCGAAGTGTTTAGCTTGGCCCAACATATAGAAAACCACATTAGGGCCTAATGAAATTACCTAAACCCTATAAATGTCCAACAACCTAGGGTGAAATAAGGTACTAGGTATCCTAGTGGTGTTGTGGTCTCTACAGTAGTGGGAAAGCTCTCCTATCCATAAAAATAGAATATGGGAAAGACCATTGATACTATAAGGGATGTTTCCTAGATAAATGTGGCATAATAGCTAGTAAAGTCATGAAATATTCAGTCCCACCATATTGAAAGGTCTACCCTCTACTAGACATGGTTCCGTCACTAGTGTGATAACAAAGATTCCTAAGAACATGTCCCCATCCAGGAAAATCCACCCATCCAAGAATATGTCCATCAAAACCACCAGTCTAAGGCTCAATGATACCTCTTACCTCACTCGATAGCCCCATGTGGTATGATATTCAGCTTCTAGGATGACCAAATATGAACTAGTGATGTCATGAACCTTCCATGAATAGAATTAGTGAGGTATTATAGTAGTAGGTTGGGATTCATTGTGAAAATAATAAACATTGATTCAATATTTAAAATATATAAGTGATCACATAAACGAATCAAGCATTTTTCTGCAATTTTTTTTGTTGTAAACTATGTATGTAACAAGATTTAGTTTTTTTGGGTTCATGATAATTATTAACCTAATCAATATAATTAAATTTACTAAATTAAATTAAAGGGTATTAGTGATTTTTATGTTCCTTATATATGATTATATGATATTTATCATATTGGATGTCTTTTTTTTGCAGTTTTTGAGGGGTTTTACTCGTTACTATTATGTATATGTCATTTTTTAAAATTTATTTTCCATAATAACCTTTCCAATAATGTTAGTCTATTTTATATGGTAATGAAAATATTTCCAAAAAATTGAATTTTGATAATGATTTTTATTTATCGACAAATTATTTACATACAAGTAATTATTTAAAAGGTTATTTTAGGATATAATTTTATTACGGTTTTGTGGATGTTTTCTATATTTTATTGGGTTTCCCTTATATTGGATATAATTTCCAAGTTCCATTTTCATGTGGCTAGTTTTAGGGTGTAAGAATATGTTTCAAAGTAGGTGATGTGACTAGTTTTCCATGGTTAGCACAAGGAGATGTGATTATGCTATATGGGTTTCTATTTGGTTTGTAAATTGTGACATAATTTGTTAAGTAGGAAGGAAGTGTTGTGGTGGTTTTTGTAGTGTCTAATTTCATTATATGTATAATAGTTTTTTTTCAATTATGAGTTATGTTGATGTAGGGTTATGTTATAGTTTCTCGGTGGCAAGGAACATGGATGTATTAAATAATATATATGTGGTAATAATGAATGTGGAAAAGAGTAATGGATTTTAAATGAACTATAAGTGATTAAAATGAATTGGTTAATGGTTAGGGTTTTTGTAGTAGATGGATTAATAATAGTTTGAATATAATAGGATAGACATAATTGTCCCATAATTACATGAATTATATAAAATATTTCATTACAAACATGCTAATGACCTTTTATTAAATATATTTAGATAATTAGGAAATATTATTACCTAAAAGTCCCATGAAATTCTCAATTGATGGAAATTTTTCCTAGTATATAAGAAACTACATAATACATAATAATTATTTGACATATCTCAAAAATTATCCACAAATCTATTTCTTATAAACATATAATCTATAATGCATTTCTTCGTGACATGGGAAAATGGAAACATAAGAATGATGAGCTCAAATGGCCATTAAGGGAAATAATAAACTATAATTCATCATAAAAAACAATTCATAGATAATGTGTTATTAAATAAATGATAATAAAAAATACCACATTACTGATGATATGTGGTGGAAACAATATAAATAAACACATGGAAAATAATAATTGATTTATGGTATTATAATGAAAAATTCCAGACTTATGAAAGCCTTGTGCCAAGACATGATGTACCATGAAGTCATTATTCCATGAAATCCACTCACTATCAAGAACAAAACCAAGAAATCTAAATAAATGGGTATACAAACACTAAGTGCCCAAACTAATTTTTCTAATGATAACTAATGATGCATAGAGGGGCTATTATGGGCCCCACCCATCAGTAGTTAATTCCAATGTATTCATCACATGAATGAATGAGAAAACTATATAATAAATAGATAATATTCTTTATTAATAAATAATCATCAATATTGAAAATAAAATTTTATGATATTTTAATATTTTTTCAATTAATAAATATAATATATCATTATGTATGTATCCCTTAAACAAACATCTTATAGGTTAATGATTTTATGGTTATATGGATAATTTATAATACTAATAAATTTAATTATTTAATGGTATATTCTCTCTCGGTCCATTAATTTTTTGGGTTTTGTTGTTAGAGGTTCTTGGGGGACGTTTTAGAAGTTTTTTTTGAAGTTGGAGGTGCAGCAGGGGTTCTGTAGGCATTACATATCATCTAAGTGGATTACACAATGTGAAAGCCTGTTTTACAACCTGTTCAATGCTGGTTCACAACATTAGGTTTTTCATGGTTAAGTAAATAATAAAAATAATGATTCGATGATTTTTTAGTGTAAAATTAACATCAGGGAATACACAATGTGAAAGAAGATTACACGTCTTATAATACCCCGATCATGTGAAGTTCTAAAAAAATAATTTTCAGAAGAACAATCATTCATTTAATAGTGCACCATTTTCCTCTCATTTTGGAAGAACCCTAGGCATCCTGAGGTGTCCTCCAATCCCTTCTTCATCCATTTTTTGATCTGTTGAACTTGGTGGTTGTTCATCAGCATTCTATGGTTGGTCCGTTGTATGTTCTTCCCCTTTTATGGTTTATTCTTCCATTATTCTCCTAAGGATCTTCTATGTTTTTTTTGGTTTGGGGTTTGTGTTGGGTTTTATTTTGATGGATCCTTGTTGCGATATAGGTAGATCTATTTTTTTCGTGGGGCAGTTGTGGTTTATGAGCATTCTTATTCACCATGAGATGTGAAAAAATTGGAAATATTTATTGAGGTAGGATTACCTTCATTTCTTGTTATTGTTCATTATGAAGGAGGGGTTTTACTTATGTTTATCTATGGATTATGGTTTTTTCATCGTAAATAAAATATAAAGAAATGTTTAATTGAATTAAAATGGGAAATGGTGTTTGATCCATATATTTTATTAGATTTGATATTGTTTTTGATATTGCAATTATATGGGATAAACACCGCATAGAAAATTCTGGCCATTGGTGTATTTTTTTATTATGGGTACATCTATTTTGGTTTTTTATTTTATTGAGATTAATTATTATCACCCTAAAATTAAAACATGATAACCAAGAGTACTTGGATAATTAATTGGTTTCTTGAGGACATGGTTTGTTTGATAACACCATAAAGAAAATTAGTGGAAGGTGATAAATGTTCTTGTGAAACTGTAAAATTTTTTTCATGTGATGTGTGATTTGTTTTGGTTTTTATATGTGGGGGATATGGATGGAATGTGGTTGTAAAATGGGGCTATGATGGGAATGATATGATTATATAGGAGGGATATGAAACTGGTTGTGCTATAATTTTTTTTTCTGGATGTGGTTATGAGTTGGGGCTTTGTTTTTGTTGGTTTGGTTCTTTGGGAATGATGACTTGAAAAAGAAATGTATTGATTGGTAAGGGTATTTTGCCTAGATTTTCTCCACGAATATCAATTAGATATTTAACCCCATATCTCTAGGATTGATATGTTATGTACAATGGTTTTTTGTTAAACTAAGAGGTAATGTGCAGTCGTGTTTATTTATCATGACTCTTTACCTTAAAAAATGACTATTTTTGTGGTGTTTCATATGTTTTGTGTGATGGTAGTTTCCTGGTAAGTGGTATGTTATATTAATTAAAATTAAGGTAATAGGATTAAATAGTAAAATATAGATAAAGGATAACTGATAATTAAATATTTAAAACAAATAGTGGATTGGGTTATGTTTGTGTGGAGTTATGAATTTAGAGGTGGCAGCAAAAGTGACATTGTTGTGAGTTATTTTTTTTGTTTGTGAAACCATAGTTTTGGATAGATTCCTTGATACTATACACATATTTTTATATTCTAGTGAATTTTATATGTGTCCCACCCATGTTGATCACCATGTGCCGAAACCCACATTGTCACGTGGGGCGTATTTTTCGCAACATCCAGTGAGGAGTACGAATGGCTAGGTACCTTCTATTTCCACTCTCTCTTGATGGTGAGGTAGGTATGGAATATTATATATTGGTTGGAGGTCTCATAGTTATTTAGATGGTGGTTGTGATGGTTCATGTGTCTTCGGGTGAGATGTGATAGCCTAGGTGTCTTAGGTGAGGTGGTTTGTGCTGTCATAGTTGTCTTCCAGATGAGATGTGTTGTTCTCTCCAAGGTTTATTCCGGAAGAGATGTGGTGTTATTTCCTAGGTTTCTTTGGGGTGAGATATGATGCTATGTGTTTTAAGGTGTATATGTGTGTAGGCATGATGGGTTGTGAGGACTAGGTGTCTATGGGAAAGATGTGATGTGGTATACAGAAGGGATGGGAGCGCCAGGATGTGAGAAATTGGAAGAGACCAATATACCAGTGGGAAAGTGGTGTGGGATAACCTATCTTCGATGTGATTAACTTTATATTATATTATCTGGCTTTATTAACTTGTTGAATGTTCCTAAGTGTGGTTGGGATTGTTAGTATTTCTTTTTCGGTGATCTTTGGTTCTATTGTTTTCCCATAGGAGCATTAGTATGGTTCTTTCACATGTGAAAAAGAGACTTTGGGTTTCCTAATTAGTATACTAGTATGCCCACACTGCGTATATAAAACTGACTTCAGGTTTCCAGGAGGATTTCATGGACTGTTCTGGGTGTTACTAGGTCAGACCTTTGGACAACTATTGTATCCATGCCTAATATTTTTTTTGGTATTTACTTTTTAGAGATTATTTTATTTTTATTAGTTCTCATTTTTGCAATCATGTGGTATTGTTTTTGGATTTCTCTTTTATATTATGCCTTGGAGTTTTTTTGGGTGATTCATTCTATCTCCTGATCTTGTTTCTTATAAAGGTAAATGCCTCCCATATTATGATATTTTTATACTCTTGGTGTTAGTTGCCGAACCAAGGCCTACGAAAGGCTGGACTAGGGTGTCATTATCTCTCTCCCATCATTTTGGTATCTTTAGAGGGATGAGGTTGTAACAGAGTGGTATCAGAGGTGATGGTTGAGAGATAAGATGGATTATGGAGTTAGGAACTTCGAGGATTTCATGGTATGGTGTATAATTTTATATAGTTAACCTTGGTGCATGACATAGCCCTGGGATACCTAATAGGATATAAGATTTTATGGAACCCCTGTTATCTAGTTGACATGCTCTGATCTTATTGAATAGCCAAGTGAGGTGGACCTTCTTGCATGGCAGTTCCCTTGGAAATGTACATGCATCATAATGTCTTGTGTTCTTGGTTTAATTGGGTTTTTTTGGGAAGGATAAAATGGATAAAATTGTTAAATTTAATTAAAATAAATCAGAATGAAATTATACACTACCGGGCTTAGGAAATATTTTTTTACCTTCCACATATGTCTCTTAGTCGTCGTCTGTGTGTACCTTAGGTAGTAGAGGTTCTACAAGGTAATCTAATTTATCATTGTAGGGTTGATCCCGTTTAGGAGGATGATTACTGGTAGAATAAATTGTGTTGTTTCCAATGAAAAACTTTGTGTATGTATGAGGGAAGTGTTAAAATTTGGAGATAGAGAGATGGTTGGAGGAGTTTGGGATCTATTTTAGTTTGATCTAGGATTTAAAAGAGTACTGGGTCCCTTTGGCCGTATTTTATATAGAGACCCAAAGCTTGAAATACATGGATATTACATTACTTTAGCGGAATACGTAATACATAACAATAACAGACAGACAAGGATAGTAATAGTTTAGTGTCTTTGGAAACTTGGAACGTAATCTTCTAATCGTGGTGAAAGATCTTCAACATCTCCCATAAATATCTTCCCCTTTTTTTTCTTACCTAAAACCTTTCTTTATATCCTGGGGAAAAGAAAACATAAAAAGGGTGAGCTCAAATGTTCAGTAAGGGTAAGCATGGATAAAATAAAACATACCATATACATTTGAACTTAAAAACATGAACATAATGTTTAAACATCAAAAGCTTGAGCAATGACATAAAACATGGAAGTACGTAAGGCATAGATCATAAAGAAACATTATGAATGATAAAATAGCATGGGAATAAAACATGTAATTGTGGAAACCATTAAGCACATGATATGATTTCCATAGTAGCCAAGGCATTTCTTCCAAGACCATCTTAGTGGACAAAGTCCATTTCTGAATCGAGTTCACTCCTCGTTCCAGTCCTGTATTACTGAACCAGTTTAACTTTCCATTCCAGCCATGTCTATCTCATGAGATATAAATCTTTACCCAATGCATTGGAGGGAGATAAAGGTCCCACCCATCTCATAATGAAATCATTCTTTCGTGTGCCACAAAATCATAAATCATACATCATAGCATAACCCATGAAATAAAATGGGATTCTTCAACATCATGCCATCATAACATAATCCATAAACAATTGATATCATTTCATCATAATAAAATTGAAACCATTTAAATCATAGAGACATTTTACTTGAAACATACACATATGAAATAATGTCATCTTAGATGGAAAATAGTTTTGACAAAACACTTGAAATGAATTCTTGAGGAAAATATCCTTTCTTATTTAAAATCATTTTCTTTTCACAAAATTCCATGCAATTTTAAAAGATAAGGGTTTTGTCGAAAATAATAATGCAATCTTGTAGAGTAATCTTCATGAAAATGAGGCGTTATGAAACCGCAAAAATCCGTTCATGCCGTATAAGTTAAAAATAACATTCTCCACGTACTTTTGTCGAAAAAGTCAAAAAGTACCTTATATGGTAACCAAAGGAAAGATTCCATTCATACAATGTGGTAAAAATTCAATAAAGGGTAAAACTGACTTTAAAAATCCATGAAAGAATGGTAAACATTTTATGAATGCATTTTTAGAAAACATGGTCATGGATGATAAACGTAACCCCAGTAAATACTTACGTATAAGCAATCTCGGATAAAAATGAGATTGAAAATTTATCCCTTACCTTAGGTAAGATATGCCTCATACGTATCCAAACCTCTTGTATAATGATTTAAATAATGTCATTGACTTTTTACAGAATCATATTCATTGTTATGATATCATATATGTTTCACTTATGACTTTATATTACTCGTTCTTTTGTAAATTCCATGTTAAAGCAGCGTTTTGGGTAAAATCATTTCATTTATAGTTTGTGTTTTGACTTTTCATTCTTGATATTATTAATTATATCCTGATTTACATAATTTAAGAATTTAAAACATGATTTACATATATTCATCATATACATATATATATTATAGGTCGATAAAAGGAATGAAATACACCGTTCATGGAGACGGTAGGTCGTACATACGCATGAACGCTGTTTTCGTTTCCTTATTGAATTGAATGAAACTAAATAGACGACATACATATATATATATACATAACTACAGTAGCATTATTATTTTATATATTTCATTATTATTCATTAAATAAACTTTATGATCATTCATGTATGGTTAACATGGAGAATGAATCTCATCGCGTCGTGGAGACGGTAGTTCGTACGTACGCACGAGCGATGATATCATCTCCATAATCATTGAATTGAATTGGAGTGGATGATACAATATATCAGAATCATTATGATGTTATAATAACTATGTATAGTTATTATTTACACCATTATACCCATCCATGTATGGTGGTGTTGGAAAAACAGATTACACCACGATGTGGAGACGGTATTCTGTACGTACGCACGCGTGGTGATTTCGTTTTCCATAGGATGGATAGATGGTGAAATAGGGTTGTTTCATAATTATAATAACATATCAGTATATGAGTGATACTGATTTTATTACTTCATAATGAAACAACTAAAGAAGAAGAAGTGGAAGAAGAAATAAAGTTGAAAGAATCGGTAACGGACATTACCTCTTCTTTGAAGCGCCTCTATGAGACCTCCTTTTAGGGCACTGAAATTGGTCTTTGAAGAATACCAGGACCTCTAGGATGTTTCTAGGGAAGTGGAGAAGATAATTTTTCAGGGTTTTGCAGAGATTGAAGGCTCAAAGTGGTGTGAGGAAGAGAGGGAGGAGGTGCCCTTTTATAAGGGAGGAGAGGGGCACCTTTGGAATAACAAAAAATATTATTTTCTTATAAAGCCAAATTCTATTTTAAATAGCTCCAAATTGATTTATTTCGAATCTAAGGTGGGTATGGGTAAAAATAATCTCATCCAATAGAATTTAGACAAGTTTAGGTTCCTATTTTAACCTTATCATTTAGATTTAACATCAAGTAAGATAATTTTACTTTTACCATGTCTTTTTGTGTTCTTACACTATAAGGCTAATAAACATACTATAAGAAGCCAAAAGAACCCCAACTTGTTTATTATTAATATATATAACCTTATATAAGTCAATTTTCAGATACTTATATTTTTAGGAATAAAATAACAATTAATAATATAATATTTGTTTTAAAAACTATTTTATGTCAATTTTGACACTATTTAGTAATTTATTTTTGTGAAAATCATAACAGACAGATTAGTTCGAAAAAGTTAATTATATAAATACTAACATGTCATATTAACCTATAAAATTAGTGGAATTCATAAAAAGTCTCAAATTACATTTATTTTGGTATTTATAACATCAATTATGTCAATATTTCATTAATAAGATAATTACTGCATCATCTTTGTGCCATAAATAAATTAAATTATTTAATGTCTCAAAATTACAAATTAAATACCATTATGTAGGAAATATTTTTATCTTTCTAATGAATATTTATAGTCGAATTTATCTTACGTATAACCCTATATTAAAAATTATATACTAATTAAACTTTGATTTTAACTATTTTAACCCTTCTTTAAATAAATTAATACTAAATGTCCTAATCTAATCCAAGTGGGACTAAATGGTCATATTTTATTCCTAAGGTTGTTTTTGGTCGAATTACACTTATAAAATAGAATTATTACATGTGTTAGGGTAATAATAATATCATGTTTACCCTTAATTACCCTATTTACTTTTAACCGTGGTGAAAAAAAGTAAAAAGTTACTATTCACCAAAAAATATTGTCATCTCATTGAACCACATTTTACTTACTGAGATCAACCGTGTCTCTCAGATTTTTGAAATTCCACTCACAGAAGTGGTAAAATTAAGTTTTATGAAAAATTCATTTTTTTAACTACCACTTAGTGGTTTCACTATTCATAAAAAAATGAAAGTTTCCAGAAAAATACAAAAAATTAGGCCTAAGATATATTTGATATTATGAACTGAAAAATGATGTCTATTTTACCAAATTCAAAACATATCAGTTGCATTACTTAATTTAAAAAGTAATTCATGTCGTCAAAACAAATAGCATGTTCTTAAGAGATAATAACTATCAAAAGATTGACATTTGTTTTTGTCTGGTTTAAATGTGAAATTACATCCAATGTCAAAAATTGTATTAAATTGTAAAAATATATTCTAAATATACATTAAAACCACTCAAATTAATAATTTATCACTATTAATTATTTCGATTAAAAGGTTGTTTTTAATTAAAATTTTGTAATTTTCAGTATTCATCAGAAAATGAAAGTTATCCGAAAAGTACCACAATTTCACCCAAAGCTAATTTCGATATTCCGAATCCAAAAATGAAGTCCATTTTGAAAAATAAAATTTAAAAAATTTCAAAAAGTGGTTATTACTATTCATAACGGCTAGTTTTAATAATATTTTAATAGCATATCATTGTTTAGCGAAACTTGGTATTGCGTACAACACACGCTATCGCGGAAGGTCGCGCTTGCGTGTAATGCAAGCCAAGTCAGGGTTGCGTGTTGTGAAAGAATCTTTCGTTGTTTTGTATAACATAATCCATCCATATTTCATTTATACACTGAATATATATATATATATATACTCAATGTTGCGTAGAATAACAATTATCAAAATTGTGTGTAACACGATCCAAGAATAGTGTTGCGTATACTGCAAGCTAATACGGTGTTGCGTATAGCGCAAGGTAATCTTGTTTTAGCATACAACACAAGAAATTAATGAAATTAAAAGAATATTTTTCATAAAATCTCAGGGTGTTACCTTCTACCCCCCTTAAAATGAATTTCGCCCTCGAAATTCGTCGGGGTTATAAATGGTTTACTACTCGAAAGTTTTTTTAATAGAAACCCACATCATAAAAAAGAATACCCAAACTTGGCTTTAAAAAATAAAGTATGAAATGTAATGGTTACCCAAATTAACCCATCACTGGGTTTCCACGTAGGAGAACATAGGTGAAAATATGGATATGGAAGAAAAATCTAACCATCAAGTTCTGATGGAGAGTGGTAGAGAACATGGCTATGAAATAGCCAACAATCACAAAGCCATAGATTTGCGATGATCTAAGGTACCATCTGATTCATCAGATATAAGGGCACTAGGACAACATTTTTGGTTTTCAAGATCATTTCCCTAAAGTTGGTGAATTAAAAGAAATACTTACATGATTTTGGTACAATTTCACTGTTGTTCATTAATTGAACAATTTCCCTTCATCCCTTAAAGAAATGAAGTTGAATTTTTTATTCGTGATGAGTTAGTAGATCATGTGATAGAATGATGGGTCATTCCATCTGTTTCACCCAAGAGGTTAGCAAAAGTTATAAGTTCATCTTATAGTTAGATTAATCATATATGGTTCCAAAAATGAACTTATACTTCATATATCATATCACTTAATAATATAAAACTAGTTTCTACTAACCAGGGACTTCCTGTAGGCCAGTGGTAGGCGATAAAGGCTAGTCACACTTCGGTTGTGGGTTCAATTCCCACAGCCTTGTCCGACGCGACAGGTTTTCACCCGTCCTGCAGGTTGTCCTTTTTTCTAAAACTACATTACTATAACATCCCATCAATAATATCAAAAAAAACTTCTATCCTTAAACAATACTAACTTATGTCCAACATAATCCATTCCAATCTTTAGGCTTATCCATAATACTGCAGTCCACTCTCATAATATAGTGAAAACGATTACCAGAGATTTCATATTACAAGCATGTTAATACCATCGTTGATCCCCATATATCATAAGATATGTCTTGTTAGTCACATTACAAATATTCTAAGTCCTTAATCATGTATTCTCTTGAAAAATGAATACCCATTGAATCTTAGTAAAAAAAATGAGTGCTGTCAAAAGTTAACTCATTCCACATACCAAAAAACCAAAATTCTATATACTCAAACCATGATATAACTATTTACTTATATCAGTCATGAGCTCATGAATACTATCAAACATTTAATTTTCTCCTTCTCCCTTCATTATGCGCATATCATCTACATTCCAAAAATATTTGAATAAATTTTCATGGATACTGGTACCATTAATCATACACTTTCAAAACTCAAGGAAAGACAACAGTGTAACAATCCTTAGATGTCTCTTTATTCCATCGTACCATGAGATTACTTATAAAACATTACACATGATAAACATGTAATCATTCCACTACATTCTTAAACCATTGACCGAGCTTCCACAATTCTTTCATCTCACATATCATTTGTAGTCTCTTCATCATCATCAACATAAATACTACCCATACGACTATACTGATTCTCTTCATGAGGCTTTCCCTTAGGGCATTGGTGTTCATAATGCCCGTACATTCCAAATTTAAAACATTTAACCATTGTTGATGTCTTAGCAATACCATTATCCTTATCCCTGGTGTTAACTAAACCTTTTACTTTGCACTTACTGGCTTTGTGTCCTTCTTTTCTACACCCAAAGCATCTTCTAGTTCCTTTGAAACATTCTCCTTGATGCCTCTTCCCACATGATTTACATAGGGGAAATTGAACTTTCATTCCTCTATGATCATCATGAAACTCCATCTTTCTCTTATTAGCTGAGTCAGGAAACATACCAAATTTTACATTATTGATCATATTATGAGGTTGCTGATTCGGCATAATAATGATGTTTGGACTTCCAAATCCCATTTCATTTGGTTTCTCATGAAGAATATCATTCCACTTTCCATCATATCCTCTATTATCGTGAATCATCTTGTTTCCAGCCATTTTCTAAAACCCAAAAAGAATAGTGTGAGAGGAAAAAATCATAATAAAGGGGGAGTAACTTCAATATCTAACATCTTTGTTTTAATCTAATTTTATTACCATAGTTCTAGGACTATATCCTATACGTATACTTATCCTTAGGGACATCCCTAGACATACCTTAGAAATATCTCTAGGGATCTCACTAACGTTTTTGAATCCTAGTTTCCAAAGGTTGACTAAACTTTTCCTCTGATACCAACTGTAGAGACCCAAAGCTTGACATACATGGATATTACATTACTTTAGCGGAATACTTAATACATAACAATAACAGACACACAAGGATCGTAATAGTTTAGTGTCTTTGGAAACTTGGAATGTAATCTTCTAATCGTGGTGAAAGATCTTCAACATCTCCCATAAAGATCTTCCCCTTTTTTTTCTTACCTAAAACCTTTCTTTATATCCTGGGGAAAATAAAACATAAAAAGGGTGATCTCAAATGCTCAGTAAGGGTAATCATGGATAAAAAAACATACCATATACATTTGAACTTAAAAACATGAACATAATGTCTAAACATCAAAAGCTTGAGCAATGACATAAAACATGGAAGTACGTAAGGCATAGATCATAAAGAAACATTAATAATGATAAAATAGCATGGGAATAAAACATGTAATTGTGGCAACCATTAAGCACATGATATGATTTCCATAGTAGCCAAGGCATTGCTGCCAAGACCATCTTAGTGAACAAAGTCCCTTTCTGAATCGAGTTCACTCCTCGTTCTGGTCCTATATTACTGAACCGGTTTAACTTGTCATTCCAGCCATGTCTATCTCATGAGATATAAATCTTTACCCTATGCATTAGAGGGAGATATAGGTCCCACCCATCTCATAATGAAATCATTCTTTCGTGTGCCACAAAATCATAAATCATACATCATAGCATAACCTATGAAATAAAATGAGATTCTTAAACATCATGCCATCATAACATAATCCATAAACAATTGATATCATTTCATCATAAGAAAATTGAAACCATTTAAATCATAGAGACATTTTACTTGAAACATACACATATGAAATAATGTCATCTTAGATGGAAAATATTTTTGACAAAACAGTTGAAATGAATTCTTGAGGAAAATATCCTTTCTTCTTTAAAATCATTTTCTTTTCACAAAATTCCATGAAATTTTAAAAGATAAGGGTTTTTTTGAAAATAATCATGCAATATTGTAGAGGAAACTTCTTGAAAATGAGGCATTCTGAAACCGTAAAAATCCGTTCACTCCGTATAAGTTAAAAATAACATTCTCCTCGTACTTTTGTCAGAAAAGTCAAAAAGTACCTTATATGGTAACCAAATGAAATATTCCATTCATACAATGTGGTAAAAAGTCAATAAAGGGTAAAAATGCCTTTAAACATACATGGAATAATGGTAAACATTTTATGAAAGAATTTTTAGAAAACATGGTCATGGATGACAAACGTAACACCAGTAAAGACTTACATATAAGCAATCTCGGATAAAAATGAGATTGAAAATTTATCCCTTACCCTAAGTCTGATATGCTTCGTACGTATCCGAACCTCTTATATAATGATTTAAATAATTTCATTGACTTATTATAGAATAATATTCATTGTTATGATATCATATATTTTTCACTTATGACTTTATATTACCCGTTCTTTTGTAAATTCCATGTTAATGCAGCGTTTTGGGTAAAATCATTTGATTTATCGTATGTGTTTCGACTTTTCATTCTTGATATTATTACTTATATCCTGATTTACATAATTTCAGAATGTAAAACATGATTTACATATATTCATCATATACATATATATATTATAGGTCGATAAAAGGAATGAAATACACCGTTCATGGAGACGGTAGGTCGTACGTACGCATGAACACTGTTTTCGATTCCTTATTGAATTGAATGAAAATAAATAGACGACATACATATATATATATATACATAAATCCAGTAGAATTATTATTTCGTATATTTCATTATTATTCATTAAATAAACTTTATGATCATTCATGTATGGTTAACATGGAGAATTAATCTCATCGCATCGTGGAGACAGTAGTCCGTACGTACGCACGAGCGATGATATCATTTCCATAATCATTGAATTGAATTGGAGTGGATGATACAATATATCAGAATCAGTATGATGTTATAAAAACTATATATAGTTATTATTTACACCATTATACCCATCCATGTAAGGTTGTGTTGGAAAAACAGATTACACCACGGCGTGGAGACGATATTCCGTACGTACGCACGCACGGTGATTTCGTTTTCCGTAGGATGGATAGATGGTGAAATAGGTTTGTTTCATACTTATAATAACATATCATTATATGAGTGATACTTATGTTATTACTTCATAATGAAACAACTAAAGAAGAAGAAGTGGAAGAAGAAATAAAGTTGAAAGAATCGGTAACAGACATTACCTCTTCTTTGAAGCGCCTCTTTGAGACCTCCTTTTAGGGAACTGAAATTGGTCTTTGAAGAATACCAAGACCTCTAGGTTGTTTCTAGGGAAGTGGAGAAGAGAATTTCGCAGGGTTTTGCCGATCTTTAAGGCTCAAAGTGGTGTGAGGAAGAGAGAGAGGAGGTGCCCTTTTATAAGGGAGGAGAGGGGCACCTTTGGAATAACTAAAAATATTATTTTATTATAAAGACAAATTCGGTTTTAAATACTTCCAAATTGATTTATTTCGAAGCTAAGGTGGGGATGGGTCGAAATCATCTCATCCAATAGAATTTATACAAGTTTAGGCTCCTATTTTAACCTTATCATTTATATTTAACATTAAGTTAGATAATTTTACTTTTACCGTGTCTTTTTGTGTTCTTACACTATAAGGTGAATAAAATTAGTATAAGAAGTCAAACGAACCCAAAGTTGTTTATTATTAATATATATAACCTTATATAATTCATTTAGTCGAACCTTATATTTTTAAGAATAAAATAACAATTAATAATATAATATTTTTTTAGAAACTATTTTATGTCAATTTTGACACTATTTAGTAATTGATTTTTGTGAAAATCATAAAAGACTTATTAGTTCGAAAACAGTTAAATATATCAATACTAACATGTCATATTAACCTAGAAAATTAGTGTAATTCATAAAAAGTCTCAAATTACATTTATTTTGGTATTTATAACATCAAATATGTCAATATTTCATTAATAAGATAATTACTGCATCATCTTTGTGTCATAAATAAATTAAATTGTTCAATGTTTAAAAATTACAAATAAAATAACATTATCTAGGAAATCGTTTTAGCTTTATAATGAATATTTATAGTCGAATTTATCTTATGTATAACCCTATATTAAAAATGATATACTTATTAAACTTTGATTTTAACTATTTTAACCCTTCTTTAAATAATTTAATAATAAATGTTCTAATCTAATCCAAGTGGGCCTATATGGTCATTTTTTATTCCTAAGGTTGTTTTTGGTCAAATTTCACTTATCCAATAGAATTAGGACATGTGTTAGTGTAATAATAATATCATTTTTACCCTGAATTACCCTATTTACTTTTAACCTTGGTGAAAAAAGTAAAAAGTTACTATTCACCAAAAATTATTTTCATCTCATTGAACCACATTTTACTTACTGACATCAACCGTGTCTCTCGGATTTTTAAAATTCCACTCACAGAAGCGGTAAAATTAAGTTTTATGAAAAATTCATTTTTTTAACTACCACTTAGTGGTTTCACTATTCATCAAAAAATGAAAGTTTCCAGAAAAATACCTAAAATTAGGCCTAAGATATATTTGATATTATTATTTGAAAAATGATGTCTATTTTACCAAATTCAAAACATATCAGTTGCATTACTTAATTTAAAAATTAATTCTTGTCGTCAAAACAAATAGCTTGTTCTTAAGAGATAATAACTGTCAAAAGATTGACATTTGTTTATGTCTGGTTTAAATGTGAAATTACATCCAATGAAAAACATTGTATTAAATTGTAAAAATATATTCTAAATATACATTAAAACCACTCGTATTAATAATTTATCACTATTAATTATTTCGATTAAAAAGGTTGTTTTTAATTAAAATTTATTAATTTTCACTATTCATCAGAAAATGAAAGTTATCCGAAAAGTACCAAAATTTCACCCTAAGATAATTTCGATATTCCGAATCCAAAAATGAAGTCCATTTTGAAAAATAAAATTTAAAAAATTTCAAAAAGTGGTTATTACTATTCATAACGGCTAGTTTTAATAATATTTTAATAGTATATCATTGTTTAGCGAAACTCGGTATTGCGTACAACACACGCTATCGCGGAAGGTCGCACTTGCCTGTAATGCAATCCAAGTCAGGGTTACGTGTTGTGCAAGAATCCTTCATTGTTTCGTATAACATAATCCATCTATATTTCATTTATACATTGAATATATATATATATATACTCAATGTTGCGTAGAATAACTATTATCAAAATTGTGTATAACACGATCCAAGAATAGTGTTGCGTATACTGCAAGCTAATACAGTGTTGCGTATAGCACACGGTAATCTTGGTGTAGCATAAAACACAAGACATTAATGAAATTAAAAGAATATATTTCATAAAATCTCGGGGTGTTACATTCTACCTCCCTTAAAATGAATTTCTCCCTCGAAATTCACCGGGGTTATAAATGGTTTACTACTCGAATGTTTGTTTAATAGAAACCAACATCATAAAAATAAATACCCAAACTTGGCTTTAAAAACTAAAGTATGAAATGTAACGGTTACCCAAATTAACTCATCACTGGGTTTCCACGTAGGAGAACATAGGTGAAAATATGGATATGGAAGAAAAATCTAACCATCAAGTTCTGATGGAGAGTGGTAGAGAACATGGCTATGAAATAGCCAACAATCACAAAGCCATATATTTGCGATGATCTAAGGTACCATATGATTCATCAGATATAAGGGCACTAGGACAACATTTTTGGTTTTCAAGATCATTTCCCTAAAGTTGGTGAATAAAAGAAATACTTACATGATTTTGGTACAATTTCACTGTTGTTCGTGAATTGAACAATTTACCCTTCATCCCTTAAAGAAATGAAGTTGAATTTGTTATTCATGATGTGTTAGCAGATCATGTGATAGAATGATGGGTCATTCCATCTGTTTCAAACAAGAGGTCAGCAAAAGTTATAAGTCCATCTTATGGTTAGATTAATTGTATATGATTCTAAAAATGAACTTATACTTCATATATCATACCGCTTAATAAAATAAAACTGGTTTCTACTAACTAGGGACTTATTGTAGGCCAGTGGTAGGCGATATAGTCCAGTCGCACTTCGGTTGTGGGTTCAATTTCCACAGCCTTGTCCGACGCGATGGGCTGTCACCCGTCCTGCAGGTTGTCCTTTTTTTCTAAAACTACATTACTATAACATCCCGTCAATAATATCAAAAAAACATCTATCCTTAAACAATAATAACTTATGTCCAACATAATCCATTCCAATATTTAGTCTTATCCATAATACTACAGTCCACTCTCATAATATAGTGAAAACGATTACCAGAGATTTCATATAACAAGAATGTTAATACCAATGTTGATCCCCATATATCATAAGATATGTCTTGTTGGTCACATTCCAAATATTCTAAGGCCTTAATCATGTATTCTCTTGAAAAATGAATACCCATTGAATCTTAGTAAAAACATGAGTTCTGTCAAAAGTTAACTCATTCCACATACCAAAAACCCAAAATTCTATATACTCAAACCATGATATAACTATTTCCTTATATCAGTCATGAGATCATGAATACTATCAAACATTTAATTTTCTCCTTCTCCCTTCATTATGCGCATATCATCTACATTCCAAAAATATTTGAATAACCTTTCATGGATACTGGTACCATTAATCATACACTTTCAAAACTCAAGGAAAGACAACAGTGTTACAATACTTTGATGTAACTTTATTCCATAGTACCATGAGATTACTTATATAACATTACACATGATAAACATGTAATCATTCCACTACATTCTTAAACCATTGACCGAGCTTCAACAATTCTTTCATCTCACATATCATTTGTAGTCTGTTCATAATTATCAACATAAATACTACCCATACGACCATACTGATTATCTTCATGAGACTTTCCCTTGGGGCATTGTTTTGCATAATGCCCGTACATTCCACATTTAAAACATTTAACCATTGTTGATGTCGTAGCAATACCATTATCCTCATCCCTGGTGTTAACTGAACCTTTTCCTTTGCACTTACTGGATTCGTGTCCTTCTTTTCCACACCCAAAGCATCTTCCAGTTCCTTTTAAACATTCTCCTTGATGCCTCTTCCCACATGATTTACATAGGTGAAATTGAACTTTCTTTCATCTATGATCATCATGAAACTCCATCTTTCTCTTATTAGCTGAGTCAGGAAACTTACCAAATTTTACTTTATTGATCATATAATGAGATTGCTGATTCGGCATAATAATGATTTTTGGACTTCCAAATCCCATTTCATTTGGATGCTCATGAATAATATCATTCCATTGTCCATCATATCCTCCATTATCGTGAATCATATTGTTTCCAGCGATTTTCTAAAACCCAAAAAGAATAGTGTGAGAGGGAAAAATCATAATAAAGGGGGATTAACTTCAATATCTAACATCTTTGTTTTAATCTAATATTGTTACCATAGTTCTAGGACTCTATCCTATACGCATACGTATCCTTAGGGACATCCCTAGACATACCTTTGAAATATCTCCAGGGTTCTCACTAACGTTTTCGCATCATAGTTTCCAAAGTTTGAATAAACTTTTCCTCTGATACCAACTATAGAGACTGAAAGAATGACATACAAGGATATTACATTACTTTAGCGGAATACTTAATACATAACAATAACAGACACACAAGGATCGTAATAGTTTTGTGTCTTTGGAAACTTGGAACGTAATCTTCTAATCGTGATGAAAGATCTTCAACATCTCCCATAAAGATCTTCCCCTTTTTTTCTTACCTAAAACCTTTTTTATATCTTGGGGAAAAGAAAACATAAAAAGGGTGAGCTCAAATTCTCAATAAGGGTAAGCATGGATAAAATAAAACATACCATATACATTTGAACTAAAAAACATGAACACAATGTTTAAACATCAAAACCTTGAGCAATGACATAAAACATGAAAGTACGTAAGGAATAGATCATAATGAAACATTAAGAATGATAAAATAGAATGGGAATAAAACATGTAACTGTGGAAACCATTAAACACATGATATTATTTCCATAGTATCCAAGGCATTGCTGCTAAGACCATCTTAGTGGACAAAGTCCCTTTCTGAATCGAGTTCACTCCTCGTTCCAGTCCTGTATTACTGAACCGGATTAAATTGTCATTCCATCCATGTCTATCTCATGAGATATAAATATTTACCCAATGAATTGGAGGGAGATATAGGCCCCACCCATCTCATAATTGAATCATTCTTTCGTGTTCCACAAAATCATAAATCATACATCATAGCATAACCCATGAAATAAAATTGGATTCTTAAACATCATGCCATCATAACATAATCCATAAATAATTGATATCATTTCATCATAAGAAAATTGAAACCATTTAAATCATAGAGACATATTACTTGAAACATACACATATGAAATAATGTCATCTTAGATGGAAAATAGTTTTGACAAAACACTTGAAATGAATTCTTGAGGAAAATATCCTTTCTTCTTTAAAATCATTTTCTTTTCACAAAATTCCATGCAATTTTAAAAGATAAGGGTTTTGTTGAAAATAATCAGGCAATCTTGTAGAGGAAGATTCTTGAAAATGAGGCGTTATGAAACCGTAAAAATCCTTTCACGCCCTATAAGTTAAAAATAACATTCTCCTCGTACTTTTGTCGGAAAAGTCAAAAAGTACCTTATATGGTAACCAAAGGAAAGATTCCATTCATAAAATGTGGTAAAAAGTAAATAAAGGCTAAAAATGACTTTAAAAATCCATGTAAGAATGGTAAACATTTTATGAAATCATTTTTAGAAAACATGGTCATGGATGATAAACGTAACCCCAGTAAATACTTGCGTATAAGCAATCTCGGATAAAAATGAGATTGAAAATTTATCCCTTACCTTAGGTCTGATATGCTTCGTATGTATCCGAACCTCCTGTATAATGATTTAAATAATGTCATTGACTTATTACAGAATCATATTCATTGTTATGATATCATATATGTTTCACTTATGACTTTATATTACCCGTTCTTTTGTAAATTCCATGTTAAAGCAGCGTTTTGGGTAAAATCATTTCATTTATCGTATGTGTTTCGACTTTTCGTTCTTTATATTATTAATTATATCCTTATTTACATAATTTCGGAATTTAAATCATGGTTTACATATATTCATCATATACATATTTATATTATATTTCGATAAAAGGAATGAAATACACCGTTCATGGAGACGGTAGGCCGTACGTACGCATGAACGCTGTTTTCGTTTCCTTATTGAATTGAATGAAACTAAATAGATGACATACACATATATATATACATAAATCTATTAGCATTATTATTTCATATATTTCATTATTATTCATTAAATAAAATTTATGATCATTCATGTATGGTTAACATGGAGAATGAATCTCATCACGTCGTGGAGACGGTAGTCCGTACGTACGCACGAGCGGTGATATAATTTCCATAATCATTGAATTGAGTTGGAGTGAATGATACAATATATCAGAATCAGTATGATGTTATAATAACTATGTATATTTATTATTTACACCATTATACCCATCCAAGTAAGGTGGTGTTGGAAAAACAGATTACAACACGGCGTGGAGACGGTATTCCGTACGTACGCACGCGCAGTGATTTCATTTTCCGTAGGATGGATAGATGGTGAAATAGGGTTGTTTAATACTTATAATAACTTATCCATATATTAGTGATACTGATGTTATTACTTCATAATATAACAACTAAAGAATAAGAATTGGAAGAAGAAATAAAGTTTAAAGAATCGGTAACGGACATTACCTCTTCTTTAAAGAGCCTCTTTGAGACCTCCTTTTAGGGCACTGAAATTTGTCTTTGAAGAAGACCAGGACCTCTAGGATGTTTCTAGGGAAGTGGAGAAGAGAATTTGGCAGGGTTTGGCCGAGATTAAAGGCTCAAAGTGTTGTGAGGAAGGGAGGGAGGAGGTGCCCTTTTATAAGGGAGGAGAGGGGCACCTCTGGAATAACTAAAACTATTATTTTATTATAAATCCAAATTCGGTTTTAAATAGCTCCAAATTGATTTATTTATAAGATAAGGTGGGTATGGGTAGAAATAATCTCATCAAATAGATTTTAGACATGTTTAGGTCCCTATTTTATCCTTATCATTTAGATTTAACATTAAGTTAGATACTTTTAATTTTACCGTGCCTTTTGGTGTTCTTACACTATAAGGTTATTAAACATACTATAAGAAGCCAAAAGAACCCCAAGTTGTTTATTATTAACATATATATAACCTTATATAAGTCATTTGGCTGAACCTTATATTTTTATGAATAAAATAACAATTAATAATATAATATTTGTTTTGAAAACTATTTTATGTCAATTTTGACACTATTTAGTAATTGATTTTTGTGAAAATCATTACAGACTGATTAGTTCGAAATAAGTTAATTATCTCAATAATAAAATGTCATATTAACCTAGAAAATTATTTTAATTCATAAAAAGTCTCAAATTACATTTATTTTGGTATTTATAACATCAATTATGTCAATCTTTCATTCATAAGATAATTACTGCATCATCTTTGTGTCATAAATAAATTAAATTATTTAATGTCTAAAAATTAAAAATAAAATACCATTATGTAAAAAAAAATTATTTTTAATGAATATTTATAGTCGAATTTATCTTATGTATAACCCTATATTAAAAATTATATACTTATTAAACTTTGATTTTAACTATTTTAACCTTTCTTTAAATAAATTAATAATAAATGTCCTAATCTAATCCAAGTGGGCCTAAATGGTCATATTTTATTCATAAGGTTGTTTTTGGTCTAATTAAACTTATCCAATAGAATTAGGACATGTTTTAGGGTAATAATAATATCATGTTTACCCTTAATTACCCTATTTACTTTTAACCGTGGTGAAAAAAAGTAAAAAGTTACTATTCACCATAAATTATTTTCATCTCATTGAACCACATTTTACTTAATGAAATCAACGGTGTCTCTCAGATTTTTGAAATTCCATTCACATAAGCGGTAAAATTATGTTTTATGAAAAATTCATTTTTTAACTACCACTTAGTGGTTTCACTATTAATCAAAAAATGAAAGTTTCTAGAAAAATACCAAAAATTAGGCCTAAGCTATAGTTGATATTATGAACTGAAAAATGATTTATATTTTACCAAATTCAAAACATATCAGTTGCATTACTTAATTTAAAAATTAATTCCCGTCGTCAAAACAAATAGCGTTTTCTTAAGAGATAATAACTATCAAAAGATTGACATTTGTTTATGTCTGGTTTAAATGTGAAATTACATCCAATGACCAACATTGTATTAAATTATAAAAATATATTCTAAATATACTTTGAAACCACTCAAATTAATAATTTATCACTATTAATTATTTCGATTAAAAAGTTTGTTTTTAATTAAAATTTTGTATTTTTCACTATTCATCAGAAAATGAAAGTTATCCGAAAAGTACCAAAATTTCACCCTAAGTTAATTTCGATATTCCAAATCCAAAAATGAAGTCCATTTTGAAAAATAAAATTTACAAAATTTCAAAAAGTGGTTATTACTATTCAAAACGGCTAGTTTTAATAATATTTTAATAGCATATCATTGTTTAGAAAAACTCAGTATTACGTACAACACACGCTATCGCGGAAGGTCGCGCTTGCGTGTAATGCAAGCCAAGTTAGGGTTGTGTGTTGTGCAATAATACTTCATTGTTTCATATAACATAATCCAACCATATTTCATTTATACATTGAATATATATATATATATACTCAATGTTGCATAGAATAACTATTATCAAAATTGTGTGTAACACGATCCAAGAATAGTGTTGCGTATACTGCAAGCTAATACGATGTTGCGTATAGCGCAAGGTAATCTTGGTGTAGCATACAACA
Organism: Viscum album; assembly: GCA_963277665.1. NCBI lineage: Eukaryota > Viridiplantae > Streptophyta > Magnoliopsida > Santalales > Viscaceae > Viscum > Viscum album. The sequence continues at coordinate 580,104,674 of OY728132.1, read as the reverse complement.
CAAGACATTAATGAAATTAAAAGAATATTTTTCATAAAATATCGGGGTGTTACATTTAAGATGAAGGTGTATTGTTTTCAATGATGGATGTTGTATCTAGGTGAGTATAAGGAGGCAAAAAAATTTTGGTCAACTTCCAGAAAGAGTTCCAAGTAGAGTTCCTTTCTTTGACCACGAAGGAAGTGAAGAGACAAGAGCTTCTTTCACTTTACCAGGGGATCATGTCAGTATAAGAGATGAGTATCAAGTTAAATGACCTTATTCATTTTTCCTCATATATTTTTCATAATGAGTAGTTTCATGAGACATGTCTCGAAGAGGAATTCCATTATTCTATCTAGTATGTAGTTTCTATGTTTTATGCTTTTGACGTATCTGGAGGTTTTGAAGAAGGAAGAGGTGATCGAGAAGATGAACTCACCAGGAGGTCTACCACCAGAGGGTATCCAACAGTGTTCTATTAGAGGCATAGTTTTCGGTGGAAGATCTCTAGGTTCTAAAACAACTATGGTTTTGACCGGTAGGTATTCGACCTCAGAAGCTTCTTTTTCGTCCTTCTAGTGCCAGTGGTTTCCATGATTTCCTAGGATATTTACACCTATGTGTTTTGGTTGTAGGTTTGGTGGTCATCCCAAGAGCCTATCCCCTATATATCCCCAAGATCATTTTGGTGAAGGTGGACATGTTATGTTCCAACCTCAGGAGCAGTTTATAGTTGGATCGATTCAGCAGCAAGGAAATCGAGATTTTATCCACCGAGGAGAGATGGGCAGGTATAGGCTAACATTACGATGTTTCTCATTTCTAGGGAACACAACCCATGGTCATGGAGGTGGACATGAATAGATAGGTAGAGGAGTTGGCCATGGTCATTTTTAGGTGCTGGAGTTAGTAGTTCTAGAGGTTCTAGAGATCATCATAGGTACGATCATTTTGTTTTCCACCCCTGTTTCTCTCTTGTTTGATTCATGATCTTCACACTCTTTTATTTAAATTTCCATATACCATTCTTTGGGACTAAACATAGAGAGTCTTACTATGTTTCGTTTGTTGAGTATGCCAGTTGGATTCCATACTCGCTCTTTTGATGTGTGTTGGGGGTGTAGACTAATGATGGGACCACATCAGTGCCATGTGGATGACATCTTGCTATATATGTATCCATAATATGTCATTCTCAGTATCAATTTTTTGTATTCCATACATTCTATTATCAAATTATTATGTAGGAGAGTCATGTTTTTTTATATTTATGGACAACATGTGGTTTTCATTAGCGAGCAAGGTTGTCAGGTGGGTGGTTGGTGTGTGGAGGCCCTTCTTTCCTTGTTGGATGATCTGTTAGTGGAATCTGTGGATACTGAGATGGTTGAGGTTCCTGGGTTCATTGGGGAATCCCTAGATGTTTTCCCTAATGAGGTTGTGATGCTACTCCATTAACATGATTCAAAGTTTGGGATATACTTGCAGCCTAGTGATTCTATGATTTCGATGGATCCATATCAGATGACACCTTCTGAGTTGTGGGAGTCGAGGAGTCAAATAGATGATCTAATGAATAAGGGTTTTATCCATCCTAGTGTGTCACTGTTGGGGTGCTCTAGTGTATTTTAAAAAGGAGGATGGTGGTATGAAGTTATTCATAGAATATCAGAGGATGAATCATGTGGTAGTAAAAAATCGTTACCCTCTTCTGAGGATAAAAGATATTTTCAACTAGGTTATAGGGGAGAATCGGGTTTTTAGGATCGATCTGTGGTTAGGATATCAGTAGTTGAGGGTGAAGGAGGAAAATATCCCAAAGTCTAGCTTTAGATGAAGGTATTGGAACATTGAGACAGTAGTCATAAAATTTGGTGTTATGAACACAACATATGTGTTCATAGGGCTTATGAAACTCTTATTTAATTATCTCCTAGACTAGTTTTTTTTTGTATTCATTGATGATATCTTAATCTACTCAATGTCATAGGTGGATCACGTAGAACATCTCAAAACTGCCTTGAATGTTATTTGATTCCACCATCTCTATTGAAATTTGTACAAGTGTATGTTTTTGACATGACTGTTGAATTTCCTCCAGCCTGTGGTATATCAAAAGTGTGTGGAAGTAGACCCATCGATGGGTGAATAAGTTTATTCTTGGGCAGCACCCAAGATCATGGTATAGGTTCACATTTTCATTGGTCTCACAGGCTATTATCAGAGGTTTGTACCTGATTTCTTGGAATATGCATCCCTACATATGGATTTGAGTAGGAAAGAACAATGTTTTTTTTTGATTGATCAGTGTTAATTAGTATTCGGTTACCTGAAGTTGATGTTTTTAGTGCTCCAGTGATCCATTTTCTTGAGGAATGGGCTATGTTTTAGGTGCTTTATGATGCTTCTGGTTTAGACTTGGGATGCATGCTGATGCAGTAGTGAGAGATGATTTTTTATGGGTATATGATGTTAAATCCCCCCAAGAATAAATATTCCATCCATGATATAGATCTAGAATATTTTGTGTTCATTCTGAATTTGTGGCTGAATTACCTCATTAGAGAGTGAATTGTGGTCTTCATGGATCATAGGATTTTCAGGTATATCTTTTTCCCATTATGTCCTAAATCTAAAAAAGAATAGATAGATGGATTTTCTTCATGAAAATGATTTTGAAATCTCCTACACCTTAGAAAAGGGAAATTTCATGGCCAATTTATTGAGAAGAAATTCCAAGAAGAAGGTTTTTTGGGAATCTACAGATACTTGGAGTGTGATGGAGGTGTTGGTAGACTTGCACTTAGATGCAAGAGTTGATGGTGGTAAATGCTATTTGTTTGCAGATGAATGTGTAGTCTTATATAATATAATTAGTAGAGTATTTTCAATGGGTATACTTAGAGGAAGAGGTAGAGCGTGATCATGTTGGCCATGATGATGCTTCCAAGGGATGGTGAGATCATGGTTAGAACCAGATTTTATTTCATGGAAGGTTTTTTGTTCAGGTGATGATGTGCGATGTAGTTCCTAACGTGTTGCATGGATCACCTTTGGTAGTTCACCCATGTGTTTCCTAGATGTATTGTGGCTTGAGAATGTAGTTTTGGTGGCCTATGATGAAACAAGAAGTGGTAGGGTGGGTGGTGAAGTGCTTGGTTTTCATGTAGGTAAAGCATGAGAATCATGTTCCTGGTGGTTTGTTGCAGCCATTGGATGATCCCAAGTATAAATGGGATGTCATATCAATGGATTTCATCATAGGGTTACCCAGATCATTGGGAGGTTTTTATGCTATATGGGTGGTCTTGGATCGACTGAAGAAATCAGCTCACTTATTAGAGATCAAGTGTTGGGTATCGTGGATGCTTTGGCTACAAGGTATGTGGATGATGTGGTGTGGTTGAAATGAGTTCAAAATTGGATTATATTATATTGGGACACATGGTTTACCTCGTGAGTCTGGAGGGGATTGTATCATGTTTTTGGAACTTAGTTATGCCTCAACACTACTTTCCACCCTCATACAGATGGGAAGATAGAATATACTATACATATGTTGGAGTAAATGTTGAGAGCATGAATCTTTCAATTTGGTGGTTCTTGGGTATGACACATGCCCTTATTGGAGTTTTACTAAAATAATATCTATGACACTTACATTGTAATGGACCTTTTTGAGGCTTCATATAGAGGACCGTGTCTTTCACTGTTGTGTTGGACATAGGTTGCAGAATTAGATATTCTTGATCTTGATATGGTGGAAAGAAGGATAGAAATGATTCATCATATTCATGATAGGATAAAATCCGCACTTAACTGACAGAATTCAAATTCTGATCATATAAGTACACCCTTGGAGTTCGAGGTTAGGGGACACATTTTCTAGTATATTTCTCCTCGATGTTGGAAGCTGAGGTTTGGAAGAGGGAGAAGGATTTATCCTAGGTTTTTTTGGGACCTTTGATGTTTTGGAGAAAGTTGGTGAGGTGGCATAATGGTTTGAATTTTCAATATGGTTTGAGAGTATACATGAATTTTTTCACATCTATTAGCTTCATCGGTATCCCCATGATGACTCCCATGTCTTTGACTAGGCAGAGTAGGATATCATGGATGACATGACGTTTATAGATAGGACAATAGAGATCCAGGGTCATTAGGAGAAGGCACTCTGGGGGTGAAACATTCTATTGGTTTGTGTTTTATGAAGGCATGGTGTTTAGGTGGAGAGAACATGGGAGTGGGAAATGAATATGCATGCCCAGTAAATTTAGATTTTTTGAGTTTTACCTTGTTCTATTTTGTCTTGATATGTGATGTACTGTTTGGATACATTTGGTTTTATCAGATGAGCTATTTGACCTTGTTTATTATGTGTGTGGTTTAATGTGTGACAGTGTCCTAACATGTGAAAACAGGAGTACCTAATTCCTAATCAAGATTCATTAACTATGATGTGATCAAACCCATGTGGAAATTCCATGCTCCCTAAAGAGGATAATATCTTGACATAGAGGACAAAATTCCCTTATTCATATTTTCGGGATAATACAAATTGTTGGCTATAGCGGCTATTTTTTTGGGCTAGATGGGTGTTGAGATATTTGTGCGGTGGTCATGTGGAAGTGTGGTTGTTTGAGGGGAGGCGACTTGTTATTTTTTAGTGTGTTTTGTGGCCGTTTGCGTTGACGTGCTTAGTCAGCAGTAGTGTTTGAGGTTTGACAAGATCCTTGAGAGTTTAATCGCAGGGTAGTTGTTTGGAACCCTTTTTTCTGAGCTTATTTTTAGATTCTTGAGGGTGAGAATAATTTTATTGGTATATGATGTAATAGACCATGCCCTCACGATCCATTACTCTATTTTGTTTTTTGTTTGTGGTTCTCGAGGGATGTTTCGAGAGTTGTTAGTGGAAGTTGGAGGTGAAATAGGTGTGTTTTAGGAATTACACATCATGTAACTAGTTTACATGATGTGAAAGACTATTCTATGACTTTCCTAGGGATGTTCCATTACTTGAGTTTTTTAAGGGTTAATTAACTAACAAAAATAAAGAGGCTAAGTGTTTTCTAGTGAAAACAAAACATAAGGGATTGCAAGACGTGAAATAGGATTACACGTCGAATAATACCCCAATCATGTGCAATTTCAAAAAAATTATTTTTGGCAAAAATTTAATTTATTTAGAAATTCTCCCTTTTACTATCATTTTGGAAAAACCCTAGGCATCCCAAGGTGTATTTCGTGCCCTTATTCATAACTCCTTGGTTCTTTGACCCCAGTGGTTGTTAATTGAAGATTTGTGGTTGGTCTGTGGTAAGTTATTCCACTTTATTGGTTGTTTTTCTTCTGTTATTCTCTTAGGGATCTGCTTTGGTGGAGTTTCTTTGGAATTGGATATGCATCAGTTTTCGTTTTGATGGATCCTTTGTGCGATTGTGGTTCACGAGTTTTCTTCTTCTCCCTTGAGAGCACAATAATTGGAAATATTCATTGAGGTAGGATTCCATTTTTTCTCTTTATTGTGCATCATGTATAGGGGTTTTACTTCTATAAATCAATGGATTAAAGGTTTTTTTGGCTTAAATAAAAGATAAAGAATAAGTTAATTTATTTTAAATGGGCAATGGGGTTTGATCTTCCTTTTTTTACAACCTAGATATTGTTTTTGATATTGTGATTATACAATCTAAACACCCCATGAAAAATTATGGAATTTTGTGTATTTATTTGCGTTTTAGACATATACTATGGTTGTTTTGTTGATTGAGATTTTTTTGTATTACCAAAAAATGAAAATTTTCTAACCACGTATACATGGATAATGAAATGGTTTTCCTAGGATTTGGTTTGCGTGATAATTCCCCGAATAAAATTAGTGGAATGTGATAAATAGTCTTGTGAACCTATAAAATGTTTTTTGTGCTGTTATGTGTGATTTTTTTGGTTTATATATGTGGGATATGTGGATGGAATGTGGTTATTCATTAGGGCTATGAGGGGTGTAGTATGATTGTCGAGTAGGGTTGAAAACCAGGTTCTGATATAATTTTTTGTTGTATATGGTTGTGAGTTGGGGATTGTTTTGATTGGTTTGGTGGTCTGGGAAGGATGATTTGAAGAAGGAGAGACATGATTGGTATGAGTAATTCAACCAAATATTTGCAATGAATAAAAATTAGAAATCTTCACCCCATATCTTGAGGGCTGATATGTTATGTGTAATGGATTTGTATCAAATGGAGAGGTAATGTGGAGCCATGTTATTTTATTAAGGCCCTTCACCTTTTAAAATTACTGTTTCAGTGTTGTTTGATATGTGTTGTGCCAAGGTTGTTTCCTGGTAATTTTGATGATTAATTAATGAATATTAAGGGAATGGGTTGAAATGGTAAAATATGGAGAATGGATTTGTGATAATTAAATATTGAAAGTGAATTGTGTCTTGTGTTCTATTTGTGTGGGGTTATGTATTTAGAGGTGGTAGAAAAAGTGACGGTGTTGTGATTTGGTGTGTTTGTTTATGAACCCATAGGTTTGGATGGAGTGTTTGATACTATACATATATTTTTATATTACTGGTATTTCTATATGAACCCCAACCATGTTGAGTGCTATGTACCAAACACTCACATTGTCTCATGGGGGGTGTTCTTCCCCGCATCCAGTGAGGAGTATGGATGGTTGGGTACCATCTATTTTCTACTATCGCTTCTAGGAGTGGCGGGTATGGCATAAGATGTGATGTCAATAGGTCTGTTAGTTGTTTAAATGTTGGTTGTGATGGCCTTGGTGTCTTCCGAAAAGATGTTATAGGCCAGGTGTTGTGGGTGAGGTGGTTTGTGCTATCCAAGTTGTCTTCGGGATGAGTTGTGATGTTATTCCGCATATGTCTTTGGGATGATATGTGATGTGCTTTCCCATATGTGTTCAGAATGACATATGATGTGGTATATTGGGAGGCCCAAGTGTGTGTAGGTGGGATGTGTTGTGAGGCCCATGTGTGTGCCGATGACATGTGTTGTGGGGCCCAGGTGTGTGTGGGCATGATGTTATATGAGGTATAAGTGTGTAGAGGTGGGATGTGATGTGGTATATAAAATGGATGGGAGCTCCAGGATGTACGACATTTAGAGAGAGTTGAATACCAGTAGGGAATTGGTGTGAGGTGCCATATCATCAATGTAATTTAATTTATATTATATTACATGGATTGTGTTACTTGGTGAGAATGCTTTAGTGAGGATGGGATGGTTAGTATACCAATTTAGGCACTGTTTGATTCTGTTGTTTTTTTAAAGGATCATTAGTATACTAATTTCAAATGTGGATGAGAGACTTAGTTTTTCAACTCTGTATACTTTTATACTCAATGTACATATTTAAAACTTCTTTGAGGTTTCCTATAGTATTTTTTGGACCATGATGGGAACTAATAGACTGGATCTTTGGACATCTGTTGTATCATACCATAGATTTTATTTTTGGGGTTTTCTTTGGAGACATTATTTTATTTGTATTAGTTCTTCTTTTGGCATGCACGTGGGATGGTTTTTGGATTTTTTGGTTATATTTTTCTTTGTAGTTGTTCTAGATGATTCAGTATATCTACTGATCTTGTTTCTTATAATGGTTAATGCCTACTATATTGTGATATTTGTACACTCTTGGTGCTAGTCATCAACCAGGATCCTATTGGAGGAGGGACATTGGGGGTCATTATCTTTATCCCCTTATTACAGTATCTTTGGAGGGAGGGGGTCGTGAAAAATTACATTATCATAATCAATCATGATAGATAATGCGAATGTTATTAATATGGAATAAAAAAAATGTTATATAAGGATATTTAAGGATATTTACATAGATGGAAACACATTCCTTAGAAGAACACTTCAAACAATATCACATTAGAAGGGATCAAGAATTATATTTCTTGATAACATGATATTAGTAACTCAATATAAAGTAATATGAGTGGATTTAGAAGTTTATATCTGGAATATAATTCCCAATGAGGTAAATTCCTATTAACATAAAGAGGAAAATAGATGTAAAATCATAAAACTATTTTTATATAAAAAATAAACAATTCTGTAAAAAGAGGAAGTTACAAGTCACATTAAGAATACATATTCATAGTGGTAAAATGAAAAACATTATTTAAAACATAATTAAAAAATAATATCAATAATAAAAACTTGAAAATGTCATAATGTTTTACATAGTAAATATGGATTAGAATATAAAAATATTAATGTGAAAGAGAAGTTCTTTGAAATATTTTTAATATTTTTTGAAAACCCACATGATTAATAGGGTAATAAAACAAACGTTTGAAAACAGTTAAAGGTAAATGTGAATATCACAAGATATAACATAAAATTGGATCTAAAAATATAAATTAATACATTGTGAGGAATAGAAAACATGGATATGGAAGGAAAAGAGCATACTTGGGAAGGATAACAATTATTCTTAAAAACATTATACTTTTATGATAATTAAAATCATCATTAAAGAAGATTTGAATTAAAAATTAATTTTCCAAAAGGTGGATAATAAAATAGGTTATAATAAAATATTATTTTCAAATAATCTAATCATGTAAGAAAGGAGATAAATAATAGATATAATAATCCAAAGAAATAGGTTTTCATTTATTAATATCCTTTATTGAATGAAAATGTTTTAATCAAAACCCAATGAAATAATATTCCTAAAATTTAAATTCAAATACCATTAATAATAGATAATTCATGATATTATATATCCAATAGATATTATAGACACAATTTAAACGAAATATGGTGTATAAAAAACATATTTGAAGAGAGGAAATATAGATGCAACACCTTTCTAAACATCATAATCTATGAAGTGAAAAAAAATGAAATGAGTTCATGAGATATAATTTTAAATAAAAATTCATGAAAGTGGAAAAAATTTAATATAATTTTAGAAAAAAAATAATTAAACCTTATAAAGACAAATATTAACAAATATTCATTATAACTCAATGAAAGGATATTGATCTATGAAAAAACACTTACACTTTTGGTATCACTTAAAATTGAAAAACGATTTAAGAATGAAACATTATTAATATTTTTAAATCCAAATAAAAAAAATAAAAATATAGTAAAGTAAATAAAATGAAAGAAAATTTAAATAATACCATATAAAAGGAAACACTATGAAAAAAATATTACATGTCTCATACATTTAGAATTATGACCAAGAAACCCACACCATTGTTTCTGACTTCCACGATCATGTTTTGGACTCCTATATAATAAATATAACTAACATAATAACTTAATTCAGAACCATATTAAAAAAATATTTCCATTTATACTCTTCAATTATTTTAATTTATTTTACATTTACATGTTACAGTTTAATTTTTTGGTCAGATATTTGTAATTTAATTATTTCATGCATTCTTTGTAATACTAATGCCAATTATCTTTATTTGAAACTATGTTTAAGATTTTTATTTTATTTAACTTATTAGATTAGATATTAATTATTTATTTATAAGGTTATAAATTCATTTGATTAATGTTTTAGTTGTGATTTCTGAATATGAAACTGGGGATGAGCTTGTTTCGACATTTTTAATAAACAATGGGTGAAATATTAATAAAAAGTTTAAATGTTAACATTACTATTAAAATAAAATAAAAATTAACTTATTAATATTTAATATTTACATTAATGATGTTTATATAAGAATCCATTTTATAAAATTATCTTATTTTTCAATTAGGTGGTTAAACCGACCCAAATATTAACATGTTACAATTAATGGATAATTATGAAGTGATACGGTTATAATTTCATTATTAAAAATTAATAAATATATTATTTTTATTTTATTAATGTGATTAATCATAATTTTAATGATTTAGAATAATAAAACAAATGAAAAAAGATATTACTTTTAAGAATTAAATCATTTTTCCTCTTAGTATGCTCATTTAGGTAGTTAATTTACAATGATCGCTTAATGTTAGTGTCGGCCTCCTCAAGTTTAAATTCCCTAAAATCATGTTTTATTTAGTTTTATCAAGTTTAATTATATTTATTTATGTTTAATTATGTTTAATTATATGAATAATTTATATTTTCAGTGTTTTACTATATAATACCGGTTAGAAAAATTTGGCTAAGTATAAGTCACCATTGAGGCTGAGTTGTTATTAAGATGGACTAACTGTTGGACCTACTGATGATATGTATCTTGATCAGCTGTCTCACTGTCAACACATATACTAAAATCTAGAAATGGAAAATACAATGATATTAGTCACTAATGAATGACCTACTGATAGCTAAGTCACCTTCACAAAGAGCTACTGACAGCTTTTTAGAATTTTTCAAAAATTCAAGTCACCATTAAAGACATGTTACTGATGGCATGAGTCACCGTCATCTCTATCTAACAACATATTGACTTATATATGTTCAAAATTTTCACTATGTAGGAGATACCAATATTTTACTTACGATTATTCGAATCCACTATCAGAATGACCTACTAATAGCTAAGTCACCTTCAAGTCGACCAACTGATAGAACAACCTACTGATCCCGACTCACCATTCCTGAGTCACCGCCACCCGGCTCACCATTCTATATTGTAGAATTATCTAAGTCTAAGACATAGGTTCTGAGACACTGATATCTTACCTACCGACCTGAGACAACTCCATTCATTTCTATATCATTTCAATTCAAAATTATTTCTAACAGTCATATTTCTGAAACTTAGTACCGCTTATTTAATTAATGAATATATTCCTTTTGTAGAATAAATTTATGTGATGTCAGAGGATAATATGAGTTATGAGATCATGATAATTTATGACTATCATGTATAAAGGTATTACCTAATTAAAAATATAAGGATTAATGCGGTTAGAAAGACAAAGCACGTGCTCCTAAGAAAAACTTGAGATCTTATTAGTGGTGAAAACACAAAATATTACTGAGAACCTAAATAGAAGAACTTGTTGCAGCAACATTATAAGAGAATATAAAATATCATAAGTCACATCAAATACCTCACTAGAAATAGTAGATATAATACTGCATGACACTTTGTTTTAAGGTCTGTTTCTAGAAGTCGTCTCAAGATGCATTTCAACACATCTTTTATGAGTCTCAAGCTGCACTGAAAATCACACATAGCCTTCTAATCCCTATTATATATATTTTTCTATCATTATATACTGTTTTTAATTTATGATAACTATGTGTATCTATGTTTTATAAAAAACATGAAATCCTATTCCAAACTAGATGATACATTGATATCTTTAAAAACCTATCTTATTACACCTTATACTCTCATAGATAATAGTGGAAGAGGTCCCTGAATGACCTGTTTTTTATGAACACTCCCACAAAAATTGTGGAAGAGGTCTTGTTAACGTGGAAAGATGTGAATGGTATTGTGTAACCTGATCCACGGTGTGGATACTTATTTATTTATATTAATTTTTTTGGTGGCAGGTGATCACCAAGTGGAGAGGACTAAGTCTCATCTTGAGACTGAACTTATTGTTTTAAATTCCATTATACATTTCAATGTTCTCTGTTTACTATTTTATTTATTCCTTGAAAAAATTTATTTAAATTGACAGCTATCTTAGATAGTTTTTGTATAAGAATTTGGTTTAGTAAATTGATTTAAAACGTAAAAATAATAATCCACATTACATTAGCTGATAACTAATAAATATTTTAAATATATTTTGAATAATCAAATCTTTTATAAATTATCTATATTAGTTGACTTGGCCATTTTATATTTCCTATTTTGGAACCTTTAAATAAGTTTTTTAGATGTAAATTTTTATAATAACTCAATTCACCCCCTCTTGAGTGTCCTACTCAGAAGAAAAATTGGTAACAAATGATTCTTACTTTCATTTTTCTTAAAACTTTTCAATTTTTATTTTAGTTGTGTATTAAAGATCTCTAAATTTTAGTCAGTTCAAAATATGTAGTTATTTTTTTTTTCAAATAGATAATATAAATGAAGGTTATTCTACAAAAAAACCACCCTTTTTAATGGAAAAAACTATGATGAGTGGAAAATAAAAATGAAAATTCATTTAGAAAGCATCGGCTTTGAAATCTGGTCCACTATAGTTGATGAATATAAAATTCTGACTACTCCTAGAAACACATGGGAAGATTCCACTAAGGCATCCTATAACAATAATTTCAAAGCTATAAATAAAATATATTATTCTTTGGGAGATGAATAATTTTATTGGATTTATACATGTAAAATAGCCTTTGAAATTTGGATACTCTAGCTGTTTCACATGAAGGAACCACTAATGTTAGCGAAATGAGGAAAAATAAATATACCATTAAATATGATAACTTTAAAATGAAGCCTGAAAAACCTATCTCTAAAATATATTTATACTTTGTTTAGATTTTGAATAAAAGGATCTCACTAGGAACAAAATCATTACAAAGGAGCAATTCATGATAATCGTGAGATTTATTCTAAAAATATAGAGTGGTATATCAGTATCAATTAGATAATTTTGTGATATCAACTCAGTACCTAATAAGAAGCTGATTGGTAATATGATGAAGTATGAGGAAGAACTAAAGGTCAACAGAGGTGAAAATGATGAATGTAAAAGAAATCCTATGGCTTTTAAAACCACTTCATCCAAAAAAAAGGAGAAAAATCAAGTTCATACTGAATGTCCCAGCAATAAAGATTATCCAAGTGAAAATGATGAGTAAATAGATCAACTAGCCATGAGATTTAAGAAATTTTACAAAAGAAAAAGTTATTTAGAAAACCAAACTATAAAAAGGAAATATGACAACAAAGGTAATTGAAAAAATGATAGGAAAAGATGACATAATACTAATGAGATAGTCTTCTATGAGTGAAAAATAAGAGGACATGGGAAGGATAACTGTCCAAAACTAATGTACAAAAAGAAGTACAAGGATAAGGATTAGAAGTACAAGAAGGCAATGAAGTCCTCTTGGAGTGATTATGAGGATATCTCTTGTAAATATGAATCATATCATTATGAATAGGCTGAAGAATCCAACATGTTTTTTATGACAAAAACATCTGAGGTAACCCTAACATCTCTTGTATAGAATTAATATTATTATTTAGATGAATCTGGTTTTTATAATTCTAAAAATATCAAAAATAAAGAGATGTTTGAATGTTTTAAAATGATTGAGGAAAAATATAATGAACTGAAATATAAATATAAGTCTCTCAAAAATAAATTTTATCATTCTTCTTCTTTAAAATATGAACTTACTATTGAGAATCAAAAGAATTCTCAATTTATCAATGAGAATAATGAACTCAAACTATCTAATGAGAAATTAAAAATTTATTTATGAATGTTCAAAAATAAAAAACAAATTAACTCAAATTTTTGGTAATATTGTTGCTCCAAAATATACTAATGGTATTGGTTATCAACAAGAGAAATGATATTTTATCAAAAACAATTTTGTATCAAAATCTAAAAAATTTGGTTTTGTGCATCGAATTAAAAAATCTACTGCAAGTTATAGCACTAGAAATTATTTTACTAGTTCTAGTTATTCTACACCTAATAGAGTTTATTTTTCTAAAAATTTACCAACTCCTTACAAGAAACTCATGAAGAAAATGTGGGTTCCTAAAACATTCATTAATAATGTTACTAGACCCAATAAAGTCTGGGTACCAAAGACTTTTCTTGTATGATCAAGTCTTGTAGGATGGCTTCTAGAAATGTTCCTATAAGATCTTATGGTACTTGGATAGTGGGTGTTTAAGAAAAATGAAATAAGACTACTCTACCTTAAAGAACCTCATAAATATTAATGTTGGAAATGTGACCTTTTGTGACAGTGAAAAATGGAAAATTACTGGCCATGGGAAAATTGGTAACACTAACTCAATGTTAATTTCTAATGATTTTTATCTTGATGGTCTTAAGTATAGTCTACTTAGTAATTAAATGTTATGTGATGATGGGTTTCACGTTAAATTTGAAATTGATTATTGTATATTTTTCAATTGTAAAAAAAATTTATCCTTTACTACTTTTAGATATTAAAATTTTTATGCTATAAATCCGGATTCTTTAGTCTCACAGAATGTTTATTTCTTATGTTCCTTTCATAATGAGTCTCAAATCTGGCATAGAATACTTGGCCAATGTAACACGCACTCTCTTACAGAAAGGGATAGATCAAGGGTCTCCCTAAACTAGAGTTTCCAAATGATAAATTCTGTAATCCTTTTCAAAAAGAAAAATAACACAAAATATCTTTAAAAGAAAAGAAAGAAGTTTCAAATTCTCAACCTCTTAAGTTGGTTCATATGGGTTTTTGACCTTCTATAGTTTAAATTCTAAATGGGAAGCACTATGCCTATTTTCTAGTATATTTCTTTTTTAGGAATACTTGGACCTTATTTTTAGCTCACAAAAGTGAATATTTTTCTTATTTCACCAAGTATTCAAGATCAGTAGAAAAAAAGAGGACTTAGGATCAAAACCTTAAGAAGTGACCATGGACGTGAGTTTTAAATAAAAGAATTTCCAATCTTTTTTATCTCAAAATTGATATAGTCATAACTTATCTTCACCAAGGACACCTTAATAGAATGGAGTTTTAGAAAAGATAAATATAAATTTACAAGATATAGCTCAGACTATGATTAATGAATATTATCTAGCTGGTTATTTTTGGGAAGAATCTATGAATACAATTTTTTATATAATCAAAAAATTCCTAATTATTCTAATTTATAAGGAGACCCCATATGAGTTTTTAAATAATAGGAAACCGAAGGTTAATTAATTCAATTTTTTTCATTTAAAAATATTTATTATCAATACAGAAGATAATCTAGAAAAATTTTCCTCCAATTTTGATTAAGGAATTTTCCTAGGATATTCAATTTCAAGTAAGGCCTAGAGAGTCTTTAATAAAATAACCACATGTGTAGATGAATTTGTGCATGTTAGTTTTGATTAAACAGATCCCCATGAGTCCAAAACCTCACTAGAAAATATTGTGGACAATTAGTAAAGTTTAAAAAAAAATCCTAAACCATATTATTATATTGTAAAAAAAATAAGAAAAACCCGATTTGGAAACTCTCTATGTTATGAAAAAAGGGAACCTTAACCTATAGATGAACCTGATGTAATCAGACCTTCTTTTTCATGACCTATTAGAACCCTTAAAAACAATCCTTTAGATTCTTTAGTTTGAGACTTAGATAAGGGAACACATACTAAAGCTTCTCTAAGAAAACAGGTTGAACATCAAGATTTTTTATCATAGATTAATCCTAAGAACATCAATGATGAAACAAATGATTAATTTACATGTTTCCTATCCACGAATAATTAAACCAGTTTTAAAGAAATAAATTTTGGAAATTTTTTGTTAGACCCAAAGACACCATAAAAATAGGCACTAAGTTGGTGTTTAGAAACTCAGTGTATGAAGATGGTACAATAGTAAGAAATAAAGCTAGACTAGTTGCACAAGGTTATAATCAAGAAGAATGGACTAACTATGAAGAAAAATTTTCACCTATTATAAGGAATGGAACCTTTATAATACTTCTAGCTTATGCAACACATCTTAATTTTAAAATTTATCAAATGGATGTAAAAAGTTCATTCCTGAATGGTTTTATAGTTTAGGATTTTTTGTTGAAAAACCTCCTAGTTTTATAAATCCTCATCTTCTAAATCATGTTTTTAAAATAAATATTACTTTTATGTTTTATAATATACTCTAGGATCATGGTATGATAGGCTCAACCCATTTCTTATTTTTAAAGGTTTTACAAAAGGTATAACTAATAACACTATTTTCATAAAAAGAAATTCTAAATATATTTTAGTTGTCCATATATATTTTGATGATATTCTTTTTGGATCTTAATTTTTATTTATTTTTATATAATGATTCAAATATAGTTTGGAATGAGTTTAATGGGTGAAATAAAATTCTTTTTTCGATTTCAAAATTTTCAAAATATGAAATGTATTATTTTAAATAAAAGTAAATATAATAAACATCTTTTAAAACATTTTAATTTGCATAACACTAAAAGTAGTGACACACCTATGATTACCACCTATAAATTGGATCATTATGAAAATTTAAAATCAATGGATCAAACCAATTACAGAGGTATGATTGGAAGCCTTCTTTACCTGGAACTTAGTCAACCTGATATTATGTTTAGTGTATGTATGTGTTCCAATATTCAGGAAAATCTTAAATACTCACATCTTATTTTTGTTAAAATTATTTTCAAATACCTCAAATATACCACCAAATTTGAAATTTTCTATCCTAGAGGAAACCCATTTGACATATTTAGCTATTCTGATGCTGATTTTAGTGGTTGCAAGTTAGATAGAAAAAGAAACTCTAGAACATGTCACTTTTGGGAAAGTTTCTCGTTTCATGGGGTAGTGAGAAGAAAAATTATTTTGCATTATCTACTATTGAAGTTGAATACATAGCCTCTGGTAGTTATTGTGCTCAAATTTTTGAGATGAAACAAAGATTACTAGACTATAGCTCTCAATTTATACATATCCCTATAAACTGTGATAACACAAATTTTATTAACATCTCTGTGAATCTAGTTTCCTATTTAATAAAAAAGAATATTGATGTAAGACATCACTTTTTGAAAGATCATTATGAAAAGGTCGTATATATTTAGAATTAATTAGCACTAAACATTAGCTTGATGATATTTTTACTAAACCATTAAATTCTAAGGGAATGAGTTTCATCACACATTAGTTAGGGATGATCAATTTTACATGACTAACTGTTGATGTCTCACCATTGATATCTAAGCATTATGTCTCACCATTGATGTCTCAATATTGATGTCTCACCATTGATGTCTCACCATTGATGTATCACCGTTGATGTCTCATCATTGATGTCTCACAATTGATGTATCCCCATTGTGTCTTATCATTGATGTCTCACCATGGATGACTCACCAACTGATGAATCACTCTTAGAACTCACTGTTGTGACTAGTCATTCATCTTTTCTTCTTTATTTTCATATCTAGAATTTAAAACATTTTTGATTTATTTTTTTCATTTTATTTTAATCCAAATTTCTTAATTTATGATTTCTAAATCCCTAAATGATAAAACTCAAATCAATCCAACTAATTTACTAACTCTCATACTTCTCCTCTCACATTCTTCTCTCCCAGACTATTTCCTTTATCAATTAAACAAAAAACCTCAAATCTCAATGATAAATCAAGTTAAGAATGTCTCTAAGAAGTTTGTGGATGATTCACATCCTTCTAATAAGCATAATGGTGAATCCAATAAACCCAAAACAAAAACCTATATATCCCAAACTCGAGAGTTGAATCATTACTCCCAAAACAGAATTTTATTATGAATGGTTACTGTCAAGTAAGTCTATCTAGTTGAATCTATTGGGATAACAAGGGTTGTTGGAGTGGTTCTACAACTACATAAGATAATTTTACCCTAATATTTTTCATGAGTTTTATTTGAATAATGAATTTATTTTCGAAGGTATTGAAGTGTTTTGGATTAAGTCTTGGATAAATGGTGAAATAGTTTTCTTTTCTACAAACTCGTGGGTTGAGTACTTAAATGTACATCATAAATGTATTTTTGATGATTTCCAAGGAAGTTCACCTCCACCTAGTGATATTTTCAGTTTTTATGAAGTATTTATAGAGCTTACTAGAAATAGAGTTCTTATAAGACCAATAACAACAGAGAATGATGGTGAATGTAGGATATTGATCAAGTTTATCTAGTACCATTTATGTCACAGAAAAAGGGGATTTTCCTCTCTCAAATTCTAAGATGTCTATTTATTGTATCCAATGAAAAAGGGACACAATATTAACTTGTGAAGGTATTTAATGGTGAATATGAATGAAATGATGAAATCCCAATCCAATTTAAATTCCTTGTTTTCTCAAAATTTTATTTCTGAATTGTTGAATGTAAAAGTTCTGGTGAATGAGGATGATGAATCAGTAACTAATTGTGATGGGTTTTTCACCAGAAAGGGCATTTTTTAGATGATGAAAATCAATTGGAATCCACGAAAGGAGAAATGGGATGAAGATAATGATAATATTAAGGAGGCATTCAATCATATTGAGAACCCCTCAAGGCCAAGAGACATGGTTGATCTTGGTCTAAAACTAGATGAAGTTGGGTAGTATTTTGATGAATAAGAAGAACAAGAAGATGAAAATCATCAAGGAGAAGAATCTACTATTGATGATAGAGGTGACCTAGATATTAAAGGAAGTCCAGAAGGGATGACTTATGGAACATATAACCCTCTTAAGCCTCTTCCTACAAAAGAAACTCTTCTACCATAACATGATGGTGAAGAGATGGAAGAATCATAAAATGTTGAATATGTTCGTAAAAGTGGTAGTGAAGAAGATGAATAGTATAATGGTGAAAATGAAGAATGTAACAACGAGGAAGAATAAATGGATAATGGTGATGAAGAGGAATAATATGAGGATTAATTAGAATAAATTGGCGAATAAAATGAATATGATGCAAATGAAGATGAAAAAGAAAGAAGTGGTGAATCTGATAAGGGATTGGACCATCCAGATGATGATAAAGGTCCTATAGTAGAACCAAATGATGTTGCTCTAGATCCTATTGAGCCTAAAGATAATATTGATACTACTTTATTGGAAAAGTAACCAGTGGTGGAACCTCAAAAGGTTGTAGTATCAAAAATACCTGATATAGAAGCTCTAGTTTCTCTAGTTGAATAACTTGTTTATTCCAGGAAGAAATCACCTATTGAGAGAGAAAAACTTGTTGAAGAGGAAGCATCTATTGAGGGGGGGGGGGAATAATACCAAATTGTTAATGGCTCTACTCGCATTCTATATTATTGGACATCTGAGGGAAGGGAACAATTTCCTAAATATGTCACTCTTGTCTTAGACTATCCTGATTCAGATATTGAGGCATATGATCCTAAGGGATAATTGTTTGAAGTAGTAGGTCTTGATCAAAGAGTTCTTATTGGAAAATCATTAGATTTAGAGCCTACTCTGACAGTATCTCTTACTCCTATTTCAATTTCTACACCTCTAGTTGCATCTCTTCCTATAGACTATGTGACCCTACATGATTTTTATGTTTTTAAAGATAATTTATGTTAAATGGTTAAAATTATCTTCCAACCACAACCTACACTGATGGTTATTCTTAGTGAAATAGGTGTTTTTATGATTGTAGAGTGATTTATATCCAAGATTCAAAATAATTTTTTTAGAAATATAGATGTGAGATTGGGAAATAAAGGTTATGTGATGATTTGGTTGTAATCATTCTAGCTGTGAAAGAAATCTCATCTGATTTTGAAGAATCCTTGAGAAAATTTGCAAAATGTATTGACGATATATCTTCTAAGGATTATACTCCTCCTCCACCAAATCATGATCTAGAAAATTTTAAATCTGTAGTCAATGATGTAGTCAATCATGCCTTAACCACTACTCCTCATGTTTCTTAGTCTTTTATCATTGAGATGATCAGATTAGTTATTATAGAAAATCTTAGGACTTTATTGGGTAGTGGTTATCAAAATATCCTAATGAAAATCAATCAAAATAGTGACCATGTTCATTATATGGTAACATTATATACCAAATGGGATATTAATTCTCAATAAGAAATTAATATGAAAGTAGATTTCTACTTTAAAATTATTTAGACCAAACACCAGCTGGATAGTCATTTCAAGTAATTGGTTGAAAATAAGTGGATATCTACTTTTACTCAAGTGTTTATGGAACTATAAAAACAAATCAAGGAGTTAAAACTTTCTCTTTATATGTGTATGTAGAATAATTATGGTATCAAAAAGGATTTGGAGAAATTTGGGAAGATAATCATGGATTTTATAACCCTTTTTAATCATTGCCTGCATCATCAGAGTACTGCTGTTGTAGCACCATGTGTATTTTCTATTAGTCTAGTTACTGATAGTTTTCCTT
This sequence comes from Viscum album, assembly GCA_963277665.1. Taxonomy (NCBI): domain Eukaryota; kingdom Viridiplantae; phylum Streptophyta; class Magnoliopsida; order Santalales; family Viscaceae; genus Viscum; species Viscum album. The sequence continues at coordinate 580,084,597 of OY728132.1, read as the reverse complement.
AATGATCAATGTAGCCTTCACTTTATCTCTAGTTTTGAGGTGTTTTGAATAGAAATCCTTTTCTCATCTTCCTAAAAATCTTTAAAAAATTCCTATATCTGTAGATCATACTCTTAGTCATATAAGGCCTATGATCTATATGGAACATACTGCTCCAACCTCATATACTCAAATACCTACACCTTTTGTACCCTATGGAGTTCCCATTCATCAGTTATATACCTCCACTCCTTGTGTACCTACTATTCCTCCATCTATTGCTTATGATAAGGGCAAAGAAACCAATGATTCTTCTTTGGAGAAGAAGTGATTATATTATTCATTGATAAGGATGTAAATTTAATTTTTTATCATCTACTGTACTGTCTTTTTATCATGCAATACATTATCTTGTTTCATCCATGTTATTTTCTTTAACTTTTATTAATTGTTCTCTTTTTGAAAATCCTAAAAGGAGGAGAAATATGAGATGGAATTTACTATAACTGGAGAATCATTATGGATTTAATATAATGAGATTGATTTAATATGATTTAATTTTATTTCAGATAATGAGATGGATTTAATTATATTTAATATTATTTTCTTTGATTATGTCTCTCTTATGATTTAATTTTTCATAATATGTATTATATGCTATGTAGAATTGTTCCTTTGAACATTATGAATGGATTCTTAATTCCATTATTTGGGATCATCAAAAGGGGGGAGATTATTGGCCACCTCTATTTTTAATCCTCACACATCATGTTTTATTTTGTTTGATCAAGTTTAATTATGTTAATTTATGCTTAAATATGTTTACCTAGAAGCTTAATCTATTCTGTTTGTGTTTTACTACATAATATAGGTTATCAAAATTTGGATAATTATAAGTTAACATTGAGAATACATCACCATTGAGGCTGAGTCATTATCAGGGTGGAATCACTGTTGGACTTACCGATGATATGTCTCACTATCAGTCATCTCACCATCAACATAGATACTGAAATCTCAAAAAGGACAAGTCGTGAATATGATTCACTAATTTCTAACCTACTGATAGCTATGTAAACATTTCATCAATCTACTAGCATGTTTTCATAATTATTTCTAAGGAAGAGTCACCATTAAAGATGAGTTATCAATGGAATGAGTCACCTTCATCTCTAGCTACCAACAGAATGACTTACCAATGTTAATATTTTTCTCTAAGTATGATCTACTGATAGTTGACCTACCATCAAGTAGACCTAATTTTAGAATGACCTACAGATAGCTGAGTCACCATCATGTTAAGATACCAACAAACCAACAAACCAATCCTATCTCACCATTCCTTAGTCAATGCTACTCGACTCACAATTCCAGATTGTAGAATTCTCGAAGTCCGAGACACCGGTTTTGAGAAAATGCTATCCGACCTACCGATCTGAGAAACCATCATTCCATTATTTTTACTTTAAATTCAACATTAGTTCTAATGGTCATATTTTTGAAACATAATATGGATTATTATATTAATGAATGTATGCCTTTTGTAGACAACATTTTAATAATGCTAGAGAATAATACAAGTTATGAGATCATGCTCATTGTCATATTCCATGTATAAAGGGAGTACCTTATCAAAAAGATAAGCAGTGACATCGTTAGAAAGACAAAACATGTGCACCTGAGAAAAAACCAATAACTGTTGAGTGGTGAAAACATGAATATATTTCTGAGAACCTAAATAGAATAACTTGTTGCAGCAACATTATAAGAGAAGAGAAATGCTCTCCCTTAACATCAGCTACCTCACTGTTAATAGAATAGATAATACTGGACGACACTCTATTTTTATGTATATTTATAGAAGTCTACTCAATATTCATTTCAACACATCTTTGAAAAGTCTCAAGATGCACTACAAATCCCACAGAGCCTCCTAAACCATATTATCTATATTTTTCTCTGATTATGTATTGTTTTTTACTTTAAAATCAATCTATGTATCTATGTTTTATAAACACGCATTGAATCCTATGAAAAACTGAAAGACACATTGATATCTACACAAACCTATCTTTTTTACACCTTACAATCCCATGGATAATAGTAGATGTTTTCGCTGTGTGGATTTTTTATTTCTAGAACTCCCAAGAAAACTATGGAATATTTCTTTTTGGCCTAGAAATTTTTTTATGTTGTTCTGTACCCTAATCTTGGGTGTGGATCCTTATTTATATATATAAATTTCTTGGTGGAAGGTGATCACCAAGTAGAGAGGACTATGTCTCAACTTGAGAGTGAACCTCTTATTTTAAATTTATTTGTCCCTTTCAAAGTTAATTTTTTGCGATTTTATTAATCACAAAAAACAATTATTTACTTTGATAGTTAATATTAGACAGTTTTTGTATTATAATTTGATTTCATATATTGATTTAAAATGTTTAAATAATAATCAATATTGGATTAATTTTGAACTAATCCGTCTTTGAGAAATCCTTTACACAATAAATTATTTTATAAATCTGCTAATTTGGTTAACTAAGCCATTTTATATTTCAAATTGGGGAACATTTAAATACTTTTTCTAGATATAAATTTTTATAGGAACTAAATTCACCCCCTCTTGAGTGTCTTATTCCAAATAATAGTTAACACTCTTTATATAATATCTACTTTTTATTTAATGATCATAAATAATTTCATTAATATTATATCTATAAATTAAACCCATTTCCATGACTATCTATGAGAGTTATTGATCAAAAGGTAAACAAATCATTGCTGAAGGTGGTAGTATACACATACACATGAACAACATTTTCAGGTGTTTGATTTAAAAGAGAGGAGTACATGGTGGCTATACCATAAATAAAAAAATTACTTATATTATTTACTATAACTTAATTATACATATTTGGTTAAAATATTTTTAGAGGAGGGTGGATAATAATGAAAAATAATGTAAGTTAAAGGGTACGTAATACTCATATTGAGAGTTTAGAACGTCTATTTAGGTTACCATTGGAAATGGAGGTCATGAGGAACTTTGATGATAATATGGGATTAGGTACATGTAAATAGGATATATGGGATGTAAAATGGATATTGTTTCATAGTAATATATAACTAAAGGTGTGTATTGAAATGGGGGGATGTGGGATCCTTTTATATATGATAAAGGTAAAAATCCATGAAAAAGATTGTTAGGTAAGGGGTATGAATAGAATTGCATGATATTTTGGTGATTTATGTGGGGAAATTTTAGAGAGACATGTATTTGTGACATTAAAACCTAAAAAATCTATTCTATAAGTTCGAAGTAAAATTTTAATATAATAATATTCAAGCCTCTTGAAATTACCCGTATTTACCCTTATTGACATTGATTAAAAATTGGTAGTGGTAATTATTTTATTATTAAAAATACAAGATGAAAAATTTTAAAAAATATAGACATTATGAATATAAATTTATAATATATTTAATACAAGTTAATTTATAAATATGATGAATTTATGTTTTAAATTAAAATATATAATATAAAAAAAATTATTTTTGGTTGAAAAATATCCTTTTAATATTTAAGTGTTATTAACTTAATTATATATAAATTAATTACTAAATGGTTGTTAGTATATAAATATATATATATTAGATTAATTATTTAAAATAAAACAATTTAATTTTATTAAATAAAATTATGCAACAAATTTAAAATAAATTATTTGAAAACAACTATTTTACTTTTACTGTGATAATTGATCTTTAACCTTGGTAACATAATCTAAAAATAATATTTAATTTACTACTTAATTTCAATATGATGATTCAGAATATTAAAACCATTTCATCATGTCAAACTTCTTGGGGTTATAAGAATTACGTTTAATATAAGCATGCATATCGTGTAAAAATACATATTTTAGTGAAATAAATTTTATGAATATTATGATCATATTGGTTATTGAGTTACATTAATTTAATTTTATAAATGAATTTTTTTAATAATCACCTTTATCATTATTTTTATATATATTTCAGAATTTTTTAAATTTTATTTTTACCCACCAATTGAACAACATCATTTTAACTGTTATATAATATTCCACGATATGTTTTGGTTTGATATTAAATGAGATGTAAGCAATTGAAAACATTAGGGTTTAAAAGAATATATAATTTAAAATATCTATATGTTATATTATCCCTCCTTAAATAATTTTATTCCGCATAATTTTAATCATTGCATACTAATGAATGAAGTTCCTAGATCAGTGTGAATCCCTTAGAGGGAGAGGGGGTGAATTAGTGATCCCTTTATAAATCTTTTTACTAATTAAATCTTTTCAATTAATCATATATGGATTGTTAAAGCCCCGATGCACTCTTCTTGTGTCTCTTAGGCTTACCTCAAATGATGTTGTAAATGTAAAGGCGCTGAACACAAGGATTTACATGGTTTGATTAAAAGACCTACTCCTTTCTATGTTGGTTATTCTCCCCAACACAGATTCTTCACTATAATTTGGTTAGAAATTACAATGGTCGATACAAAGTCCCACTATATCTCTCCTGATTCCCAAATGAGGTTCTTTATATTGCATCACATAGTGTTACCAGAGTCCCACTGGCCTACTTAAGAGTCCCACTGAAGACTTATTCTCTTCCTTAAATCTTACAGGGGTCTTCTAGCTCTTGAGTCACATGATCAGATTCCTTATTTAGGTTCTTCTTTGATTCAATGTAGGTGATCTTCTGATCTTCCCACACAGGCTTGCTAAATCACACTTGCCTATGTATCTCTTCAAGAATCTTCAATAGGCTTTGGTAAGGTCTGATGTCCTTGCTCAATAATTCTGATCATTTCTCTGATCAGTTCTTAGTCTCAACAATGACCATGCAATTCTATCTTCTTATGATGAATACCAAGCCTATCTAAGATGTGTGAAAGTGGTTCACACAAATTCATCAAGAATACTAGAATAATTATGAACAATATCAGCTCTGTCTGCCTTATTGGATTCTCAAATACTATCAACTCAGATAGAAGATCATCTTTAACTTTATCTGGATTTTTTCTCCATCGAAATAAACTTCATGCATGGATTTCATGGAATCCCAAATTCTTGTATTGGATATCTCATTGATTTTCACACGTGCATGTGTTCATGCATGTTTTTATTCATGTGTTTCAAGATTTTGCACATGCACTGTCTTCTCTTATTTTCTCAATTTGCACACACACTTTTGATTCTTTCTTTATGTTTCTTCACGTGTTCATGTTCATGCATTCATGAATGTTCAATTATTTTCTTATTTATTGTGTAAAAACCCCAATGGGTGTAATCCTTTAGGCACACACACTTCTTGTTTTTTCTTTTACATTTTTCTTCTTCCCTTATGGTTCTTAGACCACACATACTTGTTCTTTAAATTTTTCCTCAATGTGTGTCATGTATATGTGTTCTCCAAACCCAAATTATTGTAGTCCATGGTTTTACTCTGTTTTTACACACTTGGGTATTTCAAATCATTTATATGCATGAATGTGCATCATTCATGCATTATCCTCTCACCTTTGTGAAAGGATGAGGCCTCAGATTTCATTAGATGAAGCACATGTGTGCTTATGTTCAAAGCATGCACACAGAAGATCCTCCCATCAGGAAATCTACTTCTCATTCAAGAAAAAACTTGTAAAACCAATAACTACATATTTATTAACCGAAGGCCTTTCTTCTTATTCATGAAAACCAGAGGGAACACGGGGTCTTCTTCTTCACACATGGAATGCACATGTATCTCCTCCACAGTACAGTGATGGTTCATGGGTTCTGTCTTCATGGAGTATAGTAAGGGTGAAATTTCACAAGTTGTGTACACATGGGATTCCCCTCACATAGACACAGAGAGGGTTCAGAAGAAGCTGTCTCATGCTCGGGGGTTCTTTCTCACATGGGTGCAGTTCTTCTTCGCAAGAAAAATTCTAGAGTGTGTAGCACCTCTCGATGGTTTGTGGTTCTTATTATTCACGTATTAGGGATGCGTGGAAACATTCCCTGCATAGCAATGATGTGAATATCTCCTTCATGAAGTTCTCTATTTCTCTCAATAAAGAGAGCTTTCTCAATTTTTTCAACACTTGAGCCTCGATCGAGGGCTCTGTATTTATAGGTAAGGATAACCATTCAAATCAGCATGAGTTGTTATGAGATTCAAAGCTTTAAATATCCAAGATCTTCATCTTTTAAAATTTTCAAATGCAGATGAGATATCCCGCAAATCTCGATTGTTTCCTTTTTATTTTTCAACCGTGGGCTCCTTATTTCTCAGTGATTATTATCCTCACGTGAATTCATTTTTGAACGCATGTAAATCATCTCCCAAATGCTTTAAGAATCACGACGTGGCCTCACAACTCCGTTTTATTTAGCCACGTTTGAATTCTCTATCTCGATGTATTCATGAAACATTTAATGCATGCATTTACTCTGTTTGTTCATAGAATCATCATTCACTAACATTGAGATTCAATAGTGGCTGGGAGCAATACCTCGGAGGTTCGGTAGTGGTGACAGCGTACTGGTTCACATCGTAGTTGGAGGATGAAGATGATGCAGCTACATGAGCATCAGATAGCTCAGGTTCAACCATTCAACACGTGAGATGGATAGATGATGTAGATTAGATCGTGAACCACGGATGTGATGTGTGACCATGATTACACGCGGAATCAGATGGATGGCTAGGATTAGTTCTGCATTTTTAAAATGTCATCCCACATCAAAATGATATGATGTTTTCTCATGGTTTACATATTATGACGGAGTAGAAATCATTTATATTTATCCTCTCTCCCTCCATGGTATTGATTGTACCATGTTCACCCTGTGGGTGTGCACTTAGCACCCACTCTGCTCCTCAGGTGTGCACCAAGAGCCCACTATTCATGCTAGCACACAATTTGGTCAAAGTGCACACACTTTCGGGCCTATACACAGCCCTCCTTCCCTACCTCATGTGGGGCTGGCCCTCAGGGATTCCCTCGAGCGCGGTTGACCCATTGGTCCCACATTTTCTTGAGGTGAGAAACTCAAATAGTCTCCATGAATGACTTTATTTTTTGGTAAAGGGATATACCATGTACTTAGTATAAAAAATAAGTATTCCAAACTGCCCTTCTTTACTATCTCTAGAATTTCAACCCACCAACCTTCTCTTCTTCTTCGTTTTCTTTTTTGGAACAAGAATTACAAAGATCTTAAATATTCCTTTAATCCAACCATGGATGATGCATGGCTCATTTTTTATGAGTCATGCATTAAAACATAATGCATGGCTTCTTCTTCTTGTGAGGGATGTGTTCTACATTAACACATGTCTTAGAATTTTAGGACTAGCTCAAAAAATAATCTGATTTTTTTAAACTTCATCCATTTAGATTCAATGAATGAATCTTCAACACTTCATCCACTTAGTGACTATGGGAGGATATTCACTTATTTTCTCATGAAATTGAGTATTTCATGGACTTCATCTAGTGTTGTAATAATGTATCACCTTGAATTCACCAAATTGTTCATCCATACCTTTCATTCACATATTGGTTTCTCATTTACAACATTATGACATATTATTAACAATAAATGAAACATCATGATAAAAAATATCCCCCTTTGTTTTTAGTTGTCAATATCACTTAATAACACATTGAATGGGTCAATATGTGTGTAAGGATTTCCTCCCCATTATTTGAAACCAAATGCAAAGATATTAGTGGGGTATCTTCCAAAACATTTTCTCCTACCTTTGAATAATTTATTTTGGAATATTTCCATGATATGTATGGTGTCACATGATTCAATTAGCAAAGAGACTTTAGTTAATCAACTCCATGCCCACTTGGGATAACCTAGTGTAGAAAACAAGAGATATTTGACCATGGTTTTCAGTGCTGTCCAAAAACAACCATACATGTGATATCATGCTCAGAGTGGAGATAATCAGATTTATCAATGAAATGCTAAATCTTGCACATTATTCACCAAAAATATTAAAAAGTTCAAGTGAAAGAAAAAGATCCCCCTTTAATACAATATTGTCATCAATCAATAATTCTAATTTAATTGACATTATAAATACAATTAAGAACAATGGAAGAAAGTTTTATTTAAATACCTCAGTTTCAGATTCTTGAGATGATATGAATTTCAATTATTTGTATTGACATAATCATTGATATTATCTCCTTCATTTTTTCTCCCCCCTCAAGGGGTGAACTACATTTTATTTTCCATGTTGGAAAATAATCATTAAATGACTTTCAAGATATTCATATTCATAATATTCCATTGTGGAATACTTCAAGTAATTATCAATTTATGAATAATGAGTCCAACATGTAGTTCTCCACTTTTTTCATTCAATTCTCATTTTTTGAATGACCTTTATCTTCAGTTACTTGCAATATAAGCACACATATACAAAAAAAAATATAAGGGAATAAGATGGAACACTTGTGAGTTTTTTAATAGAAGCACTCGGGTTGAGATTTTTCTTTCAACCCAAGAACTCCTTTCCTTGAAGCTCCAAATTATCGGGTACTCTTCATGCGGGTGTTTCCTCTCCATTTTACATTTGGATCATTCATTGTCAGTATGGACCCTTTACATCCATTCACCTTCAACTTGTGTGGATTGTCTGCCTTTTCTTCTTCCAGTAGTAAATTAGCATCCATTGGTGCATGTTTTTCAATTTTCAACATCTCTCTTTGGCCAGGTAAAAGAGTTATATTTTTTTCATGATGTAAAAACTTCTTGAACTTTCCAAAAAGTAGTTTTGAGACACTTGGGTTATCATGTTTTGAAAACATGTCATGAAATTCAAATTTTCCTTCACGTGGAATGATTTGTTTCCATTTTTCCTTAGCTTTAGCTAGTACTTCATTTTAGAGTCTTTGTAGTTCTCTGGAAATTTGCAATTGATTAGGCCAAATAACTAAACACTCATTCATGTTATTCTCTGACTTGGTGCTTCCACATGGTTTCTTCATTGTCTCCAAGTTACCTTCCTCAGACAACTTACTAAGATTCTCTTCACGAATGTCTTTATTCAATATCATCTTCTTCTGGATTGATTCTTCTTTTATGTTTAACTCGATTCCATTTATTTACCTGGATTGTTTTCTATGATCCATGGTATGAGCTTTCCTTCCATAGTAGAATCATATTTTCTTGGTTGAGATGAAATTCTTGGAATCCAGATTGAACTTCTTCTTGGGAATAATTTCTTTCACTGGTTTCTTAACCTCATTGTTTTTCTTATTCCGAATGGAAAAAATTTCAACTCCTTTTTCTTTATCCTAACTTTGTTGTGGTATAATATTCTCATCAACATATGCCTGATTCATGGTAGGACTAAACCATAACTCATCATAATTGTGACCACTTCTGTTGCAATTATCATAGAAGTATTCAAGATATTCAAATATGTTATTAGTAGACAGATTCCTCCTCATACGTGCATTATTACTTTGCTTTGCAGGATTCTTCATTTCTTCGCATCCACTTTCCCTAAATGTATCCCTTCCACAGTTTTTGTACACAGAAAAATTAGGCCACCAATCATTGGCCAGATGGCCAAATATCTTACAACACCAACTATAACCAAAAAATTTCTTCATTTTACTTGTAGTATCATTCAGACTAGATTTAGTGCATATTTGTTTCTGGAATTGACATTCTTTATTTAGATCATAATTTTGGGAGTTTCTCTTCTTAATAACTCTAGTATCAAACCTTGATGTTTTTATGGATGTATCAACATTCTTCTCAATCCACATCTTCCCAGATTTTATCATTGAACCTGTACATGCTGATGAAACTGCATTAGTAGAAATAGAAATAACTAGGTTATGGGATTCTTTTTTCTTGGAGGATGTTTCCATTAAATTAGTGGATGATTTGATATTCCTCTTGGAATCATAATCCTCAATGAAAACTTCAGGGGAGGCATCTCTTCTTGCAGCTATTTGGGATGTTTTTTATTGGGGTGATTTCTCATTTTTCAATCTCACCTCCAATTATAATCATTTCATATTGAGAGAGTTCTTCTCATCGTCGACTGATCTCATCTTACTTTCCCAGTTATCCTTCAGCAATTTCATTTGTTCTTCAAGCACATTTTCTAATTGTTGCAAAGAGATGTCAAGATCCTTTAGGATGCTGGATTTTTCTTCTAGTTGAGTATCTTTGACAACCAGAGAAACTTTGTGAAACTTTTCAAATGCATGGAAAGATTAAACAAATAAAATTTCAAATAATTATTTGTCACAAATACTTCCCTACAATTTTTTAGTAACTTGTCCATATATTTCATTGCAGAGAGAAATTGTTTCTTCCTTTTCTTTCACTAGATTTTGAGTGTGTTGGATAAGACAACCATTATCTAATGATTCTTCCATGGAATTCGCCTATTCTTCAGCTTTAATTTTCATCTTGAAGAGCACTAATGCTTGCAGCATTGTGTCTTCCCACTTTTCTAGGGTCTTTCATCAATTGATATTCGAGTGCAATATAAAGATCACTAATTGATTAATCATCATCACAGCTTGAACATGCTTAATCATAACAATAATAAGTATTATCACATGTTTTACCATTCACAATACCTTCAGTAAGAGGTGTCTCCCCATTAGTAGTAATATTCTTATACATCTTCCTTGCCTATTTATTCTCTCTGTTTTATTGACTCTTAGCAGATATCTCAATTTGAGTTTGTTCACTCATCTCCTCAAATATGCACTTTATAAATACTCCCTTGGATCTTTTAGAGGGAACCTTCCTCTGATACCAATTAAAGTTCCCAGATCAGTTTGAATCACTGAGGGGGGGAGGGGGGGTGAATCAATGACCCCTTTAAATATTTTTACAAATTTAATCTTTTTAATTAAACCTCTATGGATGGTTAAATCCTCGATCCACTCTTCTTGTGTCTCTTAGACTAACCTCGAATGATGCTAAAAATGTAAAGGCATTGAACACAATGATTTACATGGTTTGGTTCAAAGACCTACTCCTAGTTGTGTTGGTTATTAACCCAAACATAGATTCTACACTAGAATTCAGTTAATAATTACAATGGCCAATACAGAGTCCCACTATATCTCTCCTGAGTCTCATAAGAGGTTCTTTATACTGCTTCACACAGTTTTACAAGATTCCCATTAGCCCGATTCAATATCCCACTGAAGAATTCTTCTCCTCCCTGAATCTCACAGGGGTCTTCTAGCTCTTGAGTCACACGAGAAACTTCCTTATTTATGTTCTTCTTTGATTCAATATAGATGATCTTCTGATCTTCACACACAAGATTTTTGAATTACACTTGCCTGTGTATCTCTTCAAGAATCTTCAACAGTCTTTGGTAAGGTCTGTCGGCCTTGCTCAATAATCCTGATCACTTCTCTGATCAGTTCTTAGTCTCAACAATGCTCTAGAAATTATTCCTTATTCTGATGAAGACTCGACATCACTAAGATGTGTGAAAGTGGTGCAAAAACTTCTTTCAAGAATGATAGAATAATTCTGAACAATATGAAATATGTCTTCCTTCTTGGATTCTCAAATACTATCAATTCAGATTGATTATATTCTTTAACTTTGTATGGATTTAGTCTCAACCCAAATCCACTTCATGCAGGCATTTCGTGGCATCCAAAATTCTTATATTGGATATCTCTTTGATTTTCACATGTGCATGTGATCATTCATGTATTCATGCATGTTTGCATGCATGTGTCTCATGCGTTTTCATACACTATATTCTCTTCTTTTCTCAATATGAAAACATACTTTTGATTATTTCGTTAAGTTTCTTCACATGTACATGTGCATGCATGCGTGCATGCACAATTCTTTTCTTCTTTCTTATGTGAAAACCCCAATGGGTGCAATCTTTTGGGAACACACACATCCTATTTCTTCTATACCATTATTCTTATTCCCTTTTGGTTCTTAGAACACACACACACACACACACTTGTTATTTTAATTTTTCATCAATTTGTGTCATGTATATGTGTTTTTCAAACCAAAATTAGTGCAGTCCACAGTTTTAAATTTTTCATACACACTTGGGTATCTCAATCCATTAATATTCATGCTTGTGCATCATTCAAGCATTCTACTCCCCCCTTTCTGAAAGCATTAGGCCACATATTTATTTAGATAACGCACACGAGTACTTATGTTCAATGCATTCACGCACATGATCATACCATCATGTGATCTCTTTATCCTTCCAGAACAAACCCCTACTACCAACAAAAGAATATATACTAATAGAAGGGTTATATTATTCTTCATGCAAACAGGAGGGCACACAGGGTCTTCTTCTTCACCCAAGGAGTGTGTGTGTGTATCTCCTATATAGAATTATGATGGTTCATGGGTTATGTCTTTGTGGAGTAAAATAAGGGTGAAAGTGCACCAGTTATGTACAAACAGGATTATCCTTAGAGAGACACAGTGAGGGTTCAAAAGAACCTATCACGTGATTGCGGGTTCCTTCACACAGGGGTGCGGTTATTCTTTAGAAGACAACACTGAGAGTGCGTAGAACCTTTAGAAGGTATGTGGTTCTTCTTCTTCACGTATTAGGGCTACGTGGGAACTTTCCTCACATATCATGGTTGTGTAGAACTCCTTCGTGCAATGCTCTATTTCTCTCGAGAACGAGATATTTCTCAATTTTCTCAACACTTGAGCCTCTGTCGAGGGCTCTGTATTTATAGGCAAGGATCACCATTCAAATAAATGTGAGATTCGGTGATATTCAATGCTTTCAACAGATGATATCTTAGGCTTTGAATATTTTCAAATGTGGATGAGATATCCTATAAATCTTAGATGTTTCCTTTTTTCTTTTTCAACCATGGGCTCCTTCTTTCTCAGTGAGTATTATCCTAACATGAATATATTTTCAAACCCATTCAAATAATCTCCTGAATGCATCGTGGATCCTGACGTGGCCTCGCAACTCCATTTTCTTCAACCGCATTTTAATTCTCTATATAAATGAATGCATGAGACTTTTAATGCATGCATGTATTTGGTTATTCCGGAAAATCATGATGCAATATATTAGAGCTTCGATGGTGTCCAGGAGCGAGACCTTGGAGGTTTGGAAGTGGTTATGGCGTACTGGTTCGCATCATGATTGGAGGATGAAGATGATGTGGCTGCATGAGCATTGTACAGCTTAGGTTCAACCATGAAACACGTGAGAAGGATGGACAATGGAGATTAGATCGTGAACCATGGATTTGATGTGCGACCATGATTACCTGCGGGATCAGATGTAAAACCATGATTATTTCTGTGTTTCTAAAATTTCTTCCCACATCGAAACACCGTGATGTATTCTCACGGTTTAAGTATCAATCTGCGGTGAAAATCATTCAGATTTCTCCTCTCTCCCACCACGGTACCACCCAATACTATGTTTACCCTATGGGAATGATCTTATCAACCACTATAGTCCACAGGCACGCACCTAGCACCCACTATTCATGCTTGCACACGGGTTTATCATTTTGCGCACACCTATAAGCCTTTAAACGGCCTGCATGGCCTGCCTCCTGCGGGGCTGCCCTTAGGGGCTTCCCTTAAGCACGATTGACCCTTTGGTCCCACATGTGCTCGAGGTGAGGACCTCGGTTGGTTCTTATGGATGGCCCAATTATTTGGTAATTTGATATACTATATACTTAGTATGAAAACTAAGTACGCCAAACCACCCTACTTCATTATCTCTAGAATTTAAACCCACCAACCTTCTTCTCTTCTTCTTATTTTCTTTTTGTAATGAGAATACCAAATATTTTCAATATTCCTTTAATCCAACCATGGATGATGCATGGATCATTTCTTCATGCATCAGGAATGAAAACATAATGCATGGATTATCCTTATTGTGAGGGATGTGTTCTCTATTAACACATGTCCTGGACTTTGAGGACTAACTCAATAAATCGACTTATTTCATAAACAACATACATTTAGATTAAATGGAAGAATATTAAACACTTCATCCACTTAGTGACTACGGATGGATCTTCACATATTTCCTCATGCAATTGAGTATTGAATGGACTTCTTCAAGTGTTGTAACAATATATCACCTTGATACAAGTCTTGGAACATAGGACCAGTTCATCAATCGTCAGATCTATTCATCCTCTTAGAGAATTGATTGAGTGTAGTATTCAATGCTTTTAATCAACAAAAAGTCTCCAAGTCTTCAAAAACTTCTTCATCAAAACATTTAATTCACATATTTGACTTCTCATTGACAACTTTTTGACATCTTATTGACAATAAATCCAACACCATGATCAACAATGAAATTAGTTAAGGGTATCTAAATGACAGACATAACTCAAGATATAATTTCAAATGATGTTTGGACATTAATATATTGCGTATTGCTAAGAAACAAATATTTTTAAAATCTTAGTAAACATATGAATATATTTTAATTTTTAATAAACATTTGTAAAAAAGACGCCTTTTTATTTTCCTAGTAAGACATTGGGATTTTTAGAGACATGTTTTCTAAAAAATGATTTTCTAGATCATTTTTCACACTAAATAACAAAACCAAAATTTGTATGATAATATCCAATAACATTAAATGGTCATATGAATATGAAAACTCAATCCAGAGACGTCTTTTACTATTAACCATAATTTTAACACATAAAAATTTCAATTAAATAATGTTAGATTTAAAAAAAAATCTCTTCTACTTATTTAGATAATGAAAAAAATAACTATCCCAAAATTATCATAAAATTTCATATAATTTTATAAACTCAAATATGAGGGATATATTTCCTTTAAAAAATCAACATACCATAATTCCATAAATGTACATATCCATTTATATATACCCAAACGTATGATTCTCCATGTTTTAATCTATGCTATCTTTGGTCATTTCCAATTTCGTTATAAAACATAATTAGTTATATATTAAAATAATTAATAATGATTCATAAATATTATATGAATTATCTAAAGAATGTCTCAGGGGAGTGTCTAATCAAGTGTGCAATATTTGGCCCAAATACTGTGAACTGAATGAAGATTGAGTTGATACTCACTAACATTTTTCACGGTGGTTAATCCTAATTGCATCTATGTCATAGTTACATCACCATTCTAGTATCCAAAGAGGGATTTATTTTCTATGTAAACCATTTAATCTCTAATATAATTTTTAAGGATATTATCATATACTAATATTCATCCTTATTGTATTGTCTAATGTTAACGCATCATAATTCATAAAAAACATAAAATATCCAATATTAACTTAACATATCATAAGTGTTATAAATAAATTTGAAATTATGATCAACCTTAAATTATCAACTCTTGATTAAATTAATAACTCTTATGTTAACCTCAAAAGATAACATCATAAACTCTAAAGCTATCAAAAATCTACTATAATACTAGCTTTAATAGTCCACACACAACTGTCTCAAAATTTTAATGAATTTTATAAAATATTGTAATACATAAATTTCCATGAAATTTGAGATTTAAAGCATTATATCATTTGGAAAAATAATTAACTAATACATCAGATATATTTTTATACTAATCAATTTTTTTCTCACGATATATGAAAATTCATAATCCATAATAAGTATTCAAAATATCCCATAAATTCTCCATAAAAACTATTGAGACCCATTATTTTCCTATATAAATGTCACATATTTTTAGATGAATATTTAATAAATTTCATAAACACATGCTCGATGACTATAATAGTTTAGTTTAATTGGAGACAAGAACCAAAATTGTCTTATTTTTTGAATGATCTTCTAAATCTCCAACAAAGATACTCTATTATAGTACTCCTCTTAGGAATATACAGCCTAAAACTTTCTTTATAACTAGGGGATGGAAAGAAAAGAAGGGGTAATATCCGATAATCGATAAGGGTAAGAATAAGAGATATCAATTAATGATCATATGAAATCATAAGTTATGTATAATGGTATGTGATGATGAACATAACTTATGAAGTTAATACCAAACCTTTCATAGATCATAAGAAACATTGATGGTATAAAACATTACCATTTCCGAAAACATCGTCCATAAGAGTGAGAAATCATTATAAATATATCATGTATAATATGATCATTTCATAAAAGTGTAGAAAATTCATAAATATAGAGAAAATTTTCATATATTAAGGTTAACTACCAATACATAAACATATTAGATCATGAATTATCACCTATTTCTCATTGTGAAATAGGAGAAACCTATTTTCTATAGTTAATCAGGACTCACCGATTTCACACAGGTGATCAGGATACACCTATTTTATATTATGGATTAGGAATCACCGGCTTCTTATAGTGGATCAGGACACACCTGTTTCCTATAATAGATCAATACCAATGACTTGTTTCCCATCATTATCTCATGATATGTAATTCTTAATCCAATGAATTAGAGGGAGATATAGGTCCCACCTAGAATATAATGAAAATCATACATATGTGTTCCATAAGATCATAAACCATTCATTATTACAGAAACCAAAAAATAACCAGGTTTTAAAAAAACTAATCATAACATAACCAGTGAAAAATAATCAGGTTTCATAATCCTTTCATCATTTAAAAATATCATAACCCATAGTAAAATAATTGGGTTTCATAATAAATTTATCATGGTATAATCCATGGAAGTGAAACTAGTTTCTTGAATATAATGTCATAATAAAAATAAACCATCCACATATATAATTAGAATGGTATCATTGAACCATATCCCCCATAACGCCTAAGTAACAAAAAATTATGCTATGTTAGATGAAAAATTATTTTTAAAGTTCACTTGAAACATTTAATGAGGAAAATAAAAATTCTTTTAAAATAATTTCTAAAAAACTAAACTTTAGAAAATATTTTGGAAATCAATTTCTTAGGAAATAATATTTTAAAACTTATAAAAGAATATTTTTAAGTCATATAAAACATTTCTCATGGAAATTATCTTTCAATTTAGAAAAAAAATTATAATATTAAAAAAAATTAAAATTATTTTCCTTTAAAATAACCTTGAATAATTATAAATGAATATTTAAAAACATATAATTTTTATGAAAAAATAAATTTTAATAATTTCTTTCTTGTTAAAACAAAGATTCCATCAACATTTTCAGAAAAATCCATATAATAATTTTTTGAAAAATAAAATGAATATTCATTACAATTTTTTAAATTATAAATCATGGTTAAAAAATAATTTAATAAATCATTTGATTAATTTTACAAACTCTTTAGTATTTTAAAAAAAAATATCAGAAAAATTGGTTTTGACCGAAGTGAGAAATAAAGACTATTTATCTTAAAAATACTATTTTTCACTCTTGAGTACAAAATAAGATGAAAATGTAGGGAACATGTATTCTAATAACATAACTAGATTAGAAAAAATTACTTGATTTTCATGAGTTATATACCATAATATTTCATCATTGTAAGCAAAATTATATATAATCTCAATAAATGATAAGATTGTAAAGTAAACATTTTACCACTTTGGTAACTTTGAATCATAATCCCCATGTAATAATATCATCAACTAATACTTATGATATCATTAGAATAAGGATATTATTTATTTAACATGTCAAATTATAAGTATATACACCTCATAAAATAGGATACATTAATAACATCTCATATGTCTTAAATAGGGAAAATTGATAAAAACAATCCTTTACCGCTTCGGTAACTTTTAAAATGTAAACCCCATGAAATAGAGATCGTAAAATTGATATGTAAGGAAAAATAATTTTTAGGATAATAATCATATAATATATTCATGATAAGTATATATAAAAGATAAAACAAACACATTGTGAATATGTCATGTGTCTCATAGAAAACTAATGTGAGACGAAAATCCATTACCATAAGTCTCGACTTCTTTCGTACAAGATAGAAAATACTAAATAATAAATATAGATTTATTATAAATATATTTTGTATCTATAATTATATATATAATACCATATATATGGTCTACTTATAACCTTTTATTACCCTTTTTTTAACAATTCCATGTTGAAGTCATATTTTGGGTAATAACTGCTTTGTTTTTCTTGCATTCTTTGATGTGTTATTTTTGTTAAACATACATTGATAATGGTTTCATCATATATATAATGTTAAAATTTATATAAATATCATGTATATTTATTTTATATGTATTTATATTAATCTATAAAAGTTTGATATAGAAAATAAATTACACTATTTATGGAGACGGTAAGACGTACATATGCATGAATGTTGTTTCCATTTTCTCGATGGATTGAGAGATAATAAGGTAAATAATATATAACATTTTAGAATAATTTCATTTTTATATATCAAATATTTTTATTAAACCCAACATTATTACGTTCCATGTACCGTGTGGACGAATCACCCCGCCTCACATGGTAGTAGTCCACTATACACATGAATGATGTTATCATATTCCCACACGATGTAAGGTAAGAAGGAATATGTGAAATGATAATTAAGGAAATATAATAATATAATAAATATCATATATAAAAATTTAGTCTATAATTATATCATTCCATGAGTGGTGGTAATAGAAAAACAAATGACATCGGTTCGTGAGGCGGAAGTCCACCGTACACAAGAATGATGATTTCATAACCCATTTGAAGGAAGAAAAGAAGGATTTAGATTATGAAATTAACATAATAAAATAAATTTATATTTAATATATATATAATATTAAAAAACATGGATTAAAAATTATTAAAGGAGGTGGATGAAGAAATAAAATAAAATACTTAGTTAGAGATGTTACCTCTTATTAAGACAAATTCTTTTGGTTTGCACTAAAATGATTATTAGGTTAGATTAATGATCAGAATAAGGCTTCATGGATGAGATGAGGGAATTTGGAATTTTATTTGGGTCAGTATGTTATAAAAAATGTTATTTTATGTGTGAATATAATAAGAGCATATGTGACCCTTTATAATTGAGGTGAGTGGTACACTTATAATATTTGGAAATAAAAAGGTATACCCCCATTTCACACATGAAAAAATATCCAAAATGGACCATTCAATTCAATTTAAGATATAAGATTTAAATATGGATAGTAAATAGATTTTGGATAATTTTTTGTCCATTTTTATCCATTAAATATTTAGTTTAATACCCATGGAAAAACTATTTTTACCGTAACTCCAAAAAATCATTTCCATTGTTTTGACTATTCAGTATGTAAAAAATTAATTTGATATTATTGGAAAATATAAATTATTATGATTCTAAATATTCAATCCATATTTTCAAATTACATTCATAAATTTGATAATATTTAATTAAAAATTAATCATGTAGACGTGATAAGAAAGTGTGTTCTCAAAGAGAAAATATTCAAAATGATTAAAAAAAATTTATATAAAAAACAAATATTAAAAGGATTAAAATAAATTTAATTATATATATATATAATTAAACTTATTTTTATTTTAATCCGTCATAAAACAATTTTAATGATTTTAAAATCTTCAAAAGAAATGATAATTCTGAATAAAAATGAATATTTTTCACTATTAATTAGAACATTTATCTTAAACTATTTTTTAAAATTAATTATAAGATAATTTTTTCATGATTATTTAAAATATGAATTTAATTTTTTCAAATAAATTTTATAATATTTTTAAAAAATAATTTAAAAATATTTTACAAAAGGTGAATAAATGATATTAAAAAAAATATAGTTTTAATCTTAAAATTTGGTATAATATAATATCATTGTATAATAAACACAGAAGATGAATTTTAAACATTTTACGAAATTTATAACATATAAATTGTATTAAAATAATTATAAAATTATTTTATTAATGTAAAAAATTTGTGCGTATAATATTTGTTTTCCTAAAAAATATTTCATTTATTTTAAAATAGGTTTTATTTAATAATTTTTAATTAATTTTTCACTAAAGAATTCAGTATATATACATTTGGGAATCATATATTTTCATAATTTAGTTAATCCAATTAATACCCTATATTACAATCCCTTGGTTATAACAATCATATCAAATAATAATATTTTAATAGTATTTCATGTTTCATATAAACTCAATGTTTTGTGTAACACAAGCTATGTCCAATGTTGAATGTAAAACAAGCAAAAATAATTATTGCATGTAATATAAGATAAGATCATTATTGGGTGTTCTGATATATCCCTCGGATATTAAACACATTTGAAATAAACAAATTCCAAAAATCTATAGGTGTAACATTATACCCCCTTAAATAAATTTCCTCCTTGAAATTTGAACATGTGTTTGATAAATAAAGTTTTAATGTTTGAAAATAATTTTATGTAAATCCACATCAAATATAAATTTAATAAATATTCCTCCTGAAAAGTGACAATGATTTTTGATAAGGTCATCTATAATAACATATACTAGGTTCCTAAATAGGAGAACATAGGTAGGAAGTGAAAACAAGTACATAGAAGAGAAAACTAATACCCAAATCCCAATGGGGAGTGGTAGATAATGTTGTCATAAGAATGTCAACAACCACAAATCCATAAAAAATACACATGAAAGAGGTATTTCATATAATAAAATACGATGATAATAGGAAAAAAATTATTTCAAGACCCTTTTCCTAGTGGTGGGGAATTTTAATGAGACAATATACTTACATGATTTCATTCCATTTCATAAGCACAATCTCATCATCTGATTGTGCCTTGATTAATTTACACATCATCTATTACTCCTAAAGATTACCTTTTCATATAAAAATAACCAAATATGATCCATAAAACAATTATAAGTAATTGATTCAATTTATTATTAACCTAAGAAACAAAATGGTTTGAAAATGTTAACCATAAATCTCTATGTGGTGAAATAATTATTTAATTTGTAAAACCTCAGACAAAAACTATTCTGTAAATGGTTAACATTATAAACCTTCTGAAATTAAAAATTTATAAATATGGTCCATAAATTTCTCATGATCATGTTAATATTAATCCCCAAAATATCATAAATTTTATTATTCTTGTTACATACCAAATATGTGAATACCTTAGTCATATATTTTCAGTAATCTTAGTAATGACCAGAATTACTATAAAAATATAATGAAAACAAATATACCTCTATTACTTGAATAAATCCATAGATTATTGAATATGTTCAATAAATCTAATAATTATATAAACACCATTAATGATAACATATACTAATTTTTCTGCAAACTGTTAATAAGTTCCAAGGGCATCAATAATATCAAATTTACATTATTCATACCCATAATATCTTTATAAAAACTAAACACCATTTTTTCAACATCAGGAACATATTAAGTATTATATTCTATTAATCTAAATACCAAAATTCCTTTAAATCAATTTTTGGGTTATCAGCACCAATCAGCATATTTTTTAAAATCCATAATGAAAAAGATATACTAAAAAAACTTATATATTTCTTTATTCATTTAACATAATTCTTCAATTCTAATACAAAAACACTTTAATCATTCAACTTCCTTCTAAAATCATTAACTAAGATTTATAATTTTATTCCTTAATACCTCATTCATTCATTATGAAATATTAATCATAGAAAAACATTCATCAACATAAATTTAATCACGATTCTAAAGTTTAACATAAAAAATATTATTAGAACAACCTGTACGTTTCATATTTTTTTTATAGTCTCTTTATCATAAGAAATATAACCATTTATCATACCCCTTACTGATTTTCTTTATGATATTTCCTCTTAGGTCATCAATTTTAATAATTTCCATACATTCCACATTTTTACAATTCAACTATTGATGATATATTAGGTATTCCATTATTCTCATCTATTTTGTTAACAAAACATTTTATTTTTCCTCAAAAATCACTTAACTAGTTCCCCTATTGTTCCCTTCTTTGGTGAGTCTGAGTGCTTTTTAGAAATTTTTTAATCATATATATTTACAAGTAATTAGTAAAAATCAAAATATCCTCCACATTAGTCATCATCCCATTTGGTTGACCATCAAAAAAATTTCTATCAAATTAAGCATTAACCCAGTTCCTTATGTTTCCTTCCATTAATTAAAACCAATTTTTTTGGTCAACAATAATAATCATAATGGTAAAACTCATAAAAATGAAAAATAACTATTATAATGACTAAATCATGACACAATATTTCAATCTATGAAACCGTAGGCTTATACTAGGTCATGCGTGTTCATTATTCGTGATGGTTTGTAAAGAGTTTGTGAATTTACAAATCATATCTCCATGGAGTGTCAAACAGTGTGTAAAGAAAGGAATGCCATCATACACCAAGTGACCATAGAGTCTAGATCAGTGGGCCCTTATTGAAGTAATTACACCTTGGTACATTTTTTCTAGATCCAAATATACTTATAGTATCTATAAAAAGATTTAATTTATTAGAAATACTTTTCTACATCCTCTAACAAAATTTGATGACATTTTCCTATACTTTGAATCATACATATACTTATCCTTAGAGAAATATCTATATGTATCCTTGTAAATATTTCTATAGATTTAGGAAATTTGTTTTTAAGCTAGTTTACAAAGGATAACTAATCCTTTCCTCTGATACCAACTACAACAACCCAAGATTTTCAATAATAAATATCACATTTTTTAAGATGAATAATCAACACATTTAATAAATACATGCCCAAGTACCATAATTATTTAGTTTCTTTGGAGACAAAAAACACAATATTATTTTCCAAGAAAGATATTCAACATCTCCCATAATGATATTCTAATATAGTACCCCTCTACGGAATACCCTACCTAAAGATTTCTTTATAACATGGAGAAGGAAACATAATAAAGGGTGAGATGAGATTCTTAGAAGGGGTAAAAATAGAAGATAAACATTTTTGATCATATTAAAGTATAATATATGAATAACGGCATGTGACAATGAGAATAAATTACAAAATTTATACCCAACCTATCATAGATCATAAAAACAATTCATGCATAAAATTTATCATTTCTGAAAACATAGTCTATAAGAGTGAGAAATGATTAAAAAATGAACCATAATAACATTTCATAAAAATGTGATACCTTCATGAATATAGAAAAATATGTCATATTTATGAGTTAAATTCTATTAACATCAACATAGAGGTTCCAGAAATATCACTTGTTCTACATTATAGATTATTATTCACCTATTTCCTATAGTATAATAGGACTAACCTATTTCCCATAGTGAATTAGGACACACCTATTCCAAAAGTTGATTAGGACTCACTTGTTTCACATAATGGATCATGACTCACCTTTTTCCCGTAGTGGATCAAGACCATCGTCTTGTTTCCCATAATTATATCATGATATATAAATCTTTACCCAATGAATTTGAGGTAGATATAGGTCCTACCCTTCATATAATTAAAATAAAACTTATGTTTGTCACACGATCATAAAACAATCATCATATTAGAACCCATGTAAAGAAATTTGGTTTATAAACATTTAATCATAACATAACCTATGAAAAATAAAAATGATTCATTTTCATTTCATCGTTACATAAATGAATAAATCATGTATGAATAAGTGGTTTTAATAATAATTTTATCATGGAATAACCCTTGTAAGAGAAAGGAGTTTAATAAAAGTATTTTCGTTATAAACATAAACCATCCAGAGACATAATAAGAATGGTACCATTAGATAAAATCCCTATTAAAGAATATGTGACATAAAAGGATGTACTATTTTAAGAAATATTATCTTTAAAGATGTCTTGGAACATTTCTCTAGGAAGATAACTTTTCTTTGAAAATTATTTTTTAAAACGAAACTTTATAAAATATTTTAGCAATATTTTTTTTGAAAATAATGTTTGAAAACATATAAAGCAAGACTGAAAAATTATCTAATAAATTTCTTGAGAAAAAATATAATTTCCACTTTAAAATAACATTAGTAACATATAAATTAATCTTCAAAATGTAATAATGTTCTTGGTATAATAAATTTTATTCATGTAGTACATGTTAAAATAATGATTCATTTACAATTTTTAGTAAAATACAAATGGGAATATTTTGGAAAACAAAATGAATATTCCTATCAAACCATTTTTTAAAATTAAAAAATTGGTATATTTTTCTTTAAAAAATCACATGTTTAATTTTAAAAAAAATTAATGAAAACATTTTTATAAATATGGTTTTGGAAGAAAAAGGGTTTTTGATGGAAAGGGGAAATAAAAACAATTTTTCTTCAAAATAATAATTTTAAATCATGAATCAATAAACAGAGGAAAATGAAGGTAGAACATATATTATCATGAAGTAACCTCAGGATAATAAAATTCACGAATTTATTGATAAATATATCATAATATTTAATTATTTGAAGCATAATCATAAAAAATCCTGAGAAACGATGAGATTGTAACATTAAATCCTGCCACTTTAGTAATATTGAATCATATTCCCCAAAAATTAATAAAATAAAATGAAACCTATAATATAATTAATTAATGTTATTATTGATATACCATTTCAATTGTGAATTATATATACACTTCATGAAAGAATATAGGTGGAAAATAAAACATATGTTTCTAACATGTAAAATTGAGAACAAAATCCCATAGCACTTTGGTAAATTTTGAACTGTAGACCCCCTAAAAGATAGATAATAAAATATATATTTGAATAAAAATAATATTTATAATAATAAGTATACAATAAATTCATGGAACGTATAGAGAAAACATAAAAGAATATTATGGTGTATATGGAATGTGTCTCACAAAAAATGAACATTAGATGGAAAACCTTTACCATAAGTCTATACTTCCTTCATAAATGTTTGAAAATATTATATAATAAATCTAAGTTTATCATAAATATATTTTATAACCATTTATATTTATATAATACCATATATTATTTACTTATGAGCTTTTATTACCTATTTATCAACAATTCCATGTTATGGTCATGTTTTGGATAATGACCGCTTTGTTATTCTTGCATGTTTTTATCTTGTATTTTTGGTACTCTTATATATATAATGTTTCCATTATATTCAAAATTTTAACCATGATATAAATAAAATATAAATTTAGTTTATATATATTTAAATTAATCGATAACAGTTAGAGATAGTAAGTGAAATACACCATTCATGGAGACGGTAGATCGTATATATACATAAACGTTGTTTCCATTTTCATGATAGATTTAAATAAAAAAGTTAAATATAATATTAGAATTTTAGAATATTTTTTATTGAATAAATATCATACATATTAATAAAAATCATCCTTATTACCTTCCATTAAAAATCGTTAATGAATCGCATCGCTTCGCGAGGAGGTAGTCTGAAATACACACGAATGACGTTATCATATTCCCAGATAATGGAAGTTAAGAAAGTATATGTGATATAACATTTCAATAGGTATAATAATATCATATATATATATATATATATATATTACAAACCTTCAATACATCATTATATCCATCCATGATTATCGGTAATGGAAAAACGAAAGACATTGGTTCGTGTGGCAGTTGTCTGCCATACACACAAGTGTTGATTTTGTATCACATTTAGTGTAATAAGAGAAGGAATTAGGTTATTAGATTAAATAAACATATAATTATATGGAATATACCTAGGATATTATATAATAATTTCTTAGTAATAATTAAAGGAGGTATATTAATTAATTAAATAAAATGATCGATTAAGGAAATTACCTCTTCTTTAGAAAAATTCTTTTAAATTTCACAAAATGGGATCCTAGCATATATTTATGAAAAAAAGGTTTATAGAATTAAAATGGGGAATTAATAAATTCATTTTGGAAAATATTGGATGAACTATGGGGTTTTGTATGTGTGAAGAGGAGAGAAGAAGTGGTAGCCTTTTATAAGGGAGGTGAGTGGTATAATTGTATGTTTTAAAAAGAAAAAGGTGTACACATGTTTTTTACATTAAATAAGGATAAAAAAATATGAAATTATTTAATAAATAATATATAAGGTCACACTATTTCTATAAAATTGTTTTGGGATAAGTTTTGGACCATTTTAAGTCTTTATATTTTTAGTTTAACCCTTAGTAATCCCATTTTTACCTTAAGAGCGATAAAAAATTTTACTATTAATTATGGTAAAAATTTTTGTTGAAATTATTAGATAATATAATTTTTTTATTCAAAATATTAAATCAATTTTTCGAAATTTCATTCATCAATGTGGAAAAATTTATTTAAAAAATAACCCCACAGACGTGATGAGAAAGTTGGTTTTCAAAGTGAAAATGATCAAAAGATTAAAATGATTTTATGTAAAAATTAGATATTAAAATGATTCCAATGATATAAATCATATTAATAGAAATACAATTTAACTAATTTATCGAATAAAAAAATTAATGAACTTTTTATGTTTTTAATGCATTAAGATGAAGAATTTTTTTAATAATAACCAGTATTTTTCATTATTCATCAAAAAATTTATCCCCTCAAATAATTATAAAAATCCCTAAGAAAATTTTTAGAAGATTATTTTTAAAATTAATTTAATTTTTAAAATAAAATTCTGATGAGTGGAAAAATTAATTTTGAAATATAAGCGAAATAGGTGAGAAAACATTTTTTTATAAAAATATTTTTCTTAATCATAAAATTTGTTTTATTCTTATCTCTTATCTAAAAAAACATAAGATTAATGTTAGTCATGTAAATGAATATATTATATAAAAAGTATATAAAAATAATTCACCCAAATTAATTTTTTTAAAATTAATTTATATAAAACACATTTGTGTGCATAAATATTTATTTTTAGAAAAAGATTTCCATTATATTCAAATAGTTCTTATTTTAATTTCAAAGTAAATGTCACCAAATAATTAATTATAAATAAAAATTTAAATAATATATTTTCATAATTTACTTAATCATATTCATTCACTACATTTCAATGTCTAGGTGATAACTATCATGTTAAATTATAATATTTTAGTAGTATTCCATGTTTTGTTAAAACTCGTTGTAACGTGTAATGAAATATACACTAAATGTTGCATATAACAGAAACTGAAATAAATTTTTTATGTATCTTATGATAAAATTGATATTGAGTGTAATGAAAAATATGAAAAATATAAATTTTATTTGAAGAAAATATTTTCGAAAACCTTGAGGTGTTACACAAGCTATGCTTCTATACTTTTCATTTGTAATACTTTTCTTAATCACATGGGTAAATGATACCATAATAAGATAGGGATAAAATTATTATTAATGGAAAGAATATATTATAATATATCATTGTATAAACATGAATTGGTTGATATCATAGTAAATAAATTATAATCAAATAATCTATATAACTGTTCACATAAACATGAAACAATATGACTGACGACTTGGAAAATATAGAGTTTAAATTGAAAATATGAATTACATGACAAATATATTAAGGTAAAATATTGATAGGTAAATAAAAATAAAACCATATATATGTAATCATGGTGCAAAAAATATAACATGAATCAAAGATTTATAATTTGGACCAAGATACTTTTATCTTAGTTTACAACTTACATAATCATTATTTAAAATAATATATAATAAATATAAATAATTTAATAAATTATTTTATAACCTTAATCAGAACTATTCACCTTTATTCGCATCTATTAATAACATTTATTATATATTTATTAATAATTTATTGTTTTTTTTATCATTCGATGTTTGAAATTTGATTATTTCGAGTATATTTTCTAATGTTAATTTAAATCCTCATTCTTAAATACAAAGTACATAATTATTAAACTATTGAAGGAACTTTAATTGATAATAATTAATAATTAATAATTTTTTAATTTCATTATATGAATTTTTTAGTTTCAATTTCTGAATATGAAATCAATATTGAGATTTTTTTAGAGAATTTAATGAATAAAAGTTGATATATTAATAGATACATTAAATATTAATAATTCATTTCTAGAAAACAAAATTGAATTAATAATATCTAATAATACCAATGATTAAGTTTCTCTAACCATACATGATATAAATTTGTATCATTTTTCAAATAAGTGGTTACATAAATCAGAACAAGAACATGCTATAATTAATCGATAACTGTGAAGTTCTATATTTATAATTTCATTATTCTATAAGTATAACGATAAAATTTGTGATATTATTAAGGTGATGAATCATAATTTATATGATTTATAAGAATAAAATAAATTAATAGTAAGATATTACTTATAAGTAATAAATAATTATTCCTCTTACATGCTAATTTCTAGCAGGTATATTTACAATGATTTATTATAGTTATTATTATTTATAGAATGAATAATTTATAGTTACAAAATATGAATAAATTCACAAAAATATTATATATTAAATAAAAATATTTATAAAACAATCAATTAAATGAGATGATGAAAAACAAAACACATCATTCTTAGAGGTATTAGTTCACACATATGCACGGTAAATGTTTTCATTGTTTCGATCAACTGGGTGGGGGTGGGGATTGTAAGATTTCAACCTTTTATAGAGTTGTTTCAGACTCCTTTATAGGTATTATTTTTACTTGTGTTGAGTAATTTTCATTTTTATTTTCCCTTGGGGTGTTTTGGGTGGGAATTTGAGAAAAATGGAGGAAATAGGGCAGTGCATGGTTAACAAACGATTTTCCCTAACCATGCCCATCCTAGAAAACTATGTAACCTTGGATAGTGGGGATTTTCGTGTTTGGTGCCCCATTTTTAATTTTTATCATCTTAGGATTAACCATGAACCCCAATAGAATAGCCTTATAGTTTATGCTCATGGTTTGGGAAAACCATGCGCCCCTACCCAACAAATCATGCTCGACTTTCTTAAATCACCTGAAAATTAGTTTTTTTACTTACCCGATCAAATATTAAAACCCTAATCAACCTATATTGGAACAATTATGTTTTATCATAGTTTTGTAGCCTTTTGGATACATTCCAAACCCTTCCAGCCACTATTATTTATGATTTAAAGCCCAGATCGAAGATCTGTACCTCCCCCAGTAAGAGAATCCTATCCTTCTTGGTTTCCCATTCTTCCTACCTTTATTCTCTATTTATTTAAGGGTTATTATTACCTATTTTGGTTCAATATATAACTAGTTTAATGGATCTAGATCTTAGATTGAATATCAAAATCTATATTTGGGAGCTCTTGATTTATTTGATATTGATTTAGGTTTTAGATCTGAATCTCATTTGACATCATTGTGCCACTCAATTTTTGGGGATTTATATTGGGTGATATTTCATAAAAAAATTAGGTAGGTGGTATAATATTTACATCTCACAGTAATTATTTTTATTATTTGTATATAATTGTATCATTTTATGGTTTTTTAGAAATTACATTTCCTTACATAATTAATTAATGTGGTAAATTTATTAATGATGAAATTTTGAATTTTTGGGATGTGGGGATAATTAATGGTGGAATTAATTATGAGATATTGGTATTTGGTTATTAAATAATTAACTACGGAATTAATAATGATATATTGATATTTTGGAATTAGATAATTACATTTGTAATTAATTATGTGAAATTGGGATTGTGAATTGGGATAATTAATTATTGAATTAATTATGGGTTAGAGATTAATTAATGGTTTAGTTAATTAAAGGGATATTTGTGATTAATTGGTTGAGAATTTAATTAAGGGGAATTATGTGATGAATAATTGTTGAATTGGTAATAAAATTGATATGGATAATTAATAGTTGAATTAATTATGTGTTGATGAATGGTAACATGGGAATTCAAGTCTGAATCAAGGAATGGGAACATGGTCATTGAATTGTAAGAGATATAAATTATAACATGGAAATTATATTGTGAATCAATAAATGGGAACATGATCATTAAATAACATATAGTATCAATGGTAACATGGGAATTCAAGAAATAATTAATTAATGGTCACAAGGTCATCCAACTCTATAAATTAATGTATGGTAACATGGTCATTTAATTGTGTCAATTAATAAATTGTAACATGGTCATTCAATTCTATGAAAAAAGAATGTTATTAATGGATTTATGAGATATGATATTCTTTGAGACTGGTTCTTACATTGGCAG
Source organism: Viscum album (assembly GCA_963277665.1). NCBI lineage: Eukaryota > Viridiplantae > Streptophyta > Magnoliopsida > Santalales > Viscaceae > Viscum > Viscum album. Next base: position 580,054,294 of record OY728132.1, on the reverse strand, counting down.
GGGTCGAAGCAGGTATTGAGGTTCTGATGTCCTCAAGAACCCAAGGGTTTATGTGGTCAAATAAAGAATAATTAATAATATAATAATTGTTTACTTATAAATTATACTAATTATTTTATATATTTAGATACAGTATTATTGACTTGATATAATTTTTGAAACCATTTGTGATGGTCTATTGAGTTTTACTCACTCCCTAAATTCACTTCCTGATCAGTACCCCAATAGATTTCATGGTTTCAAGGAGGGTTAAGGGAAAAAGTCCTATGTTAGATGAATGATTTGGGGAAGGATCACGTATGAGGGAATAATATGTAGTTCATGAAACTCTTATGAGTTGCTGGTGTCTTTAAATTCGAGTTTCATTTCAAAACACGGAATGTTTACTTTTTCTTTTTATATTATATTTCCAATTTGGGGTCATCTTGTGAAACTGGTACTATTCGGGTTAAGGTTATATGCTATTCCATTATTATTTATCATTTTCCAACGGTGTATTACTCTGAAAAAAGAGTTTATAGTCTCCCCATGATCACCATTATACCCTCATTACTAGCATTTATCCATTTTCATATGGGGAGTCACACCTGAGGTCATGTGATCGACGTGATCGGGGCACTGGTGCATGGAACCTGGGATGAGACATTAAAAATTGTTATAAGAGTAGTTTTCCTTTATTTTCTTTGGACATACTATTTGGGAAAGTTATACAAGTGATTCGGGAGAATCAGGCCTTTTATTTGATCTCGGTCATGGGTTTTTCAAACCCATTTATGGGAGAAAACCCACGTACCCATGTTAGGATTATTGTTTTTAATGTTTCTTGTTTTAATTGAATATATTTTCACTTTGGGTGGCACACTCATTGGGTTATGTGATATGAGTTTTATATTTTTTTGGAGAAAATAATCATTTCCTAGAATGGTACAAGAGTTTAGTATGAATACATCTTTATAGTAACTCTATATTATCTTATGACATGCATAATTTTAGGCATGCATGAAAAAATATGTTTTGGGTATGTTTTCGAACTTGAACAGTGATTCCTTTCTTTTGAAACTGAATTAAAAAAATAGTGTCCAATGAGAAATGAGAATATTAAAATTATTACAGATAAAAATAAATTCATGTCTAATGAGAAAATTTATAATATAATGATAATTCCATTTGATAACTAGAATTTTTTTGTTGGATGGTTAAGGGTAGTGATAACACCTCAGTTTTGACTATATGGTCAGGTTTCGAAAAAGGCTTATGGTTAGTTGTTGTGATTTTACGTTTATGTAAATGTGATATAGATATTTTATGAGCCCTAATAAAAGTATTTATAATTACAGAAATATGCCTCCATGATGGTGCTTGAAGAGAGGGAGATAGGATTATATGGTTGGAGACGCTCTAATAATAGTGGAACCTAAGGAACTGATAGTTCTAGGTGAGGAATCATGTGAGAAATTCTGAGTAAACATATATTTCTTAGTGAATATAATGGGAAGATACCCATAGAGGGTTAATAAGATCATGTTTGACCTTACAAGTGTGTTTTATTTGTAGCACCCTCTAACTTGTTTTGGAGAGAGTGGACCTGAGGGAGATGTGTTCTAGGATGAGTCCATTAAGATGATACTTGACCATTTAGATAATCATGATTAGAGGAGGGTAAAGTTGGCTACTAATCTTCTATGAGGATTAGGGAAATGATGGTGGGACACTAAGGTTCCAACTGGACATGCTGAAGGTACTTATGGAAACACTTCTTGGAGATGTTCCTCGAGCACTTCTAACAAGATACGTTGATGTAGGAGAGAGAAGATGAGTTCATGAGTTTGAATCAGGGTAACATGTCCATGATGGAATACACTAAACTCTTTACATATTTTCAGTATTTTGACTCAGTGTTGAAATTGGATGACACATCTACAACAAGGCATTTCTAATATGGGATTAAATGTGAGATTAAGTCCCATGTTTTAATCCTTCAATTAATGAAGTTTTCTGAGGTAGTGGATCAGGCCCACATAGTAGAGGGAAACTTAGAGGATTCCAATGCAAAAAAAACATTATTAATAATATATGATCAAGAGGTGTGACTTCCCAGATAATAAATCATCATTATGATAAATATATTCTTGGTATTGGAAATCTGAGTGGTTAAATAGGAGGGTTGGATACAAAGATCTTATTGGAGTGATATATCATCAGTGTGATAGACCATTCCATTATCATAGAAAATTCTCCCAACCACCAATAGAGTGCCTCTCTTACAGAAATATGGGATATATATAGAATCTCAGTAGGACCTTATGTTATAAAATCAATGATGGTGCAGTTAGACAAAGTCATAGTGTGAGAAGGGGATCTTATATATGTTATTAGACTCAACTGGATGAGTTAGAGGATAAGGGATTTATCCAACTGAGAATGTTTCCTTGGAGTTCACAAGTGCTATTTTATAGGAAAGATGATGAGACATAATGATTATGTGTCAACTAAAAAATGATGAACTTGATGTATATGAAGAAATATTGTTCTATTCTATATAATAATGATCTTTTTGACCAGTTGAGAGGGTATTGGGTATTTTCCAAGATTGATTTGACATTATTGTAGCATCAACTGAAATATCAGAATTCTGATATACCAAGGGATTATTTTAGTAGTAGGTATTTCCAATATGTGTTTGTTTTAATACTATTTGGGTTGACAAATGTACTAACAATGTTTATGGATTTGATAAACGAAATTTTTCATCCTTACCTGGATCAATTAGTGTTTGTGTTTCTGGATGAAATCTTGGTATACTCCAAGACTCATAACGATCCTGGAAAACACCTTGAAATATTATTGATTACACTAATAAAGAATTATCTGTACACCAAGCTATCTATGTGTCAGTTTTGGATTTATCATGTGAATTATTGTGTCACATAATCTCATAATAATGTGTTTCATTAGACCCACATAAATTTTAGGTGTTTGTATCTTGAGAGAAGTCCATAAATGTTTTCAATATCTGCATCTTTCAAGTGTTGGCTGGATATTATTGGATATTGGCCCATGACGTCTTATAATAAAAAGCAATGCTTTTGAGAATGACCAAAGAGTGGATAATGTTTGAATAGTCATAATCATGTTAGAGTTCTTTCTAGGAGCTAAAGAATCATTTGAAATAATCATCGATCTTGATCCTACAAGAGCCGGGTAAAGAGTACATGGTGTATTTTTATTCTTCTAGATTCAGACTCAGAGCTGTATTGATGCAGGGAGATCGAGATTGGCATATGGGTCTCGGTAGTTAGGCCACATGAATGGAACTACCCTACACTCAATATCGAGTTAGTAGTAGTGGTTTATGGTTTAAATTGTTGGAAACATTTTCTTTTGGGTGAGAATTTTACAATTTATATGGATCATAAGAGATTGAATTATATCTTTTCACAATGAGATTTGAATCTCTAGTTATGTATATGGGTTGAGTATATGTCTTCATTCAAACTTGATCTAGAATATATTTCAGGGAGGGAAAAATTGTGGTTGAATCTTTAAACAGTAAGACTCAAACTCATGTGGTTTATGGTTATGGTGTTGAGTGGAAGATGCTGACTTTGTTGGATGAGGAGCATGTTATGGTTGAGGAAAGTAAATAGGAGATGAATCTCATACCAGTCTCAATGGATTATACACTTTTGATCCGAATTATAGATGGGCTATATTTGGATATAGAGTGATTGGTCTTGAGGTAAGTCCTTGAAGGTGGGGAGTCACCTTCAAATTAGAGAATATGTGAGGATGATATCATCAATGTCAAGAATTTATTTGTTGTGCCTATGAGCATGTGAGAGGAGTTGATGTAGAAATTTCATTCCACAATGTGGGAAGTAAATCCATGTGTGACCAAAATGTACCATGACCTTCGATGATGGTTTGTTATCCAAACATGAAAAAGTATATTGTAGGGTTTGTGACATGATGATAAACCTATCAGTAGGTATAGGCTCATAACCAATTTCCTATAGGTTTTGTACAGCCATTTACCATTCTTAAGTGGAAGTTGGATGATGTGACTATTGATTTTGTCATGTGTCTCCCGAGAATGCCCAAAAAATGATGCTATTTGTGTTGTTGATGATCAGCGGATGAAGGTAACACATTTTTTTTCTTTTACAGAAGACCATATCAGTGGAGATGTTGGGAGAAGAGTATGCTCGAGAGATAGTCCATCTAGATGGGGTGTTGTAGACTATAGTTTCCTACCACAAATCACACATTACTTTTCACTTTATTAAGGGGTTATAGAATGCGCTTGATACATATGTTTTATTGAGTATATGTTTTCACCCATAGAAAAATATGTAGTCATAGGGTATGATATAGGTACATGGGGATATTCTATAAGCATGTGTTCTTGACATTAATGGGTCTTGGGAGATAATATAACATTAGTGCAGTTTCATATAACTAAATAATTCAGAAAAAGTTTCATATGGCATCATAAGATGCTATTTATGGTAGGCTAGGTATATCATCTCTATGCTGGATAAAGGTAGGTGAGTTATAACTGTTAGGATTGAGTCTCATGCAGGAGACATTAGAATAGGTAAAACTGATTAAAAAATCCATGGATATGACTCAGAGTGGATAGAAGCCATATGTTGATCGATATCAAATAGCCTTAACATTTATAAAGGATGATCATGTAGTCCTATGCGTTTCTCCTTGATTGTGTTGCTGAAAGATATAGAGACACGGCAAGCTGGTGCCCAGGTTCATCGAACTGTTTGTGTTTGTGAAGAGAATTGACATAGTGGTATACCGATTGGCTCTTCCATATAAATATAATACTTTTTACGATTTTTTCCATGCCTCAAAACTAAGGAAATAACACCCCAACCATTATTATGTGATATAATTTGTTGATGTTCATCTTGATAGAGATGCGTCCACTGAGGTGAATCTGATATGTGTGTTGGATTGTAGTGAGAAAGTGTTGTGGGGGAATAACTGTGTTGATACTTTCTGTATTGTTGAAACATCGGAGTGTGTAGGAATAATTATGGGAAATTGAAACAGATATGCTATCCCATTAGCTTGATCTTTTAGAATTGGAATCTTAGAGATGCTTGGGAGTACAGTCCTAGGAAGAGCCATTATAAGCTAGGGAGATTGTAAAATACCATCTTGTTTTGGAGTTGACTTGGAATCATTTATAGGTACTATTTTTCTTTATTCTAAGTACTTTTCATTTGGTTTTTTTCCTTGGGGTGTGTTTGGGTGAAAAGATGAGAAAAAATGGAAGAAATAGGTTAGTGCATGTTTGGAACATGATTTTCCCTAACTGTGTTCCCCAATATAAAAAATTGTGAAAACCTGGATAGTGAGGATTTCCAAAATAGGCACATTGTTTTGAAAATGTTTTCCCTTTTAGCAGTAATCATTCACCCCTATAGAATAGGTGCATATTTTGGGCACATGGTTATGGAAAACCATGCACTCCTTCCAAAAGAAACAAGGTCGAATATTTAATTCACCAAAAATTTAGTTTTTTAATTACCCGAACAACCATTTTAATCTCTAATGGACCCCCATCCAAATAATTACAATTTCTCATGATTTTGGAGCCCTCCAAAAAGATTCTAAACACTACCAACCTCCATTATTTGTGATTCGAAGCCCGTATCGAAGATACACACCTCTCATATAAATATCACCCTATCCCGCTTGGTTTCCCATTATTCCTACCTTTATTATCTTATTCTTAAGGGTTTTTATATCTATTTTGGTTAGATATATACCTAGTTTTTCAGATCTAGATCTTGAATTAGATATCCTAATTTATTTTATCTTGATTCATGTTTTAGATCAAGATATCTTTCTACATCGTTGTGTCACTCAAATTTTGGGGATTTCCATTGGGAGACTGTTCATTAAATAAATTGAGGTTGGTGGTATTATTTTAAAATCCCATAGTTGTGACATTGATTGTGTGTATGCAATTTTAGAATTTCAATGGTTTTTTGAAATTTAATTTCTAAAGAGAATTAATTAATGTGGTATATTAATTGTGAAGAAATTATGAAAATGTGGGATGTGGTGATAATTAATTGTGGAGTTAATTATAAGCTATTGGGATTTTCGAATTAGATAATTAATTGTTTAATTAATTGTGATATTTTGGTATTTTTTAATTAGACAATTAATTATTTAATTAATTATGTTATATTGAGTTTTTTAATTGAGATAATTAAATTTTGAATTAATTATGGGTTAGTGATTATTCAATGGTTGGGTTAATTAATGTTATTTATGTGCATAATTGATTAGGAAATTAATTAATGGGAATTATGTGATGAGTAATTTTTGAATTATTAATGAATTAGATGTGGATAATTAATTATTGAATTAATTATTTTTTTTATTAATGGTAACATGGCCGTTCAAGTTTGAATCATGGAATGGGAATAATGTCATTTAATTATACGCAGTATGAATGGTAACATGGGAATTCAAGTGTGAAGTAATGAATTAGAACATGGTCATTAAATAATATGAGGTATGAATGGTTACATGGGAATTCCAATATTAAGTAATGAATGGTAACATGGTTATATAATTGTGTGAATTAATGAATGGTAACATAGTTATTCAGTTGTTGGAACCATTCAATGGTAACATGGTCATTCAATTTTCTGAATTAGTGAATTTTATCATGGTAATTATGTTATTTGAAGTAAGAAATTGTAACAATGGATTTATGAGATATGATATTCTATGGGATTAGTTGGGACTCTGGAATGGGACAAAGCATGTACTGAGGTTCAGGTTTCCTCAGGAACCTGAGGGCTTATGTGATTAAATAAAAAATAATTGATAATAGAATAATTTTTTACTTATGAATTGTACATATATATTTATACAACTTCATAGAATATTATTGAATGAATATTGTTTTAGAAACAATTGGTGGTGACCTACCAAGTTGTACTCACACCCTACTCGGGTTTCTTGATCTATACATGAACAGATTTTGTGGTTGTATGATAGGTTAAGGGAAAGGGTCCTATATTAGATGGAATATTTGGGTATGGATCAGGGATGAGGGAACTAGATTTGTTTTTGGACCCACATGGGAGTTGTCAATGTCTTTAATTTCAACTTTCATTTTGACACTTGGCATGTACTTTAGAATGTCAGGACGGTTCAGTTTTGATATTTTATTTCCATTTTTGTGTCATTTTGTGATACCTGTACTATTCTGATTAACGATTTATGTTATTAAGTTATTATTTCTTATTTTCCTCTGGTGTATTACTCTAATAAAATATGGTATAGACTCCCGATGATATAAATTAGACTCTCACTTCAATTCGATATCCTCCAGTGTGTGGGGAGTTGAGCTTGAGGTCATCTGACCAACCGAATTGGAGCATCGGTGCGTGTAACCCGAGTTGGGATGATACATGAATAGATAATGTTTATACAATATATATAATAAAATTTATGTATATTATTTAAAATGAATTATTATTATACATATTGTTATAATAGGTTTAGAGGAGGGTGGATGAGAAGGATAAAGAAAAAAAGATTAAGGGAATGTAACACTCTTGTTGAGAGATTGGATCTTCTATTGGTGTATACTTTTGAAATGAAGTACATAAAGAACCTTGTTGATACTAGGGGATTAGAAAATGGAAAGGGGGTTTTTGGGAAGTAAATTGGAAATAGTTTCATGGAAATTCGATACTATATTTGTTTCTTGAAGTGGGTGTAAGTGAGACGCTTTTATATGTGAAAAGGTGTGATAAATCCTTCGAAAAAGAATATTAGGAAAGGGGTAAGGATGAAATTGAATGAGAGTTAGATGTTCTAGATCAATAAATATTGTTAAAACATATATATGTGAATTTGAAACATAAATTTTTTTTATATGTTTAATGTTCCATATTAATATATAGAAATTCAAACGATTGGAAATTACCCCTCATCACCATTACTAACCTTTATTTAAAATAACCATAGTAATTATTTTGTTAATAAAAATATAATATGATCAGACTAATTTTTTTATATGATGAAAATTATTTTTGGATCAGTTTAATGTAAATTAATTTCTATATCGATATAAATAACTTTTATTTTAAAAATTTTAATATATTGAAAAACATTTTTCGCAGACATTTTTTTTAATATTTATGTGTTCTTAACCTAATTTCATATTAATTATTAACAAGAATATTGTTAGTATTTTTTTATATATGTATAAAAGTATTATTAGACTCATAATTTAATTGATATCATCTTAAACTATTTAGATAATTTTTATGAAACTCTTACAAAATCAATTCTTTGAAAATAACCATTTTACATTTATCAAGGATTTTAATCATTAACCAGAGTAAATTATTTTAAAAACTAAATTTCTCTTAATAATTAAATTGAATTTAATGATTCAAAATATGGAAACCATTTCATAGAATTCAATTTCTAATGCAAGAAAAAATTATTTTTCATATAATAATGTATATCGTATAAAAATAGAATTTTTTGTAAAATATATTTTTATGTTTAAAATTATTTTATTAGTTATTAAGGTTCACTAATTATATTTTAACATTGAATTAGTATTAAAAGTGTAAATTATTTTTTATTTAAACATAACTTTGATAATTTTGTTACCTTTAATTTTACCCTCAAATTCAATGACTATATTTTTACAGTTATATAATGACTTATAGTTCATTTTGGTTCGGTGTTTGTAGTGAGGAAATATATTGGACACATTAGGTTTGAAGGGAAAAGTAATTTAAAATATTGGTGAGTTACATTGAAATTGAATGTGGGAATACATTTTTTATTTAATTTAATGTTTCTGGTAAATTATTAAATAGGGAAATGAATAAATGATAAGATTAAAGGTAAATCATTAATATTATAATAGTTGTTTTTATAGATTTTGGGACCATTTTTTTGTGTAGTGGTGGAAGTGATTATTAAAATATCGACATGGTAGTGTAGTGGAGGTGGTTAATATTAGTAATAGTAGTTTTATAAACCGTTGACCATGGTATGTTTTTTTATTATTTATGTTCTATTTTCCTTACAATTTCGTACACATCTCACCCAATTCAAATAAAACTTCCAAAACCCAAATTTTAGGGTTATGAGTGATTTTCTTAACAACCGAGTTTGTAAGGTAATAGATGGATGAATTTTACATCTTCAGCTCTCTCACATAGACATTTTATTTAATACCAACCTAAATTATCTTCCTAAAATCACACTCTCTCTTTTTTAACCTCTAAACCAAAGGAGTCCCAAATATCTCATTTTTAATAATTTTTTTAAATAAAATTCTTGCCTTCAAAAAAGGTATTATTTTATTCTTAATAAATAATATATGTCTTTTTATCCATATTTTATTCAATATGAATTGTCACTTTAAGAAATGTTTTAAACCATTATTTTTCTATATAATTAATATTATTTATAAATAATAACATTTTATTGCTTATTAAATTGTTATAACATATTCTTTTTTGGTTGGCTTTACAACGTACCTAAATGATATTATAACATTTATATGATGAATTAATAATAAAATTTATATAATAATAATAAAATTTAATAATGAATAACCTATTTTTTTTAAAAAAATTCTATAGTGGTATAATTAAAAATTATATTCACTAATAAACTCAATTATTTTGACAATTTAATAATCACTTAAATAGAAAAAATAATAATTAGCTCACAAATATTAATATTAACAATAAAAAAAATATGTGGGTAAAAATGAATGATAAATGAATTTTATGAAATGAAATTAATGTTAATAAAGTTATTATGAACATGAATAATAAACTAAAATTTATTGTATAATATGTGAGAAAATCATCAATAAAGTGGAAGTATGAGGTAAGGGATTCTTTTTTAATATCACTTGAAAGTACAGATTTTTTATGTCTAAATTCATATTTAAGGAAATCATATCTTATTTATCTCAAAAATATGATCTATTTTATTCACCTATAATTATTTATATGTTTTAAATGTATTTATAATATTTCCCCTATATTTGTTTTATAATTCTATATAATGGATTTCAGTAAGGTGAACCAATGTTATCTCTTCATTTTGGTCATAAATCTTTCTCTTCCATATATATATTCATTATATTTACTCATGAATTTTCTTATTTATAATTAAATTATTTGTCAAAGTCATTTTATATATACCTTTAATTCTTTTTATAAAGTATAAGTGAAATATTTTTATAGTTTTCTTCATGTTTGATTTTGACTTTTATTACAAAATTGTAAAAGGAATCTCATTTTTAACATTTTCCACATGAATAAATATTCCCTCTTTTGTAACCATATTTATAAATGAAGATTTCTATTCCAGTTTTCATTCATTTCTAATGTAATTTTTATTCAAACTATTATTTAACTAATCATTGTCGATGATGTTTTATGTATTTTTTCATGAAAATAGTTTCTTTCCTATGGGTTAATGATGTTATGGTGGAATTAAGAATGTTTCATAGTTATTATTGTACACATATGTATGTATTATTAATTATTTTATCAGTGGATCCATTAAATCCCAACAATTCATTGGTTAATTTTTATATTCCATAATAAAAGGTTTTGAGATAAGGTTGGGCAGCTCATGTCAAAAAAGTTACAGTGCAGAAGTGTTTATCCCAAGTCTAAAAGGATATGGGATATGGAGGTTTAGAAAATGTATACAATGTTATGAATATTTTTTTAGATTATTATATTTTTATGTGAATTTATTAGTGGTTAAACTTGTCATATGATGCAACTAATATTATTATGGTTATAATTATTCTAGACTCTCTTATCACATTTTAATGACTATATTTTGTTCTCATAGACCATTATTATAGACTTTTGGATCGTGATTTATTAAAAATGATTTATTCCATGACTCAAGATTTAGGATCTATTATTGGGTATCAATCACAGATGATATGTAATTTCACTGTGATTATGTTGTCATGCCTGTATACTCAAATTATGATCACTCATGATCATAGATTGACACCTACAATGTTTACCCTTATTAAGAATTTGAGTAAACAATTATTAATATTTTCATTCCTCGAGTTATAGAGAAGGTTATTAATTATTATGTAACGAAAAGTGTGTAACATATAAATTTTATATGAGGGAGATGGAAGAAATCCTACAAAATTAGTCGGTTATTCATTTAATAAACAAAAACACTTTCCTTTGGGTTTTGTTTTTTTATTTACAAGAAATATTCTAAAATATTAGAATTTGATGCAATATGTGTTTGTTTTATACCCAAAATAGATCATTTCAAGTCAATAATAGTATGTAAATTATGTATTTTAGGACTTGATCTGGGTGTACATGTTTGGGGAGTCTCATCTATTTTAAGAGTAGGGTTTTGTTTTTTTGGAATGAGATTATGAATTGAAAGAGAAAAGAAACTAAATAAACTATGTTGAACCAAATTTTATGTATGATGAACCTATAATGTATAAGGTTGAAATAAATGTGTCATTATTTAAAATATACTGGGATTGAATTTCCTGATGACATGATTTATTACTTTAGTTATCTACTATTTCTCACACTATAGCAAATTGATGGTCGAAAAAAATGAGGATTCAGGTTAATTATGAATGCGATGATCAATTAAATTACCATTTACATGAGTAACTAAATTTAATTTGATGTATAATGAAAAATTTTAAGGCTATTCTCACCTAACTGGCTCAATATATGAAAAAAATTCAATCCATATTGAACTCCAAAAAGATCAAAGAAAGGAACATGTCGAAATTGAGCCCCCATGTGTAATTAAACCCCCTACCTTAGTGGGTCTTCCAATTAACACTTTTTTGATTAGATAATATATTTAGGAAAAAATATATTTTATATTATCGATTGATCATAGAATGAAAAGTGGGATTAGGAATGTTTCACATTAGTGGTGAAGCTAATTAATGATAGGATCTCATTAAGAACATTAGGAAAGAGGAATAAATTGACACCATAGATTTGGAGGAGATTCGTATGTTTTTTTTCAATAAAATTTCCCTTTATGTACTTTTCACTCAGATAGAGAGTGGTTTTCAAGAGATAAAAGAAGAGGTGGATGAATCGGTTGGTACCTATAATGAAAATATCACAAGAACTAAAAGGTATGATTCTAGTATAATATTTGACCCTGTAAAGAAAATTGAACATTTTTTAGATTATAAAAAATTTACTCTAAAAATAATTGACTTTAATGGTATTTGGTAGCTATGATGAAATTTTTTGATGTTATCTCACAGTAGAAAGAAAAAAAATTCGCTCAAATTATTCTCTCTTTTTTTGGGGACAAGAAGAGGAAAATAGAGTTTCATTGAATATATAACAATAAATCCTATAGAGGGAAGAATATTTGACTTATTATTTTCTAAAAATGTGGGAAGATCTAAATGAGGTTATTTCTCAATGGTTAAAGCAAAATGTTTCATGTGTGGGATAGAATTCTATCAACCACATGAATGTTAAGCGGTATGAATAATGGAGTGAATGAGGAACCTAACTAAACAACCACACTATAATTCTTGAATTTTATGGTGTATAGGAATAAAAATAATAAGTGAACAAAAATAATGGACTATTATTATAACCAACATCTACAACCTCAAAATAATAGGGAGAAATTGAAGTCTTTTGTAATCATAACATTAGAAGTTGGTCAAAAAAATTATGTGGTTTTACAGAACAAAAAATTTAAACTCTAGAACTATAAATTTATTATTTTATTATGGTTCTAGCCACTACTTTATATCTTGGATGTTTTACAATATCATAAAACCACAACCCCAATGTCTAGAAACAATATAATTGGGGAAAACTACCGATGGTTTAATAGTTGAATATACAATCTATAACTCTTCTCTATTTAATGATTATGTTAATTTTTTTCCTAAAATTTTTATTACTCTACCTAAAAATGGATTTGATTTCATTATTGATATAAATTATCAATATATATCGCACATAAATATTTAATATAATGAAATTACATTAAATCTTAAAATTTAACCAATGATTATATATTGATGAAAGGATGATTATGAACTCCTTATAGAAGTTAATTCCAATTTATGGGTCCTATTATATTATAATATGGGATATACATCTAAAATTGTTAGATAAAATTTAATATCAAAGATATTATTATTTTTTAATAATATCTTAATGTATTTCCATAATATTTTCCTTACCTTTACCCAAATCATGAGGTTTAGTTTTAAATATAACTCATATATAGTGCTATGCCTATATCACTAGTATGTACATAATATTTCTAATTCGGTTGTAGTAATTATTAAAGATAATTTAAGAGAATATATATAACTATATTATATTTCCAATTTCATCACTATAGGGTTCCCCAATTCTATTTATTAAGAATAAGGGGGGTCAATGAGTAACTATATTGATTATGAAGACCTTAATAAGATTAAAATCATGAACACATATCATCGTCCCGATAACAATGACTTTTTTAATCAATCGTGAGAATATCATTTCTTCACAATGTCTTATCTTTGATATTAATATCATCAATTAAGGGTGAAAAGAAAAGTCATATCCAATAATATTTTTTATATGATATTAACACTATGGTTTTATAATGTTTACATTCAAACATAAAAATGACCCCAGTATCTTCAGGGATATGATTAGTTAAGAGAGTACTTAAAGATTACCTAACTTTTTTTGGGAGTCTTTATAGATAATATATATATATTACAGGATTATGGAATTACATTAATATTATTTATTCATTTTCTTGAATAACCTATGGAAGAAGAAACTGTATGAAAATTTTAGAATATGTGATTTACTACTACCAAAATTATCATAGTTAGTTCATGTAATTACCAAAGTGGGTATATTATTGGATAATTCAATGTGATATGTAATTGAATAATGGACCAGACTAACCACCATATTTAAGATCAACAGTTTTTATAGATTAGATGTAAATTATGGATTATTTTTTATATATTTCTCATGATTTTTTAGTCCACTATCCAATATAACTCCAAAGGGATTAAATTTTCATTTCACAGTTTAATGTGAAGAAAACATAAAGGAGAAAAAGTAAAGGTTAGTAAATTCACTTTTACTTACACTATCCTATAGTTGGGAATGGTTTGTGATATACAATGATCGATGAAATAATTTTATTGGGAAATTTCCTCACACAAAATTAAATTGTGATAAAATATGCCTCAAATCAATTAAAGGACTATGAAAAAAATTAATTGACAAATTATTTGGATATGTCCATGGTAATATAATCATCAAAGATATAGAGGAATTATTGTCAACATGAAAACTGTGATATATATCCTAATCAAAAAAGATTAAAAAATATATTCATATAAAATGAGTTGAATATACACCAAAGGAGATAGTTTTAGTTTATCAGGGACTATGAATACTCAATAAATTATCACTCTAGAATGGTGAACAGGGTAGATAATTCCCTAAGTAGGAGGGAAAATATTACATTTTCCATGATGAGGATTTAAAGATACCTAATAATCCTCATTTATTAATGGACATAATGTAAAATCATTTGGACTAGGGTTAAATCCTATCATTCCTAATTTATTCCTAAAAAATCAATATATAAGAAGATAAAGAATCTACAGAAGGAATATATTGGGCTATAGAAGAAGGTAGAGAATATTTCTCCATTTAACCTTGAAAATGATGGAATGATATGATTTAGTAAAAATATATGTAGCATAAATAACAAAATTAAAGAAGGATATGTTGTATGATTCATGTATCTTATCATTCTATATTTATATTGGACTTAAAAATAAGTATAGAGATATCAAGATTAATTTATGGTGGGATAACATGAATAGGGATATTTCATAGAATATATCTTAATGCTTAGTGCTCTAGTAATGTTATTATAAAACGAATAATGTATAAAGGCATAACGAAAAAATTAACCATACCAATATAGAAATGGGGTAATATAACCAAATATTCCACATTAGGTGGTTTTAAATTATAAAGTACATAATACCATATGTGTTGTGGTTGATCCCCATATGACGTCGATAGATTTATTTTCTACTTGATAAAGTTTCCATCTCTATTCACTTTCTAGGATATAATAAATTGTAGTTGTAAGACTTAATTGAGTATCAATTTACACTATATTTGGTCAATATTTAAAGTTCACCATAATGTTTAGGAGACGTTTTAAACAAGAATAATGTAAACAACTGATCTTCAAATCTAACTATCATTATCATGATGATGATAAATCTGAAGAGACTATTCAAAATATAGATGATTTCTTTTGATCCTATTAAATATATTTAAAAAATCTTGGGATCAATACCTTCCCCTTATAGAGTTCTCATATAATAAAAATTTCAATTATATCATTTATATGACAATATATATGGATTCATATGGAAATAGGTATAAAAATAAAACATGATGGGTTAAATTTGGAGACTATAAAAAGGTGGGAAATGATATTGATCAAGGAATGTTAGAAAAATTTTTAATTCATTCAAAAACACAATAAAGATGTTTAGAATCAATGAATGATATATATTGATAATCATCAGTGATTTTTTGATTCTGAAGTCAGAGATATGGTATTCGTTCAAATATGACCATGGAAGGGGGTTATGAGAGTGAGGAAGAAAATAATTTTTAGACCCAGATTTATTAGTCCTTTAAAAAACCTCAATCATGTTCTGAAAGTATCTTAGCACCTATAACTTCCATCAAACCTCCCCTAAGTTAATTGTGTGTTCCATGTATCAATTTTGAATATGTGCATACATGATCTATCATATTTACTAAACTTAGAGGGTGCATAATTGGATTATGATCTATCTTATGAGGAACAACTATTAAATATCCAAGACTATATAAATAATGTACTGTGAAATAAGTAACTCTAAAGGTTGCAATTATATGAAGGAACCATAAGTTTAAGGAAGAAATGTGGGATCCTAAGTTTGTAATGAGTTATAATGTTCCACTTTTTTTCTTATGAGTAATTTAATCAGAGGTATAAAATTATTTTAGGAGGCATAGAATGTAATATCGAAGCATTATAGTATAATTTTTTATTTAATTTTATTTATTGTGTTCGATACCTTGTGATACACACAAAACTAAACTAAAGGGAATAATTATTTGTTATAAAATATAAAATAAACAACTGTATAGTAAAACGAATCCCAATTAGAAAAATAAATGATTTTGTAAAATTAGATTGGATATAATTTATATTAGAAAATACCATTGAATTTATAGAAACTATTTTATGAATAATATATTTTTGACAAAGTTATCACTTTTTTTATATTTTTATTAATAAAATGACTTGATGAAATTCAAGTGATTATTAATAAAATAAATTATTAAAATCCAAGATATAAATTAATAATTATAAGAAGCACCACTTTAAACATTCATGAAAAAACAAAATAGTTTTACTTAGAAACATTTTTTATTATATTATACAAATTTTTTCATTTAAAATATAAATATTTCATAATTTTGGTATGCATTCTAATGAAATTTGCTGTGTAAGCATCAATCATTTAATTATTATTACGAGGTAATAAATATTTATAAATTCATTTTTATGATATATTTTTTTCATTAGGCATATTTATATTAAAATTCATTTTTCATGGACTTAGAAATTGTGTTTAGTAAAATTTATTTCATATTTGGAATTATTATGTTCAAATTCGATAATAATTTCCATCTCATTTTTAGTCATAAAAACTAGATTCCAAGGTAAAATTTAGTCACCACGTCAAAGTTTAAAATAAAATTAATGACTTAAATTATTGGATAAGGTCATAAAATATCACTAGAAATTTTCATTAAATGGTTTTAGGAGGACATTCTAAACCTCCACTTGTCTTTTCCTAACTAATATAAAATTTTGGATCCACTTTCATTAAATACTGCATTCCTTTTATATTTATAAATATATATTTACAATGATTCCACCACTCTCATCTATAAAAGGACCCATCCTAAATCCCCCTAAACAAAAACCTTTAATTATAAATTATCATGATATACTACCAAAATTATCAACCTAAACATTCTATCTTGTGTTTTAGAGTATGTAAATAGAAGAATGAGTTCCAAACCTCTCATTTCCAAGGGGTACTTCTAGAGGAAATTCAAGCCTTCAAAGAATGTGTTATATTATCCTTAATAAATATTGTAAATATTATTCATTCAATTATACTTGAATCGTATTTTATACTTTAATAGTATTTCTTTTAAAAATTATGATTATAAAAAAGATATAATATTTCTATATAATAACTTGTTCTTAGTCCTTGAGCCATTATAACGTGTTCTTGTTTTGATCAGGTTTACCACCTACATGAATATTGTTATTACAAAAAAATAATTAATGTATAGGAAAACATATACACATGTAGTAATATTTATACTTATTAATTTATTTATTTGCGTAATGCAATTTTGATATTTTTCAAAAATATCTTCACCGATATATTCAATTGTATTGTTTATTCAATAATTGATGAAAAAAATAATTTTTAAGAGTACCATGTGAACCATCACTAAAAGATCCATGAAATGAATATCGGGCCCCAAAACCATATTAAAAACATATGTTAAATCAATTTTAATACCTTTCAGGTGTGGAAATCATGAAAAATTAGTATTGAATCGAACACCCAAATAGAATCATGCATGTGAAAATGTAATAGTGTACACCTGGATATTAATTTTTAAAATAAACAACTATGATATAGATTGCAGGTAATGTTAGATAAATGATATGAAATTAAATAAATATTTAAAAATAATATATATATGAATTATATATCTGAATATATTATAAAGGGTTTTAGAGCATGTTTGACAAAGTAGAAATCTGAGGTTAGGGTTTCTTTTCAGCCATCAATTTGTATTCTATATTGTTTATAACTAAATTACTATGTGATGAAATTTAATTTTCTATATCTATAGAAAAATATATTTTCTAATCCTGTGTTTAATTATCAAGTTTATATTTGATGTTATCATTTAAATTATCTTAGTTACAAAATTCAACTGAATGGTTTCTTATAAGTGTAACCAAGATTATCAATTCTTTTAAATCTGGAATCTTTCTCCTCTATTCAATATTTTTAATTTCTTTATGAATGTTATTCTTAAAAATACAGAGATTTATTATGGTTATTTTTATCAAATTTTAATTCTTTTAGAAATGTTAAGAAGGAATATTATTAAGGTTTTCTACAAGGGTCATTTTTTTATTTGATTATATAAGTGGGAAATGAATATCACTTTTAACTTTTTATGTGTGATCCCTATTTTTAAACTTTTATAATCGTTTATCTTAATGAATCATTGTATTCTAGTTTTTATGGATTTATAATCAAATTTTCTTCTCATTGTTTTATCAATTCTTAATTTTAACTAGAAAATGTTATCACAATAAATAAATATTTCTTCTCAATCATTTCAATGAAATATTAAAATATTGTTATCAATATTTTTTCCATATATTTCAACAACCTTTGATATTTATTATGCTTCAATGGGGATATTATCTAATGATACCATCAACCTTATTCTTATGGATGGGTTATGATGATGTTTTAAGGATGTTTTAATGAAACCTATTTCTTTCATTCCCATGTGTAAATTAAGTTACAGGGGAATAAAGAATGTTTCCAAGATCTTATTTCATATATATATTTCCATTATTAGGTATGTATTTGGTGGGACTATTAAATCCAAAAAATAAAATGGGTACTATTCGATATATCATTGTAAAAGGTTATAGAACACAAGAAGGTAACCCAAGTCCAAAAGGATAAGGGACACAGGTGGTTATCCGAATTCGATAAGGATATATTATACGAGTGGTTATCCCAAGTCTGTGACGCTATGCATATGTATTCAGACTAGTACACTATGAGGTGAATATATATATGGTTATCCTTGAAATATGACGTGATTTTTTTTATCTCACACTCCTATGAGACATTATAATTCCTATTTTATATTCTCTTAAACTGTGATTATCAACTTATGACTCATGCTTTATTCCAAAATCTACACTCCAGGAATCATTATTTATGATATATGTTGTATTTTGGTATGATTATAATAATTTTTTCATTGTAATTGGTTTATATCATCAAAGCCACATGCTCACAATTTTTTCACTTAGGAACTACAAATGATATCTTCTATATTTAGCCTTGCATGGAAATTTAGTTCCCTATTTCTTATTATTCCATTACCAAGGTTATAAAGAATTATATTAAGTGTGATTTGAAAAAAAGTGTATAACATGTTAATTATTTAGGTGTTATATAGTGGAGATCATATAAAATAAGTTGTTTATATACCTAATCACCAATAGCACTAAACCTTTGGATTCCATGTTTGTTTGAATTATGAGGAGTAATGTTAAAGTTATGAATGTGATACAATATATGTGTGTGTTATGCCCAAAATATCAGATTTGGTATCAAATATTTTTTTAAATATGTGTTTTAGCATAAAATCTGAGTGTATAAGTCTATGTTATATCACCTAAGAATATTAAAATATTAATAAAACAAATACATAGTGAATGACACTATATATTGTTTAAATAGTGGGAAATCCCTTACAAGAACTCATTTTATGCTTCATAAGTGAATTCATTATCTCTAAATGATGCCAAAGTGATAACAATATTCAAATTTCATCATAATCTATAATAATACATGATGACCATTGAGTAAGGATAACTCAAAATCATACATTGAGTGGATAATAATCATTTCACTTTATGTTGTATATACAACAAACATGAATGAATAAAAAAGTGTAAATTCTTTCTTGATTAACATTAAATGATTTATATATATTTAAAAATAATTAATAATACCAACAAAACTATAAATAGAATTTATTCAAATCATATCCTATATGACATATCATTAGATAATAATTTTTATTGAATATTAATGTTTTAGTTGAACTTATCACATCACTATGAAATTTCAACTATATGTTTATGTGACCATTGGATAAATCCTCTCGCTAAAATTATTTAATGGGCAACATTTAAGAAGAAATATTTTTTAATAATGGTGATATTCTGATTTATAATCCACAAGTTCAACACTTAAAACAAAATATTAAAACTTATTTACTTCAAAATATCCAATATTATGATGTTAATAACTTTCTCTATATTAAATAATATGAAATATATCTAATTTCAATATTATATTTAGTTTTTTTCAATTTAAATTTTTTTGATACCATTTGTTAAAAAAAAATAAGTGAAAAAATTATATTGTGACTCTTATTAACCAATATATGCTAAATTTATTTTTAGGTGAATATGGATTTTAATTATACTAGTATAATTTTTTTTAAATTAATTTTTTTATGTCCATACACAGTCCTACCATCCACTTAGAAACTAATTTTTCATCAAAATATATTTCTTAGACAAAAATGATTTTACGTTAGCAAAGAACATGTATTTCCTTCATCGAAATACTTTATAAATAATTTTTATAAAAATATCATATATGATATTCCATGTTTTTAGAGAATTTTTTTGAGAATTTATTATTATTCTTTAATATATATCACTGTTGGGTTGAAGGAAATATTTTATTCATATTGTAACTAATAAATTGGAAAAAATAATTTATCCAAGATAAAAAAACTCTATTATTAATTTAATTTTAAACTTGTCATAGAATTGGTTGCGTCAAAATCAACGCGTCCCAAAAATATCATCTCAAATTACTTATAACTAAATTTTTTAAATAATTAATTATTATCGTATATAAGATAAAAATAATATGAAATATAAACATCATTTTTTGAAATCCATTTTATCCTTGTTGTATTCAATTATATCCACTTGCTTGATAAAACAATGCTTTTATTCTTCACTTGAATGAAAAATTATATCTTTATCCATCAACTATTCTTCAATATTGAAAACAAAATATACTTACACCATTTATAAAAAATATATTTTTTGTTAAGAATATATATAAATATAAGAATTTATTTAGAAAACAATAATACCATATCTAGATTCTCTCTAGTGTTTGTTTAACCCATTCAGGTATCTTGGACAATTTCATCTCCAATGTATAGTCTCTATGAAGTGGAAATATTTTCCTTCCCTAAAATATCTCTTTTTCAGTTTCAATGAAGTTTATGAGGACTCTTCATGCCTCTGTTAGTCTTTTAATCTATTCTCAAACAGTTACCCTTTCCATTATGTATCAACATCTTTGAAAATGAAGTTAGACATCCTAGGTTTTGTTCAACAGTCCTTAATATATCATGGAGTTTGTGTAAATTTTCTACAATTAATTAATTTTTTTAAATCACAATGAAAAATATATATTTTAATAGAATTTATTGAACAATTTAATATATAGAAAAATAAAGACTAACAAGTGAACTCAATATTTAAAAAACATTTTCACCCAATCATATTGATTCTATTATTTGTGACTAATGTAACCTAATCAGTGATACAATAAATTTGTTTTTAATATTCATATATATCATAAAAACATTTTCAGTTTAGAGAAATAATAGTATTTCTATCATCCCAAATAATCCAGGTTCACATGTTTCTTCAAAATCATCAAATCCTTATAAGAATTAATTAATGTAGATTTTTTTATGAAAATCATTACCATTATTATTGTAAGTACCTTTTTCTTCTTAAATAGATTCATCAAAATGTTCTTTCATAGAATGTTTTTTCATTAACATATATAAGTATAATTTTTTTAGAGAACTAATCTATTATTCTTATACTGGTCTATAATGTGTCTTCCATTAAAATTTTCATTTTAAAGAATTTATCTGAAAGCTAATGCTTATGAGAGTTCCATTATTATCAGAAAAATAATTTTATATCAAAATATTATCATGTTTTATTTGAAATATTTTTTTATAAAATATTATACCACTAAAATAATGATCAAATTAAATATTACATCATATACCTTTATTTTTCAAGATTCAAAATTCACTGATCATTAAGTCCACTTTGGTGTTTTTATCACTAATTAGCTATTTAGATAGACCATAATGTTAATCATATTATATATTAATTTTTTATCTTTAATTTAAAAAACATTTTTTAAAACCAATTATAAAAACTATCTTTTATCAATTATTGTAGTATCATAAATTTTATTCATTCTTAGCTAAGTGTTTCCCAATTCTCTGAATGAGGAATTGTTACCTAACATTTAGTATTATACACATCCACCATTCCAGTCACAATATAATCCATGGGAACACATGTTTTGAATAAGACTACTCATTTGGATTATCAGGTTCTTGATAGGTGTCTGATTTGGATGGAATATATCACTTAGTATTTTCAATGGGTTTTAACATTTGACAATATTATTTCTTTTTATCTATTAATATATGCGTTCATTTAATGATTTCGTTATATATCCAATAACTTTAATGAAATAATTATTTTTATTACACATTAATGTATAAAACTATAAATAAGTCATGATTTTTATTACATAACTAATAATAAAACTTGATTAAATTAACACATATCTAAATTTATATCATGCATAATATATACAAAACTAATTAATTTAAGGTTTTTGAGTCATATTAAACCAAAATCCATACATTATAAATCACGAATTGAAAATAATCCAACTCCCAATTCTATAGATTGATCTCAATCCATTTTTTTCAATGAGAAATTATTCCCAAATTCCAACTCTATGTAGATTGATACACAATATAGACCTTAACGTATGTGATTATGATTAATATTGTAAATAAGTGAGTATAGAACAAATATATATGTGTGGAGTCATAATTAACGTACATGAAGATAACATAATGAATCCATAAATTGTTGGGTATAAATCATTGAATAATAAAATTTTATCATAATATAATTATATGTATTAAATATTATTATTGGATATCATAAGTAATGGATAATGAGAAAGACTATCCAAAAATTGTGGATATAGTTTTATGTCCTATAAAAATTATAATATTAAGATATGTAAATCATAAAACAATCATTGGAAAAACAATTAATTCAAGGCCATCCCATCATATAAAAATATTTCCATATACACAGGTTCCACATTAATAAGAATAAAATCATAGAACTATCAAAAGTAATAACATAAATAGTCTATGAAAAAAATATGTTACATACTTTTTTTCCCAAATTATAAAAATAATACGTCACTAGAAATAAAATGGATAATTATATGAAATTATATTCAAAATGAAATAATTAAATACAACATTAGAAATTCTTTACCATTATAAAAAAAATTATATTTACATAGATGAGAAACCTATTAGTGTAAGACAAGAAATTTTATAAAAATTAAACAGTTTCTTTTATATTTTAATATTGTTTTATAAAAAATAATTTCTCATATGATGGTTCCAAAATATAATATAAATTAAATGAAAAATATTTTAATTATCCTTGAATAGAAAAACCTGTAAAGGAATCTACAGTAAGTAAACAAGATAATGTCAGAGAGAATAAAATCTAGAAAAAAACAAATGAAAGAGAGAAAAATATTCCATTTAATACATTATAAGTAATACATATAAAATATAATGATATAGGAAACCACTTTACATATATTTGAAAGGATAAATAATATTTCTGTGAAAAAATATAATGAAAATAGATATGGAAGATAATGATATAATAAAAATGGGAAATATATATGATGCCTTATACATTAACACTCATCTTTCATAAGCACCCACATGTTACATGTATGTGCATCTACTATTTTTTAATAATTATTTTTGCTACTATATTTATATATATTAATTTTTATATTAATCATATATATATATAATCCGTTTAAAAAATTTGTAATTTTATAAAAACATTTTTATTTTAATTATTTTAATTTATTATTTGTTTATTTCTATATTAAGGTAACAATCCTTGCTCCATGATAAATTTTTAATCATATAAAAAGGAAATGGAAATTATAGAGTGTTTTTAGTATGTTCTGGATTACCATTATAGTTTCATTGATTTTATAATTATGTTTTTCAAGAATTTCTCTTGATTCATTAATTTGAGATTATTTATTCTATGTAAGAGTTATATTTAATTACGAATAATTTATTATATAATACAATTCTATAATTTTAAAAATAAAATAATTTCATAAATAATATCATATAATAATTGTATTTACGTTTTCCCAATCATATATGATAAAAAATTTATCACACACCCATGTTTGTGGTTAAAAAACCCCAAAACCAAACAAGTATTAATAAATGGATGAGTATCAATATGAAGTGATAATATTATAATATCATTATTTTAAATTATAATGATGTTATTTTAACTCATATATAAGAATAAATGGTATGTAACGATAACAAAAATAATGAAAAATGATCATTACTTATAATGAATAAATCCTTCCTTATTTAGAGGACTTAGGGTTTTTCATAAAACAAAGTTCTTAAAAATATGATAGATACTTGAATAAAATAAAATTCGGATATATTAATGCCATATAATTGGTAGTTATATTTTTAATTGGTTGAGGAAGTACCCTTTTATAGATGATAATGAGTTTTTTTTAAATATCACTTCTTTATTATGATTTTAAAGGAAATTTTGAATAACAGTGATTGAAAAATGGGAAATTAAAGAATATAGGTAATTAATGTACTCATTAAAACATTTAAAGGATAAATTTTACTAAAATTTTATTACTTTATCATTATTTTACCCATTTACTTTATTTTAATCCTTTTAATTTCAATTCAGTTTTCACCTCTGTAACTTACTTTTCAAAGAAATTAAATTAAAATTATTACTTAATTTAATTATAATAATTAAATGTTTAAGTCAATTTTATTATATTAATACCCAAAATATGATAAATTTTACTTTTAAATGTAATAATATAGCATATAATAAAAATAAATTTGTTTATAAAACATATATCTTTTACCATTGATAATTTAAAATTTCTCTTATTATTAATTAATTATATATTTCATATTTTATTAATTTTTTTATTTAACTATCATGACCCCCTTTGTTGAAAGGTATCCCTCATGGGATGATAATGAAGTATTAGTGACTATGGAGACCCTCCTTTTTAAAATAATATTTTTAACATAATTCCTTATCAAAATATTATATTAATAACTTAGAAGGACCTTTTGGGATTTAGTGTCCCTGATACTAGGTATATAATAGAATAAGTACATATGAAAATGAATAACATAAACATTAAATAATCCACTTGAAAGACTCCTTTATTATCACTTCCTAGTTCACCTCAATCTAAATGATTTGTATGGGACATACATCAATAGAAAAGGGTGATTATAATATATCATATTGGATAAGAAAATGAAATTAAACACGTATGATCATCATGGAGACAACATGAGGAAAAAATTAGATCAAAATCATAATTGTGTGATACATAACATGTAAATTTGGGTAAAAAAATAAAAATGAGACATTTATAAGTGTATCACCATGGTTCAATACTAAGGTATCATAAAACATATAACCAATGTTATTCCTCAAGGTATCTTAACACATGTAATATATAGAGACTAATTATCTACCTAACAAATTTGTGTGATAATTTGGATTGAACCTTATTACGTATTATTTTTTGTTTTATATATAGATCATAATATATAAGTTCTTTAATAATCCATAGAGATTAAAGAACGAGTTTCATATAAAATCAGGAAGTACATACGTGTTTAAGAACCTAAGCATTTCAATAATTATAATTTATAAGAAGGTAAAATAAATTAAATAAATGGAAAAATATAATTAAAAAATTATAATCACTTCTATATTAATACCATTTAATAAAAATAGAGTTGGGTATTTACAATACAAAAAGGGAATCATGGAAAATAAATGAATCATTTTTGCAGTATAATGGTTACAAAGAGTGCTATATGGAATAGAATAAAAATATATAATTGATTTAAAAATATTTTCATAATAATAGAATGATCATAACTTCCTGAAAATATAAGAACATTTAAATTAGATGACTAGCTCTATAAGAAGTACTTGGAAAAAAAGAAAAGGGAAGCAATACCTTACCTTTTGATATATCATCCGGAAGCTTGAGGAGAGTTCATTGGAGCTTTATATACTCCTTGGAAAGGGTATTGAGAGGTAAAATTATGGTAAATTCCTTCCAAATTAATTTAGATTGAATGAAATGGGGTGGAGAGATTGATATTTTCAGCAAATATAGTAGGATTGTTTATTAATTTATAAATATATGCCTTGGAAATATAGTTTTTGTCAAACGGAAAACTATTCAATTACCTATGGTTTTGGAATATGTTTTTATTATATTAATAGGTGGTTTTTGAAATATTTTATTTTTTGAATATAAATTCAATATTTTATATTACTTATGTCATTAAAAAATATTTTTTCCAAAATATTAATTGTTAAAAACCTTAACATCAATTTATACTTTAAAAATTTGTTTATAGGTTTAGAAACTCATATTAATTCATTAAAATACAATATTTTAATAAAAAAACTTTTATTTGGATGTGGATTCATTTTTATTAATTATTAAATTATTATAAAATATTTATGATTCTAGAAAACATTTTGGAAACCTAAAAGTGTATTTTTACTCTTCATTAAAAAATAAAATGTTTTAGAAAATTTTCAAAATTTCACCCTAACCTAATTTCAATTTGATAATTTAAAATATCATTTCTATTATATCAATATAAATATATAATGTTGACTAGTTTAAATTTTAAATAAAAAATACTATTTATTTAGTAAATTAAAGTTATTATGACATAGTCAACTTTTTGACACATATAAAAATTACCTGTGAGATTATAAAAATATATTATAATTTATATTTAAATAAAAAAACTATAATACTATTTCATGAAAATAAATTTTATTAAGAATACCCAAATTTATCTTCGAATTGTATTTTAATTATATATTTTACAAACAAACAATTATATTTTATTTTTATAAAAAAACAATTTATCATATTCATCTTATATTCATGTGGATTTTTATAAATAAAATAAGAATTAAAATATAGTTGAAGAAACCACTATTTATTTTCAAAAATTAAAATTATACCTTTATAATACTATGTCTAAATAGATTAACCCTTAATACAGCGACATACATCTAATGGGTAAGGTGAAAAATGGTGATACTTTCATGGGCATCTTAGCTAACATTGATCTAGTGGTGATCTCCACAAACATGAACTTCTCAGGTAGTTGATCATACTCAATACTTACTTGTTGAATCTCTTGTTGGAAATAGTTAATGGGGAAAAATATTTATGATACCTCCCAGACATGTTTTGATAAATGGGACCCATAAGGCATGATCAAACTAGTTAAGGCCATCATTTCTCTCTTATTCTTAAATTATCTTTTATCATTGACCTGTATATACAATTTTTTATAATTGTATCATTATAACCTATAGTCATAAAATAGTTA
The DNA here is from genome assembly GCA_963277665.1 of Viscum album. NCBI lineage: Eukaryota > Viridiplantae > Streptophyta > Magnoliopsida > Santalales > Viscaceae > Viscum > Viscum album. The sequence goes on along the minus strand of OY728132.1, from coordinate 580,026,653 downwards.
TATCCCTAAGGTCACATTGCCTTTTAAAACCTATATATACTCCACAATTCTCAAACTCCATGATGAATTAATTCTAATTTAAAGGTTCTCTATATCCCATGATAATTTTGATCATATTCTAAAACCTTTTATCACTTTTTACTATTTTCTAACACAATGATCTTAATTGGATAAATTTATCCTATGGAGTTTACCATTGTGTCATCATTCTCATTTTTATCTCCATGTGTTGTTTCTTGTGGTTATAGTCAATATTAATTAATGATGTGTTATGTTATTATGTAATGTAAATGTATTTCTAGGGACTTCTATTGTATAAATTTATAAAATAGTAATTGTGAAATATTAGTTAATTTATTAATAAAAAATTTGGTCTATTATATTCTCTACTTTAAAAAACCTTTTCCTTGAAATTTTATTCTAACCTCAAAATAAATTTTTGTATTTATCCTTAATCTCTTCTTTAGGCTCCATGGTAACTTATTATAACTTTTGATTTCTCCATAAAACTTTCACAAGTTGGGTCCTCTTGTTTGTCTACACCTTTTCCCTTCCACCATCAATCCTGTTCGGTTATCCTTTATATGATAGTCCAAGTTCCAATTCTACACAATTTTTTTATAGTATATGTTTTGGTTAGGACATAGAATTTATTAAGACGGAATCATGGAATACATTTTGGACATTGGAACGATTTAGAGGTAGTACTAACAAATATTCAACTACTCCAACATACTCCAAAATCTCAAATGGTAAAAAATCCTTTTTATTAGTTTCCATATCATTCCAAATATCATAACCCCTTTACATGGTGATATTTTGAGGAATCAATGATCCTTGACATCGAACTATAAGTGATTCCTTATATTTTCATTACAACTCTTTTACTAACTCTCAGAATAACTAATATATATATTTGGATCACAAGTATTACCTCTATAGTGTCTTTCACAATGTGTGTTTATAATAGTTTAACTTCTCAAACATCATCCCAACTTGATGTATTCCAAAACTATTTCCCATAGAATGATGCATAAGGATTCATTTTAAAACTCTAGTGATTTTTAAGAGAAGTCAGTAATATAGAACATCTTTATGCCAACTCTATTGAAAATCACGTAAGCTATCTCATAACATATATTACAATTTTTTAATAGTTCTGCCAAACTACCAATAAGTTTTAATAGGATAGGATATTCTTTGGTTTAGTTTATTATTCATATAATTTTTATGGCTCTTATATAACATATAAGTAATTCATGGATAGGGTTATGAAGATTTTGCAGTGGTACCCCATGAATTCCCAACATATATTGAATGTACAGACAAGAAAGGTTCTCAAGGGATAAATATTCTCATATGAACATAAAATGGGTTGATTTTTATAACACCCCATGATTTTATAATATGTATCTTCTTGAATAAATTCAATTCATTTGATTTCTTATGTTACACACAACATTGAGCTTAGATGAAAAGTGATTTAGAATTATTATTTCTATTGCAATGGTAATATGACATTTAGGAATAGTAATGCGACCCTTAAGAATATTAATGTGACCATTAGAATTATAAAATCACATATGAAATTATAAATAATATTAATATATTTCATCAATGAAAATATGATAAATTTATATCATAGAATAAGTAAATAAATGTTTAAAAAATTATAAATCATTTTTTTATTAAAAGATAAATATTTATTTACAATTTTATAATTAATATATTTAATTAAAAGGAAGTTTATTTTTATAAAATATAACCATAAATTAATATTGGGTTGTATTATTCTTATAGTATAATTTTATTAGACGTTAATTAATTTTTCAAAGTGTCATAAAATCACTTATATTTTTAAACTATGTATTTTTCAAAAAAAAAATGATGTTTTTTATTAAAAATTAAATTTATTAAATTTATAATATTATTTTCAAAATAAGGAGTCCAATTTTTAATTATACACATCAAAAAATATATAGGGTTAATTTTTTCGATATTTCAAAGATAAATGATTTTCAAGTTAATAGTGAAATATGATACTTTATAATATAAGCTAAATACATGAATTATTAAGTCCTGGTTGATGTATTACATATTTAAGAACCATTGGTTAAAACTAACATGAACTATTTTTTCACAATAATCAACAGTATTCATTGTGTTGAGCCAAAATAAACTAATGAATAAAAGAATAAACAACCCCACTCCTCCACTACAAATACCACCTCTTCACCTCACACAATAAAAGCCTTGAATCCAATAAAATTTCATCCTAATAATATTTTCAATCATATCCACAAAAATTTATTTATTTTTTTCTCTCCCAAAAGACCATTTCGAAGTTCCATATGAAGGTTCTGAAGGAGTGGGATTCAAGAACTAAAATTCCCTTTCGTTCTTTTAATTTTCTTAAAATTTCTTTTCATTTCATATAATTTAAATACATACTATATCCAAACAAGCATAATAACTAAAATATATTATATAAAATATAATTTTATTATGTTAATTTAATTTTCAGTATCAACCCCTTATCCTCTCCCTTTTATTCTGAAAACAAAAACATCGTCTGTGATGTGTCGATTTGCCACCTTTAGGGATGATGTGTTTTTATTTTCCATTAATTCCTGCAAGGATGGTAATAAAACCATTAAAATGGTTAAAAAATAATTTAAAATGTATATTAAAACTTATTTATTGTTATATAACCAGTATATATACATAATATTAATTAATAAAACAAAACTAGTGTGCAATGATTGAAAAAATACAAAATAATCTAAATAGTTATCATCCAGATTTTATCTAATGAATCATACTCATATCTAGAAAAAAATGATATATTAGACCATTTAATATTATGTGATTTATTTATGAACATATAATTTCAACTCTATATAATTAAAGTGATCAAATTGTTGAAACTAAGGAAATGAACACTCTCAAATGACAAAATTGAATCTTAAAAATGTTAAAAGATGCTATAAATGTACTTAATAAAATTATAATAAATATATTTCCTTTTTAATATGTTCTTAATTAAATTATTAATGAATCTATTTTCATTATCCAGGAAATTAAGTACAAGTGAAGACCACTTTCATATATAAGGCAAGGGATTCTCCCTGAATCTCCAATTTTCTTTCAGCCTATGATATCCCTCTATTTACCCCAATGTAATTTTATTTATAATTAATATAAATTATTTTTACATGTTCCAAAATCATTTATAAAGTTCAATGAATCTTCATTTTATGGGGAAATACATGTTTTATATGGTTCTATTTTTCAATTCTTCTTGATAAGAAAGCCCAATTTAATGGAAATTTCCAATTTCATACCCATAATAAAGTACACTTCATTATATTTTTTAAGCAACTATTATTTTTCTAAAATCACAATTTATACCATGACAAACTATCTTATTTCATTTATGGTTTTATGAAAACAATTAAGCCTTTGTCAATTTTAAAGCCTCTTTAATATTTTCTCTTAAACAACACTAAAGAGGCACTTTTCTAATGTTGATAAAACATAAATTTTATTTTTTTTCACCTTAGTTGGACATCATTTATCATCAATAATGCATATTTTCCCATATTAATTTCCATGTCTGATTTAAATACTATATTTCATGGACACCATTTTGATACTCCCTTTGGTTATTCCTTGTATGTGGTGTTTGTATACTATAATTTTATTTATGATCATCATTAATTGAAAATTTATTTAAATATCTATATTTATTATATCATGGATGTGATTATTGAGTTATTCACATACCATTTTTATATACAGTATTTTCATTGAATGTTTTTTAACTAGAGAGATATTGATAAATCCCTATAATCTACTTAGTATAGGTATTTTTATATGTCATATTGGTCATAAATTGAATCTATGCGTGAATAATGCTTTGTAATTGTAGTTATGGGTGGGTCCTAGTTATAGATACCCCCATGATGCATCGAAAGGTCTCACAAGAAAAAACAATTATTGGCAAGCCCTTCATGTTTGTTTCTAAGAAGAATCAAATGAGTTTTTACCCACAGACATAAATCTTCTTGACTGTATAATGGTTCATTTTCTAGATACATGATGTCCAATAAATAATCATTTTATTCATTCAATATTTAGTTATTACTTTACATAATATTTTCACTATGAAAAACATATACAGATGCATTTTCATTCTCATTATATTGATGGAATGTGTTCTTTATATTTTTTAACATTCCATAATGACTATTCCCTATCAACATTTCTTCGGTTATTATTGTTTCATATAACCCTTAATCAGTATTTGAGATCACCCTTTTAATTTTTTTCTTCCCCTGATTATGAAGAAGAAATTATTGAATAATCTATAAGAATTAATTTATTATCTTTTGATATGTTTTATGTATGATTAGCTATGTAATGAGAGAACCACATGTGTATTTAGTTATTAAAGACTACTAAATTGATTGATTCTAGGTGATTTTATCTCTTGTTTCTAATCCAATGTAATAAAACAAACACTAACTATGGGATACTATGTATGGGATTTTTACGGTTGGTATCAGAGAATGTTTAGTAACAACTAGGGAACTAGATGTAAAAAAACTTGATAATTACAACAATTTTTTTGTGAATTTGTTTATCAATACTCATGATTATTATGATCTAATATAGTGTGTGCTATTATTTATTGATGGAATCTAATGGATGAAAAGAAATAAATAACAATAGTAAATTTAGGGATTTCCCTTCTCAAAAATTCAACATAGTTAGTGTTGGAGTTAAGAAGATCATGACAAAATTATAATAGCTTTCCTAGGTTATAATAAATAACCATACAAAACCTTTGTTGGACCTTTACATATAGAAGAAGCCCCTATATCTTAGTGAGAATACAAATCAAGTGGTATCTTAGTAGTGGATCAAGTCCCTTGAAATGATATTTATATCATTGGGATGAAATGAAAATGAAAAGGTAGAATTGAGAGTATATTTCCTCAAGGGTAATGCTGATCAATAGTGGTCTTTGATCTAGAATACTATGTAATAATATGAAACATAATAAATGGAATGAATAAATTTAATAATACATTCAAATATAGATAATTCCCCCATGGTAAACTAACTAAAATGGAGAGAAAATTACTTAGCTTAAAGAAATTAAATAAGACAGTGTTATAGAGTATGAAACTACATTCATAAGACTATGCATGTATACTAAATATTACATACATGATTAGAAATACAATATTTACCATTTAATTTAAGGTCTTATACCAAATATTCAAAGGGAATGTGATTCTAAAACATTTTCATTATATAATAAAAATGTATTAAGTGCCATAAAAATGAATAATAATTTTTTATATTTTATATGTTCAAGGGAAATGAAGAGAATAAGAGGTCTTATGATAACCAAGGAAAAGGTGATGAATTAAAGATGAATATGAGAATAATGAAATTTTGATTAGGAGAAAATTTTGGAATGAATCATCATGGTATGTGATTTAAAGGAATGGGAGTTTGTTATAAATGCAGAGAAAAGAGTCATCGAGCAAATTCATGTAAGGGGAATAAACAAATAAATTATTTTAAATGATTCATTTATAATTAAATAGGTAATTATTCAAATAAATATCCCAAGTGTCAAGGTAATATACCATAAAATGGGCTAAGGGGAGACATCTAAGCTTATGTGATCACTATAACTGATGTAGAAGTACCAAATGATGTGTTGGCTGGTATGATAATCCTATATTTGAATTTATCTAATTAATTTATTTATATTGGACCAGAAAACTATTTCATATCTAATAAATTTTCCATGAAATTATTATATTTCCATTTTTATTTAATAAAGGAGTTACTACTCAAAAATCCCAAAGAAAGTCTCATTGTAAAAAAAATTATGGGAAGTTCCCCTTATGGAATATAAAGGTTCTTTATTTTCTTACCTTATCATTATACCACTATTTTAATTTGATATAATCCTATGTATGGACTGGATTTTATAATATGATGTGATAATTTTTATAAGATGAAGGAAATTGTGATTTTAGAGAAATATATAGAATCCCATATCATTAGAGAAGAAACTTCATCGTTTAATTCTTATCCAAATCCACCCCAGTAGCTTTACTGAATGAAATTAGTTGGGAGGAAGAGAAAAAATCATCTATATATGAGGAAAATCATCTTAAAATTGAGAATATACCAATTATAAGTGAATAAATTGATTTATTTCATAAAAAATTATGTGAACACCCCCACAACATGTAGTTGAGTTTACAATTACACTAATCCCTGAGGGAAGACCGATATAAAAGAATAATTATAGAATAGCCACCATGGAATTAGTTTATATAAATAAATACATAGAGGAGTTAAGAACGAGTGGATTTATTTACCTTGATATTTCCCCATAGGGATCTCCTATTCTCTTTATTAAGAAGAAATATGGGTCCTTAAGGCTATGAATTAATCATAGAAAAATAAATTCTATTAAAATAATGAAAAATTATATTATACAATGAATTGATGATTAATTCTATCAACTCCATAGAGATAAATATTTATCATAGATTGAACTGTGTTTTGGGTATCATTAGTTTCGAGTTAAGAAAGAATATATTATGATGATATATTTTTAGATGAGGTATGGTCATTACGAGTTCACAATATTTCCATTTGGATTGAATAATTCACCGTATGTTTTCTTGGATCTAATGAATAGAAAATTAAAGCAAAATCATGATGATTTTTTATAGTATTAATTGATGATATTCTAGTGTATTCTAAAAACTATGAGGTCCATTATACTCACTTTTAAATTATTCTTGAGACACTAATAAGGAATAATTCATATGGTATGTTTTCCAAGTGTGAATCACGACATCATGAAATTTTGTTTCATGGCCATATTACCTCTAATGATGGAATCTTGGTTGATCTTGTGAAGCTAAATAAATATAATAATGGACTACTGTAATATAAATAACTGAGGTATGTAGTTTTATTGGTTTATTAGGTTACTATCAACATTTCACTCATCATTTTCCTGATTGGAAAACCTGTTAACCAAGATCACATGTAAAGGTGTTATGTTTGTATGGATAAAATATTGTGCATTGTATTTTGATGAATTGTGGAGAACATTATTCAATCCTCCAATTTTAACTCTACCACCAAGAAATGATGGGTTTTTGTTATATATTGACACATCTATTAAAGTATTGGGTTGTATCCTTTTTCAAAATCATAAAGTTATTGAATATGAAGCAAGGCAGTTGAAGTCTCTTGAACAAAATTATCCAACTCATGATATTGATTAAGTGGTTGTAATATTTTATCTAAAGATATGGAGACACTATCTATATATTGAAAGATGATACATATAAACAGATTAGGATAGTTTTAAGTATATATTTACATAGATATAAATCAACATAAGGAAAATACAATGGATCAGGTTACTCAAAAATTATGATTTATTAATACAGTACCACCAATAAAAAAATAATAAGGTAGAAGACACATTTAGTTGGAAATATCATAGAATTCTAACCCAAAAAAATTATTGAGAGAGATCTTATGATAATGAATTTAGTAAAAATGGATATGGGAATTGGTAAGGAAGGGGAAACATCATTCCTTTTTGAAATTATTACTAAAAAATATTTACTCTTGAAGATAAAAATCTCTCAATATAATGATTAGAATTTTCAAATGAAAATTAAATTCTGTAACGATAGAATATTGCCAGAATTTTCATGTGACGATGGAATTCTAAAATTTGGAAAGATTTTATGTCTTCTATAAATACTTAAGATAAAAAGGGACCTTTTAGATGATGATCATAGCTCAAAATTTCCTGTACACCTAGGTAGTACCAATATGTAATGAGATATGAAGGAATATTTTTTGTGGGATAATTTGATGTGGAAAATTTCGAACTATGTTTCAACATTCCTAGTTTTTCACATGTGAAATATGAGAGACAACATCCTATAGGAGTAAATAAACCTCTACCAATTCCTATTTAGAAGTATGATCAAATTACTATGGACATCATCACTTGATTACCAAATAATACAATAAATAATGATACAATTTGGGTATTTGTTGAATGAATTAAAAAATATTCACATTATCTTTATATAAGAAAATATTTACCTACTGACTGTTGAGAAAGACTCTATATTAATGAATTTTTAAGACTTCATGGGGAACCAATTTCAACTGTGTCTGATCGTGATCCATGATTTATATTGAAATATGGAAAAGAATTCACTAATATTTAGATAACAAGATTTATTTGAGTGATTATTATCACCCTAAAGTTGATGGATAGTCTAAAAGGACTATTAAAACATTATAAGACATGTTGATATCCTTATCACTTAACTTTCAAGGTATGTGAGATTAGTTTTTACCTTCGGAAAAATTTTATTACAATAATATTTTTCATTCTAATATTCAAATGAAATCATATAATGCCTTATATATAAAGTTATTTTGAACTCTAACTAGTTGGTATGAATTTGGTGATAGGAAACTTATATAACCAGAACCTATTGAAGATACAAAAAATAAGGTAAATACTATTCATGCATGTATTAATGATGTTCAATATTTGGAAAACGTGTTATACTGACAATTAGAGTAAGGATTTGGAATTTCATGTGGGAGATCATGTCTTTCTGAATATATCTCCATATTATATTGTCTTAAGGTTTTTTAATAATGGGAAATCGAGCCACAGGTAAATTGGACCATTTGATATTTTAGAAATAATTGGACCTCTAGCTTACCGATTAGTAATGCCTCTAAGTCTCTTTAATGTTCATGATGTGTTCTGTATTTCATTTTTAAATAAGTACATTCCAGACCCAATGCTTGTAATCACCAATGAAGAAATAGAAATGAAACATAACTTTTCTTACTATTAATATCATATCAATATTATTGATACAAGATATAAAGTATTGTGAAATCAAATTCCTTAACCGGTAAAGGTTATTTGGAGAAACCATAAAATGGAAGAAGTGATGTAGGAACATGACGATGTTACAAAGAAGAACCACCCACATCTATTTAGAAGGAAATATTCATGAAATGTTATGAGGATGAAATTTAAAATGAAGAGAATAATATAACACCCTATTATTTTAGAGTATATATCGTCTTGAACAAATTCAATTCATTTGATAACTTATTTTTTTATAGAACACCAAGGTTAAATGAGATGTGATTGACTATTAACATGTATTTTGAAATACTAATTTCACCCTTAAGAATAGTAATGTGACCTTTAGAAATATTAATATGACCATTAGAATAATAAACTCATATATGAATTTATAAATAAAATTTATGTATCTCATAAATGAAAATAAGATATATTTATATCATAGAATAAGTAAATAAATATTTTACAAATGAAAAATTTTGTATTGGTACTTTTTGTAAAAGGTAAATTTTTATATACAATATTGTAATTAATATAATTATTTAAAATGAAATTTATTTTCATTATATAGATTCATAAATTAATATTTTGTTTTATTATGTTTATATGATAATTTTATGAGACAAAAATTATGTTTTCAAACTGTCATAAAATCAGCTATAATTTTAAAATCAGAATATTTTGAATAAATGATTATTTATATTAAATATTTTATTTATCATATTTAGAAAAAAATACCAAAATTGAGTATATTTATAAATTATACACATTGGAAAAAAATTTGGGTGGTTTTTTGGGATTTTTCTTAAATATATGAATTTTTATGAATAGTGAAATATGAAAAATTACGATATAAGCTAAATACATGTAGTATGGATTCATGGATGACGTATGGATGATGTAATCAAAATTTTATTGAACTATCATGCACTAGTTAGTTAATAGTCTTGATCAAAAATAATAAACTAATGGCTAAAATAATCAAAAAACACCCCTCTCTTCCACTATAAATACCACCCCTAACCACCTCTTCTCCTCACACCTTCCAATTCTTGAATATTCTCCAATTTCTTCCCAATATTCTTCTAAAACCTCTCCTCGGTGTTTTTTTTTCAAGTCTCTCCCACAATACCATTTCAATTTTCATTAAGAAGGTTCTAAAGGAGATGAATTCAAGATCTAAAATCCCATTTCGTTGTTTTAATTATCATTCAATTTCTTTTATTCTTGTATCCTTTCCTTACATACTCTTTAAAAATATTTTTGATAACTCCAGTATCTTATATATACTATCATATTATTATGTTAATTGAATATTCATCATAAAACCCCATTCTCCTCTTGCTTTTATTCAAAAAATGAAAACACCATCTATGATTTGTTAATTTATGAAAATCGTGGATGTCGAATTTTCAATTTACAATATCACCTTCAAGGATGGTCATAAAAACATTATAATGGTTGTAAAATTGTAAAATTTATATTTCCAATTATTTCATGTTAGGGAACTAATATATATACATAATATTAATTAATCAAATAAAACATGTGCATGATGTTCAAAAAAGGCCCAAAAAAATAAATAGTTGTCATTAACGTTTTATCTAATGAATCATCATCATATATTAAAAAATGATAAATAATAGTATTTAATATTATTAAATATCATTATTAATATCGAATTTCCATTCTCTATATCAATTCAAATTTTACATGATCTTTTATACATGTATACAAGTGAACCAGTCATGGAAACTAAGGAAAAAAACACTCCCTAACAAAAAATTGAATATTATAAATCTTTTAAGAGTCCATAAATAAACATAATAAAATTATAATAAATCAAATAAATTTTTAATTGGTTATTAATTAAATTATTAATGAATCTAATTTCATTATCTAGGATATTAAGAACAAGTTCATAACATTTTCAAACATAATATTAGTGATTCTTCACAAGTCACAACTTTTCATTCGGGTTCCAATTTATATATCTTTACCCCAATGTAATTATTCTTCATTTTTCTATCATTATTCAAATTTTCGTTTATATTTTCAAAACTAATGTATTTAGATTTGTTCATCTACCATTTCTGGTAGAATACGTGTTTTATAAGGTTCCCTTTTCAATTCCTCCTAATAAGCAAGACCTATTTAAGGGAACTTTACAATTTTATACTATTTTTCTAGTACAATAAATAATATGTTTTAAGACATGAATATTTTTCTGAAATAACTATTTATATCATGAAAAAAATAACTTAGCTCATTTTTTGATTCACGAAAACAATTTTTCAGTTTTTATTTTTAAGGACTCTTCAATATTTCTTCTCAAACTGCACTAGAGATACACTTTTCTAAATATTCTTAAACACTATATTTAAATGATTTAACATTATTAAAACATAATTTATCATTATATATTCCTATTTTACATTATGAATTTTTAATTTTGATTTATATTCATTATTTCATAGACACTATTATGATATTCTCATTGGTTAAGCCTTATTCACCACCAATTCATTGTGTGTGGTGTATGTATAATTCACATTTATTTATGATAATAATTCATTGAGTATTTCATTAAATATTCATATTTCTTTCTATATGTATATGATTATTTTCCTAGCTGTATACCATCATTACATATGATTTTTTTGAATGTTGTTCTAATTGGGTAAATATTGATAAATCCAAATTTTCAACTCAATAAAGATAATTAAATAAGTCATATTATTCATGAATTAAATCTATTTATGATGAATTATTTATAATTGAAGTGATGTTAGGGGGACCATTATAGAATCCCTTAGATTTATCGACAAGTCTCATGAGATAATACAGTTGGTGAAAACCCCCTCATCTCTATTTCAAAGAAGAATCGGATGGTTTTTTATGAAAAACATAAACCATATTGATGGTATAATGGTTTATGTTCAAGATACATGAAATCCAATAGATAATCATTTTATTCATTTGGTATTAAATTATTACATTCCATGATATTTTAACTTTGAAAAAAATATGTGGATACATTTTCATTTTTTCATATTGATAGAATCTAGTTTTTAGATTACATACATTTCCATAATGACCATTAATTACTGACATTACTCTACTTATTATTTTTTCATAAAAATTTTTAATTACCAATGTAATAAGGGAACCATGTATGTTTGTAGTTCTTTAAGACTACTAAACTAATATGTCCTTAGTGATGCGATATCTTATACCTATTACAATGTAATAAAATGACCACCAACTCTAGGATAATGTAGTTGGGGTAGTTACAATTTTTCTAATATATTAATGATTAATTATATAGAATTTTTCCTTAGGATGTATTAGTAAGGCCTATAACAACATCCATTGTAATTATTATCCACTTCTATTAAGGTATTGGTAGTTGTTGTATCACTCATTTGAGTAGTTTTATCTCATCCATAACTTTCTAACATACCAATCATCTTCTGGTGTAATTAATAATATCCCTTTTCATGTTATCCCACCAAAAATAATCTCAATGATCTATATACATTTTGGTGATTCATGAATATATAGATTATTTAGATTCACATTATTCAACCATAAGAATATTTTTTAAATCTGTAATATGTGGGATACATAGCCTTGTAAGAAACCTTAACATTCCATCTTGATCAAAATTTATCATGGGAAACTTTTTCATTCGTCAAATATTTTATCTTCTTTTGGAACTGAGGATATTCTCCTTTTACTTTCTCGGTATTCTATAATAATGATGGTTTGTAAATATTTTGGGATATGATTGATGATTTACCTTCCCTTACAACTTAAAATTCCATCATTACAAATTCGTTAATCAATGGATATCCTTTAATCCTCGTCATCTCAAGAATCCTATTGTCTTTTCTAATCAACACATCATAAATTTTTTTCAAAGGTGATAATGGATGGAACAATAATAGTACTTAAGAGGATATGACAATATCATTTTTCTCATGTTCAATTCCTTTTCTTTGAATATATACTTTTTACTCTTGTTGTCGATTCATATATTACACTTATCCCCATGAAGATAGTGTCTTGATATCATTAATGAAAATATAACTACATATAACTCCAAATAATATATAGGATATTTCAATTCATGGGTGTTTAAATATAATGGTTTATAGAAAATCTATTTACTATTTTTAGGAGTACACATCCAATTCCATTAAATGATATATTATTATAAATGAAAAATAATTCCTCATTTGAAGGAAAAGTAAACATAAGTGAACCAACCAACGTCTTCTTTAGTTGTTAGAGAATTTATCCCCACTCCATTCTACAGATAATGTTAACCAACATTTTCATTAACATTTTTATTGGATTATAAATCCAGGAAATGTTTCTTAGAAACATTATATAGTATTATACTATTCCATGGAAAATATGAATCTTAGTTTATATTATAGAATTAGTCCACTCTTTAATGAATATTTTTTTGCTGGATCAATTAAGATTATTTCATTGGTAATAATGAATCTTTGAATAGAAATTATTATCAACATGATTCATGTTTTATGAATTTTTAAAAAATCACTTCCATATAATTTTCAAATAAGACCTGTAAATGATAATGAAGATCCACATGAATTTGGGAATATATATAAATATTATTAAAACATTCAACTATAAATTAATTAAGTCAGTATCTATAGAATATTTTAATAAAATACATAAATATGATAAGATAATTATTCCAAAAAATGAGAATAAACAATCATAATGTTCATATCATATTCATAAGCCAATCTTCATAATGTCTTCTTTATTCACCCTCAACTGATGATAACCCAATCAATGGTCAGTCTGGAGAACAATTGATCACTATGAAGCTTGTTGAAAAAATAATCAATCCTTAAGAGAGGTTATTTTTGTTATTCACTAAAATATCATTATGTTATCTATAATTAATGTATAATCACATTGATCTGTCCTTCTTATTTACATAATGAATAGGTATTCCCTAAAGAAATACACCAGGTCGAATAAAACCCTTCCTTGAATTATATTGATGTTTCTTATTAAATTCATATAACTCCATATGTTACATTATATATGATTTTATTGATAATTTATTATATTATAGTATGATTTCAATTAAGAAATATTTATCTCTTTTTGGAGGATATTCATGTAATTTTATAGGGATTACATTAATTTATTCCCAAATAAGGGGCATTTCTATTTTATTGTACTTTCTTTTAATTCTCATTCATCAATAATAGTTTCTATAAAGAAAAAATAGGAGGGGGTTATTAACAATTATTAGAATAATATATCAATCCCATGAAGATAATTATAGGTTTTATATTCAGAAAAAAATCCCCTACGGTAACATCATAACCTTTTTGGGTTGATTGTGTTCATTGAAAAAGTGGGTTTTTAGGATAAGCTGTGGAGACCGAAGAGATTGTTGACATGGTATGTTGAAAAATATCCATAATAAAGTAATGGATGACCTAGAAGTGGTATAAAAAATTACATACACAAGGTGATCCTTTTTCTTGTGTTTTCCATTTTTTTGGGTCCAAAATTTAGAATTTCAATAGAATCATGAAAATTGGATTTCCTTGAAGGCCTCAAGAAGATATGTAAAATCAATGATCTTTTAGATGAATGGGAATTGGTAAGGGTGATTCACAAAGCCATGGAGGATTGTTATGGTGAGCTCTTCGATTACGAAGAGCATAAAAAATGGTAAATTTTTATGGAGCATCACAAAATAGGGAGTATATCACAAGAAATGAGAGAGAATCACGAAATCAGCCTGGGTATAGAAGTGATCTATCCTGAACATTGTATTTTAGTAGTGAGACATAGTGGATTTGGTACATCGTAACATCATTTTTGTATGATCTGTGGACATAGCCTAGTGATGGTGAACCAAGTAAAATCACTGAGACACATTCATGATTTTATTTCTGTTCATACATTGTTAAAAAATAAGGAGAGAAGAGTGTGTTGTTTAATGGTGAAACAAGGCCCGAAGGGGAAATAGTTTTAATTTTTCATACCCTAATTCAATCCACTCTCAGGGTATTTGACCTATTGGGAGAAAAAATTTCCCTTCAAGACAACTATAATTTTTTTTCATCAATAATTAATCTTGTAATTATTGTTTCAAAAGCAAACTATCCTATGTATTATGTGAAATTTCACCATTGAAATGACCACCTGGTTTGTAGAGATATTATACTTTCAAAAATTAATAGGTGAATCCCTACATATCATTAATGCTTTAATTACTCTTCTAAGAGTTTTAATTGAAATTTATATAACTTTTTTTTAAGTATTTAATATGATGTTATTTATAAATTTTAATGAAATACAATAATGTGTAGAATAAGATTTTATTTAATTATTGGATTTGAGTGTATGATGAGTGTACCTTCCAAAACATAATTCTGATAATTGTATTATACTTTTATGTTTTTTATTGAAACACCATTCTACATTGGACACTTTTTTGGTTGACGGTGGTTTCCCTCAATTATCCTCTAATTTGTAAATTTATTAGAGAAATTCCCATGCCACCCACACTTGAATCATTGTAATAAATTCTATAGTAGTGTAACATATTATTTTTTTAAATTTAAATGATATTTCAAGAATATAGTTTTATCTTCTATCTTATTATTCTTCTCTAATGTGGGTTGTGAAGGGGACCATTTTAGTGACTAAGTGTATGGGAACCAAATATGGAATTTTTGAGGAGAGTGTGGGCTGCATATAAAAAATCCACCGAATAGTAGGTGGAATCCACTGACTAGTCTGTGGGGGTTCTAGTGGGTTTTAATGTTTTTTGAAGACACCAAATTATAGATGATAATGATCGACTATCCAACCAATATATAGGAACTAGCCAACCAGTAGTTCCATCATCCAGCATGTGTGGTACACCTATTTTCCAAATCAAGGGGTTCATTAAATACACCACATTGGATTTAATTCCACATGGTTTGAAATTATTTTAATAACTCAATTATAATCACATGTATACTTATTAAAATATGATACCTACCCTCTTTTATATTTAACTTTCCCATTTATCTCCCCTTTCCCCTTCATCATTGATATCCTCTAGTGAATCTTGAAAGGTAATATCTCCTTAGATATATTGATATCCATCTTATTCATTTTGGATATGTACATGGATATATGTCAGACATGTGTTTTCCATAAATATATAATTTTATTTTCTCAAATTCTTCATAGATTGGTGATAAATCTAGTGTTTTGATAATATTTATTGACAAAATCAAGATATACTAATGACTGTAGATCTTCAACGAGTACATTTTCTTAAATCATCATTATATTTGTATTATTGAAAGGTAATTATGGGTTAACTTTAATCCATTGACAATATCATAGTAGATTGGTGTAGGTTTTTTTGTTTCAAAAAATTATAACTGAATGAAGCTTAATTATTCAATAACAGTGATGTTTCCAAGAAAGATTCCTTAAAATGATCATAATTAGATCTTATTAATCTCGATTCTCATCTTGAATCTATTTTACCTTGATCGATTGATGATGGGTCGATGATCGATGTATAGATATGGGGATCTATTCTTGATATTTTTGGTATTTCATGAATATTTATTGATTAGAAAATGAATTCGATGATTTTTTGACCCATACATCAACATACCTCAAAATTGGATTCATTGGTGGATTACTTAACTAATGTAATTCTAGAATTACCTTCTTTATATTGAATTATCTTGAGTATCCATTCTATATATCTTTATTCAATGAACCATTATAGGGGTTAGACATCATTAACATGGGAGTTGATTTATGTGGGTGTGAGAAATGGTTTGATCTTCAATCCTTTGATGAGATTTATAGATCTTCATTAATAACCTTGAGTTAGGAAGTTACTTACCTTCTGTAAATCTTGTATAAATTTTTTTCATGGAATTATTATTGTGTTGGATTGATTATTTTTGAAGCATTAGTGTGATCACGTGTGGATGTGTGTAACCCATGAGACCAGTTTATGATTATTGATTCTATAAGTATTTTAGATTTTCATGATACCATAACTGATGATGTTCACATTTTGATATATGTCGCTAAAATATTCTAATTATTATATTCTATGATTTTATTGTTATGCTATACTTTATTATGTATATTACTTTTTTGTTGGATGTTTTTTCATGGAATATCATGGTTGTTGACCATCGTGGTATGATTATACCATAGAAGGGGTGTATCACCCCTAGATTGAGGTATGTAACCTTTTTTATTGCCTTTTAGTGTGTCTAAAGTTCTTGAGATGAGTTGAGAAGAGGATAGAAGAGTTTGGAGTGGTTTTGAATAAGTATGGAGGCTTTTCTAAGGGCGCAATGTTAGAACACAGTTAGGGAAAACAATGTGGATTATCCAGGTAACCATGCAGGGGGAGACAATGGGCTTCCCATGGTTTATGCTGGGTTTTCCAAACCTTGTGAGACAATCATTCATGACCCCTCTTCTCGAGGAAGTGGTGTGTACACAGTTAGTGCACAGTTTTCCAAATCATGCGGGTTAACCGTGCGACCACTTATAGAATAGATTTTTAAATATGGGTTCACTTGGGCTTGACATATTTCACTTCAAAATCTCTCCCACTCAAGCCTCAGTTGTTATTTTTTTATCAAGGGGAGTAGGGACTCTCCCACTCATTTTGGAAGTGGTTCAAAGGAGTTTCGAGGTGGTTTGAAGGTCATTCATCTTGGGTAAGTATCTTCTCTTGGTTTCTCTTTGGGTTTCTTTAGATCCACTCTTATAGCATTACTGGTTTTCTAGATCTACATCTGTTTCATGTAGATATACGGTTTTGGTTTCCTTGGGTGTTGATTTTAAGGCTTTTGGATTTTAGGGAAGGGGTTCTAGAGCAGTTTTTGTGGTGCGTTCACCGGATTTGGGGTGCGGTTTCTTATGGGTAGATTTCACTGGAACCCTAAAGGTAGGTGGATTCTATCTCAACTCCAATTGGATAGATCTTAAATATTGGTTAAAATTAATTTATTTTTATTTACATTAATTGTGTTGTGATGTACGAAATTGGTTGGAAATACCATTTTGTATTATTTTGTGGATTTTTTTTGAAAAAAGGGATTTGGGGGAGAAACGTTCTTGTTTTGGATTTTAAAATAGATATTTTAAAATGGGTTTCTTGAAATGATTTGTGAAAATGGTTGATGAATGGTTTTCAATAAAGATTTCGACTTATTGAAATGTGGTTTATCATGGGAAAATAATTAAAGGGTGATTTCAATAAATGGATGACTTATTGATGTGGTTTGGCATGTGATGGAAACAGTTATGTGTATATTTCTGTGGCCTTGGTGAGTCATTCTTGGTTATGGATAGTGTGAAATGTGTGTAATGTGGGCAGGAAGTACGACTATAAAAGGAGGATAGATCAGGGATGGAAGTCCCACCATCTTGGATAAGTGTAGGGTAAGTGCCACTAAATTGGGAAGAAACGAATGGGTTAGATGGAAGTGCCACCATGATTGTTACACCAGTTCTGATTGTGAATCTTTGTGTATACCTTGTTTGTGTTGTGGCTATGTGAAGTGGTAATTGGTTGTGATTTTTTATGATGGTGACATGGCTTGTGTCGTGTTTGTGGATTTCTTGTGTTTTTCATGGTTTGTTAAGGTTATGTTAGACATGTTGTATGTTGTTTCAATATTGAATGTTTTACATAAAATGGTTTATATAAATGTGCTAATGGTTTATCCTAGTTTCATGTGTAGTAAATTCATTTGGGGAAAATATATTGAGTATTTTCACTCACCCCTTGCCTTTTCACATTGGTTCCTTTGGATATGTTGTGTTCTATGACACATGCAAGAGTATTATTTTCACTCACCCCTTGCCTTTTCACATTAGTTCCTTTGGATATGTTGTGTTCTGTGACACATTTAAGAGTACATCATTTCATTTTCTTAGGGGTTCCACATGATTCTTGGGTGATGTTGGGGTGCTCTGAGCATGGAACTCGGTGTGGAGCTATGGAAGGTTTCCTCATTCTTCTAGATTCTTGTTGTAGTCTTCTGCTTAGTACTCTGATTTGTGTTTTGTTGTTTTCGTCTTTGTGATTTTTTATGGAACAATTGGTTTTATTTTTGTAATGTTTGAGTTTGGTGGTTTTTTCAACATGCATCATGTAGTTTGTTGATATTGGATTGTTTGGTTGGATGGTTTTATCTCCTAGGAAAATCATTCACCAATTTATTCTCGAAGCCCTTATCATTTATTTCCAGCCTTTGGCACCTTAGGAACATCACTTATGGACAAATAACATTCTTGTTCCCTCTTTAGACAATGATATGGGGCGGGATGTTACAAGTCGTATCAGTTTGTTCGGTCCATGGATTTCAAGTTAGAGCAGTTGTTCGATCCTTATTGTTGATCATTGGTCTTGGTTTTGACATTTTTTCATGAAATATTCCATGAGTAGGGACAGAAGAAAGAAGTTTGATTGTGAGAACATGAAATGTATAGAATAAAAGGACGTAGCTAACCCTTTTATGTAGAATATCAAGTTACTAGGTAGTTGGGTACACAGTGTGTTTTGAGATACTTATAGGCATTGAAAATCTCATTATCATGGGTGTAGCCCATGAGATGAGCATGGCATGCATGGTAGAAATGACTTCCCACTAGCTTTAATATTTTATTGGGGTATAATGATCTATGGTGTGTTATAAATGTGTGGATTTTGGAAAATATGATTTGGGTTTCAAAACAGAAGGGTTTGAAACATAGAAACTAGTGGTATTTTAAAAATGGGTTGATTTTCAAAATATTGTAGATTTTTCAGAATAGTGAAACATGAGAAATGTGACCTTTTTGAAAGCCTATTTGTGATAGTTGTTATGTAACTTAATTGGAAAATTGTATACCATTTCTTGTTAAGGGAGTGGGACTTATGGTTGTTTTTTTATTGATAGAAATGGCATCGGGTAGACGTCGTAGAGAAAAACCAGAGGTATGTGCTGAAAATGTGGTTCCACATGGTTCCTAGGTGAACCAGCATCTAGTGTAAAGTATAGTTCAAGCTTTACAAGTTGTAGAACGAGGGAATAAAGAGGATGAAACAAGAAATGTGAATCATGCGGTTCAGTTTCAAAGGAAGAATCCACCCATCATTAGGGGTGATTTGGAGCCAAAAAGGGATGACGCATTGGTGAATAGAATGAATAGAATATTTGACTACATGGGAACACTAGCAGAGCTGAAAGTGAAACTAGCCACATATATGTTGGAACATCTTTCCCTTTAGTGGTGGGAGCTGGCGGTCAAATCTAAGATGGACCAAAATGTGACATGGGAGGGTTTTGATGAATTGTTTAATAACCAATTCTACCCACATAAATTTTAAATTCATCATACAATGGATTTATGTTGTTCGAAGTAAGGGAACATGGAGATTATAAAAAATACAGCTATGTATATGAACATAGTGTGGTTTTCACATGAGGTGGCAAGTAATTCATAATTGAAGGAACAAATATTTGAGGTTGGGTTGAACCAGGGAATTCGTTCAAAGATAGTGGTGCTATGTATAGATGATTACATGGAGATGATGAATCAAGCTACAATGGCTGTGTGGGATCTTGTGGTGCTATAGGCAAGAAAAGTATGTTTGTACTCATTGTAAATACTGGGAACTCAAACGCTGGGTTCAAGAAGAATAGGGACACTTATTTTGAGGGTGGGAGTGCGACTCAGAATCTGATGGCTGGATTAGTGAATCTTTCTCTAAAGCCTCCGAGTAATCTGGGATGGTTTCAATGTGGTTCTACAAGTCACATCAAGTGGGATTGAAGGACACAACCTTGATCATTTCATAATTGTAATTATATGGTTCATCATTAGTGTTATTGACATAATTCTCTGAGGTTGGGTGTTCGTGACACTCCCCAGGGGTTGCATGGGTCTTATGCCTCAATGGGATGGTGGAATCAACATACCCCTTGACAGAAGAGTAACATTAGTCATGGTGATTTGAGGAACACCACGAATCCTCGGTAGGGTAATAAAGAGAAGAGCTTAGAAAGTAAGAAGTTGTTTGGAGCTTAGTAGGTGGTGATTGAAAGTCAGTCGGGACCATCCAGGGTGTGAGGTACAGTTATTTTAAATTCCACATTGATGTAAGATTTTTTTTAAGGTTGGGGCTGAAGCCTCATTTATTATTTAAAGAAAATACCTCTTTCAAACTGGGTAGAGGGGGACCCATTACATAGCCCGAAGTCCCAAGACCAAGTGGTCTGGATAGAAGGCATGAAATCCCAATTTTTTGGCCCAAAGAGCCCTTCAGTGAATAGTACTGCTACAATACCCGGGCATCTACAGTACTACCACTACTACAGTTCCTGCTACAGTGCCTCCACTGCTACAGAGCTGTCGCTGATACAGTTCCACAGCTACTACAGTGCTACTATAGTGACCTGCTATAGTGCTGCTATAGTACCCCGGTAATTAGTCCCTGCCTGGATTTGATCATGGGACTTTTGGATGCCAAGAAGGAGCCTTTACCACTTGGGTACAGGCTCGTTGGCATTGATACAAGATTTTTTGGATATGGGTTCATCACATTCTTTTCACGCTTCTCAAATCATTAATTTGTTGGGCTTAACGGTGGAAATTATGGCTTCTATTTTGAAATTAAAACTCTTCAAGGTCAAAGAGAGTGTCATGCTTTCCTATGTAGGGCATATTGCATAGTTGTGGATGAAATTGAATTGATGTGGGATTTCTTGGTGCTTGAGATGGATGCTTATGACATAATCATGGGAATGGATTGGATGGTAATGTTTAAGGCCCACATTGATTTCTATGCATGAATAGTTATTTTTACGACAAAGGATGGAATTAAACATCTCTTTAGAGTGGAGAATAATGAAAAGTGGGGGGAAACATATTTCTTAGCACGTGATATTGGAACGATCTAGTATTAGTTAGAGGCATTTTCATTGGCATCAAGGGAAGGTGTTCATCAAATATTTCTTCTAGTAGTTGTGGATCATTTTATGGATGTATATCCTAAAGAATTCTCAGGTTTTCCACCGAACAGAGATGTGGAGTTTATGATCGATCTCCTTTCGGGGACCAATCCTGTCTCACTTTCATCTTACCAAATGGCACCAATAGAATTGCAGAAATTAAAGGTGCGGTTGGAAGAGTTAGAAAACCAAGGGTTCATCCAACCTAGCATGTCTTTATGGACAATGCCTATTTTTTTGTTAAAGATCCAGATGGAACCTTGCGGCTCGATGATGATTATCAGACTTAATCAGGTTACAACAAAGAACCGATATTCACTTCCATGAATTAATTATTTGTTTGAATAGTTGATGGGAGATTAGGGTTCTCCAAGATTGATTTGAGGTTAGGGAATCAAAAATTTCAGGTAAGGAAGGATGATATTCTAAAAACATCATTTTGAAGTAGATATGGACATTACGAGTATGTGGTTATGCAATTTTCTCTAACAAATTCACCAGTAGTGTTCATGGAATTGATGGATCATATATTTCAGAGATTTCATGATTCTTTTGTGATGGTATTTGGGAATGATATACTGGTGTATTCGAGGAAAATGGTGTATCATGAGCAACACATGTAATTCATATTGAGGATCTCGAGGGACCATTGGTTGTATTACAAATTGTAAAAGTGTGACTTTTGGATACAGAAGGTTTGTTTCCTTGGACATGTTATTTTTGAGAGGGGAGTTTCAGTTGATCCAAAAAAGAAAGAGGATGTTGTCTCTTGGAAACATCCAAAGAAGGTTTTTGATATATGGAAATTCATTTGTGTATCAAGGTATTATCAACGTTTTGTTCATTATTTTCAAGATTGGCTTTGTCGATGACAACTTTGATAAATAAGAATTTCCCATTTCAATGGGATGAGCAGTGCTAGGAAATCATTGTAGAGTTAAAGGGTGTCCTTATATTAGCACCAATAATGGTTTTTTTAACATAGGAAAGGGTACGTGGTGTATTGTGATGCATCGGGATCAGGGTTGGGGAGTGTTCTCATGAAGGGGGACCATGTGGTTTCATTTGGCTCACGAAAGTTGAGGTTCCATGAGAAGAACTACCCAACACATGATTTGGAGTTGGCAATAGTGGTTTATTCATTAAATGTGTGGCGTCATTATCTCTTAGGTGAGAAATTTATAGTGTTTACCAACCATAATATCTTAAAGCACATCTTATCAAAAAGAGATTTTAACTTGAGGAAAAAGAGATGGAAGGAATATCTCCATATGTTTGATTTTGACTTAATGTACACACCGAGTAAGGGAAATTTGATGGCGGTTGCATTAAGTAGAAAAGCATATGATCAGATAGTGAAACAAGCATTGAATTAGTGGTAGTTAATGCTAGTCATAGCTGAAATGAAGTTGGAATGTGATGACCAGGGTGGAAGAGCAGTCTCCTTTTCATTTATGTTGGTTCATGACTTGGATGGTTTGGTTAAAGTTGAACAAGAATATAATTCTGAATGTGTGGCAATGAGGTAGAAACTCAATGGTGGGGAGACCATTGAGAGGTGGGAACTGAATGATAATTCATTGTTCTGTTTTTAGAATCAGTTGTTAGTACCAGTTAATTTTTAGGAGGAACATCTCAGGGTTTATCATTATTCTAGGTGGGATGTCCATCTAGGAATTTAGAAAATGTACAAGGTATTGAAAGGGAAGTTTTGGTGGGCTGTTGTGAACAGGGATGTGGTCAGGTTTGTCTCAAGATGCTTGACTTTTCATCAATTCTAGGAAGAGAATAAACATCTAGTAGGCATGTTACAGTCTTTACCTATCCCATTGTGGAAATGGGAGCATACATCAATAGATTTGTTGATAGGTCTTCTGAGAATGGTCAACAAACACGATGCCATATGGGTGTTTGTGGATCAGCTCACAAAGTCAACCCACTTCATCCAAATTCGTGATTCCATTATTGTGGAATGCCTATCCTAAATCTGTATTTAGGAGGTGGAAAAGATGTATGGTGTTCTAGTTTCGATTGTATTAGATATAGATATGAGGATCACATTTGATTTCTATAAATCCCTACAGCAAGGCCTTAGAACACCGTTGACTATGAGTATGATGTATCATCCATAGATGGATGGGCAGAATGAGAGGATTATACAATTCATGGAGGATATGTTATGGAATTGTGTGATGGATTTTAGTGGTTCTTGGGAGGAGCACATCTCATTGGTGGATTTCTCCAATAATAATTGTTATCATGCTTCAATACATATGGGTCTTTTTGAGGCATTATATTTGTTTCCATGCCGGTCTCTACTATGTGGGTGAAAATTGGTGAGACTTCAATGATCAGATCAGGAATTGTCCAATAGACTACAAAGAAAATCATGTTTATCAGGAAGAGGATAGAGACGGCTCGAATTCATTAGAAATTGTATGTGGACCATCGTCAATGACTGTTGTCCTTCAAGGTGGGTGATCATGTGTTTTTGAGAATCTATCCGAGGTTGGGACATAATCGGTTTGGGAAGTAGGGCAAGTTATCTGTAACACCCCAATCTCTTATGGTACGTTTCCCTTTGAATAATTCAATAGCTTTCATTGTACGGAACTTCAAGATTTTAACACACCGCGACCAATCAAACTAGCCATTATGAATAGTAATACCCACTTTTTAAAATTTTATAAATTTTATAATTAAAAATTGCCTTCATTATTTTATTCAGAATATCGAAATTAGCTTAGAATGTATTTTTGGTATTTTTCTGAAAACTTCCAATTTTTTATGAATAGTGAAAAATACTAAATTTTAATTAAAAACAACATTTCTAATATAAATAATTTATAGATTATGTATTTACCATTTAATCCAAATTTGGTCATTGGACATAATTTAACATTTAAACTGGACATAAACAAGTGTCAATCTTTTGATAGTTATTATTTCTTAAAAACACGCTTTTTTATTTTGACAACGGGAATTAATTTTAAATTAATTTCTGTCACTTATTAGTTTTGAATATACAAAAATTGATTCCATATTTTGAATCAGGAAGTTCAAATTGTGTAAATAGTTATCTTTTATTTTTAGACATTTTGAATAATTACTTCGGTAAATATTTTATTTACCATGGTTAAAGGGTAAATCCGGTAAATAAGGGTAAAACATAATATTATAATAATATTAAATTACCATAACACGTGTCTTAACCCAATTTGTGGATACATTTCCAACCATGGTAATCCTTGGGTCGATTTTGGGACCCCATGGAGCCACTTGTAAGTGATAATGACACTTTATATTAATTAAGTTAAAGTAAATACAAAAATGACATAAGCATATATCATTTAGTAAAACAATTTTTACATAGGTTTATAGATGATATATCTCTGACTATAAATACTAATTAAAAAGATAAAAATATTTAATATAGAATGGTATTTTATTTATAATTTTTAGACATTGAATAATTAAATTTAATTATGACACAATGATGATGTGGTATTTTCTTTATTAATGAAAGAATCAAATAAATGGTGTTATAAATGTTAAAATAAATATAATTTGAATGTTTTAATTCCATACACTAATTGTATATGTTAGTATGACTTGTTAGGATTGATTAATAGAATTTTTTTCTAATTAATAATGTTGTTAGGACTTTAAAAAAAATCAATTATTAAATAGTGTCAAAATTGACATAAAAGAGTTTTTAAAATACATATTACATTATTAATTGATATTATATTCCTAAAAATATATGGTTCGTCAAAAGGGTATAAATAATTTTATATATCTCATTAATGAACCACTTGAGGTTCTCTTGAATGTTTATAGTAAGTTTATTAACCATATAATATAAAAATATAAAGAGACATGTTAAATGTCAAACTAATTAACTAAGAGTTAAATCTAAAAGATAAGGTTAATATAGTGATCCAAACCTATATAAAACCTATTTGTTGAGTGTTTTTCGACCCATACCCACCTTATCCTCGAAATAAATCAGTTTTGATCTATTATAAACCAAATATTAATTTATTATAAAATAATAATTTATGCTTTTCCTAAGGTGCCCCTCACCCCTCTTATAAAAGGGCACTCCCCCTTCTCTAAAATTCATACCTTCAAAGCCTTTTGGCTCAGCCAACCCCTACCCAAATATCCTCTCAACTTCCCTCACTTAATTCTAGAGGCCTTCCTTTAGTCAGAAAGCCAACCTATGGAGCCATTTTGAACAAATAAAAAGGAAGAATTCGAAGAAGAGGTAAATATTTCATCACCTCTTTCAAGTTCTTTTCTTCTTCCACTTCCTCTTTCTTTAATGTTTCCATTCTAAAATAATAACTCTTGTATCTTCTATATACTGTGATGTTATTATAAAAATGGTATAACCATATTCGTTATTTAATCAATCCTAATAATTAAAAATTCATCACATGTGCGTACGTACGGCTTACCGTCTCCATGGCGTGGTGTAGGTCGTTATTCAAACATTTCATCATTTGGATGGGTATACTAATGAGTATAAATGATGTAATTAATAAATATAACTTTATAATGATTCTATATATATGATATACCATCCAATTATATATGATTTTAATATCAAAATAATGATATTGTCACTCGAGCATACGTACAGAATACTCTCTCTATGAATGTGATAAGATTCATTTCCCCATCGTAACCATTCAAGATTAATTTTCATTTGATGATTAAAATTAATATTTAAGTACTTGATATCATTCTGGATATGAATAAGAGACAACATATCCATAATAAACATGACTTGTGTTACAAATCATATAAAGGAAAACGAATCAGTTAAAACCCGAAATGACAATAATACTAAAATATTGTTAACAAAGAAATATTAAAAGATTATATATGATATAATATTAATGTATATGATTTTTTATAATTCAATAACAATTATATCATCATTATACAGGAGTTTAAACAACCCTTGACTAAGGAAAAGTACATGGTAAGGGTTAATTTCACAATCTCTTTATTATCTGAGGTTGTTTTTGCGTAAGTATCTACTGGGACATATTTATTATCCATGTCCATGTTTCATAAAATAGTTTTCAAAGTGATTATTTTAAGGTACCATTTACTAAAACATCATTTTAAATGTTTTAAAGATTTATTCTTCTAAACCATTCTCATTAATGTCCATGTTTTCAAAATGGTTTTAAGGATTTATTTAAATGGACATGAATGTTTTAAAATGTTAATTACATTCAAAATATTCAAAGTGGTAGGGGACCTTTTATTAAAAAATTTATTTAAATGTATTCCTTTTTAAATTGTGTTACTTTTAAATGTTTTCATGAAAAAGGGATATATATCTCAAAGAGGTTTACATATCATTTTCATCTATGTCAAAATCCTTAAATGAATTCTAAACTTGTTTGAAGTTGATTTATTATGATACAAATCTTCCATATTGTATTGAAGGTTTTGTGATATGTTTGACTATGGATGTGTTATTTTTATACCATTCATGGTTTATGGGTAAATTATTGACATTTTGTATTCCATTTTTAATATGAATGTTTATGTTATGTTTAAACCTTTTCATATGATGAATGCATTGGACTTTGTAAGTGACGGGTGGAGCCCGATATAGCGCCTCGATGCATCGGTAGGTCTCATGAGACAAACTAGTGTCTTGGAACAAGGCCTTGACAAAATCTTATTTGCAGTCTTGGCACAAGTCCTTGACTATGTGGTTTTTATAGTCTGGCATTATGCATTCCATCATTATGAAAATGCATATTGATATTTCATGTGATTATTTGAATTGTAGAATATCTATTTGAGTAAGTAAATGGAATTATTTTGATTTATATTTTCCATATTATGATGAATTTTATGTTGAAAAGGCTTTTGTTTTAGTTTTATACATTGCCTTAAATGTTATGCTTATTTATGAAAGCATCCACTATATTGTTATCCTTACTGAGCATCTAAGCTCACCCCTTTCTATATTTTATTTTTTCTAGGATGCGAAGAAGTATATTATTACTAACCTTTAGGGATAGTCTTTGGGATCACAATTTTTTCTATGGAAATAATTTTTTTGTAGCTTTCCATTTTATAATGTAATGTTAGCCTTATGAATGTATCTACTACTTCTAAGGAATCTAAACTAATCGGTATTTCGAGACTTGATCTTTTGTGATCATGCCAATCTATTAACATAATGCACTTCCTCTAGGCTTCTGGGGTCAGGGTGTTATAGTTGGTATCAAAGGAATTTTAGTACAAACCTTGGAAACTAGAATTAGATAAACTCTGATTAGAGCACATAGCCCTGAGATAGACTATGAGGATTAGTATAGAATACCTTCCTAGAATATTGGTATTGTAGTGATTTTGTGAGTTTTCTAAGAAATACATCCCTGTCTGGATACGAACATGTATAGGTGGCTCTGGCACCGATGTACCTAGGGGTAAAACCTGAATGCACCACTTTGAGATATACTCGAACGGGAACTGGTGCATGACAACGGTCCTTGCTGCACTCTTGGTTACGACACTCCCGGGGGATATGCTTAGGATAATTCTCATTTTCTTTACAAAACATTATGAACGGTTTATGAGTATATACTCTCTCAAAAAATACATTTTTATTGATTATGGATTATATTAATAAACTGTTCAACTTGAATTAGGTATTTTACAAGTATGGAATTATGTATTTCGATTCATAAACTAATATAGTTTATTCCATTGTTTAAAAATGGCGCCTAGTGGAAGGAATGGAAACCGTATCAATGCATGTAATCCATGTAGGGATTTCCCTCCTACTAAAGATAATTATAGTGGAGCAGGTGATGCAACTGGTGCTGATCAGCATATCACTATACTAGGAAAACTCACTCGGGTTATTAATAATAACCTTACCCATATGGAGCACCCTGATCTACAATGTGGAGGATCAATGTTAGATTGATTCATGAGGAAACAACCACCAACATTCAATGGGAGTACAAATACATTGGTAGCTGAGCAATGGATAAGTTCCTTACAGAAATTATTTCATGCTTTGGTGGGTAGCAAAAGGGAAAAAGTTATCATGCCAGTTTATCGCCTCAATGGAGTTACTGATCAATGGTGGTCATTGATTCAAAACAAAAATGAAGATGAAGATGTAGCAAGTATATAATGGATGGAGTTCAATGAAATATTCTTCGAAAAATACTTTCCTCATGACCATTGAGCGGATATGGAAAGGCAATTTCTGAGTCTGAGGCAAAAGGAGGATGAGAATTTCGCAAAGTATGAAGCTAACATTACAAGGTTATCGAGGCATGCTACAGATTATATACCTAACCCGAGGAGTAATATTGACCGTTTCGTTGATGGGTTAAAACCATTTCTCTGTTGAGCATTAGTATCAAAATTCTTCTCATCATATGAAGATATAGTCTCTTGTGCTATCAAGACAGAAAAGGAATTCTCTAAATCTTATGACAATAACGTAAAGAAATAGAATAAGCGAATGGTGGAGCAAGATATAGATAAAGGGAAAAAGGGAAAGATGGATTTTCTATTATGTGATAATTGTGGGAAAAAACACCCCGGTACTTGCCTAAAAGGAATGAGAGTTTGTTACAAGTGTGGTGAAAAATTCCACCAAGCTCATGATTGCAAGGGGAAGAAAGAGGCTATAAATGGTGAATGATACAATTGTAGAGAAATGGGGAATTATGAAAATGAATAACCTAAGCTCCAATGAAACTTACCCTAGAAAAGGCCAAGGGATCAAGGCTAATCTTATGTTGTTACTATAGTTGAAGTGGAATAATTAATTTATTTTTGTTTATAGACTCAAGGATTATATTCTGGTTATAAGAATAATGTGAAATATATAAGGATTGTACTAAATTACTTGTTGTTTTAATTAAGGTTTTAATATGACTAAGGTAGTCATATTTTCAGTATGTGAAAATAAGTGAATCTTTACTTTGTTTGGGGAATCTGATGTTACAATTGATTTTGGAATTTAAATACCTTTTACAGAGAGTCTGGAAAGAGGTATTTTAGAGAACTATAATTTTTGGAATGGATTAAGTTGAAATTTGGATAGTATTTTTTAATGTTAAAACATTTCTTATGATTATTTTTGAAAAAGGACAACATGCAGGTTGGGAGATAACCCATCACGTCAGACAAAGCTGTAGGAATCGAACCCACAAGCATAGTGGGACAAGCCTTTATTACCTACCACTAACCTACAGGAAGTCCCTAGTTATTAAAAAATATTTTTCTTCATTAAAATGGTATGTGTTAATATTTTTAACCTTATACGATTAGAATAAATATAATATTTTTGGGTTCTATTATCTTTTGGAGTGAGAGATGAGTTTGTGGAAGAAATTAGTTGAAGGATGAAACTCTACTTGTCAAGTAGATATATATATATATATATATTTCTCTTACTCTATGAAGAAATTAATTCTTAAACTTTATAGATGGGATATTAAGACCAAAAATGTGTTATCTTAGTACCTTATATTTTGTTGAACTGATGATATTTTATATCCTCATAGATTGACAACTTTGAGGCCCTCAATTTTACACTTGTTTGTGATTGATGACCTCAATCACTCCATATAAATATTTACGTTTTCCTCTAATTACATGTATATAATTTCCACCAATTTTCTATTATTCAAAACACTAATTTGGTGGTGACTTTCTCATTTCCTTTTCCCTCTTATTAAAACAAAATTTTATTAACCCTATTTCTGGTGTGGGTTTTCCACAAAGGTTTTTTCTATTGTAAACATTTTATTTTCAAATAACAATTTAAAATTGCGATGAAGAAATTTATTGAACGAGGGGAGAATGTAACACCCCAAGATTCTATAGTACATTTCCCTTTGAATAATGCAATAGCTTGCACTGTATGCAACTTCAAGATTCTAACACACCGCGACCAATCAAACTAGCCATTTTGAATAGTAATACCCACTTTTTGAAATTTTATAAATTTTATATTTCAAAATGGACTTCATTTTTGGATCCAATATATTGAAATTATCTTACGCTTATTTTTTGTTATTTTTATGAAAACTTCCAAATTTTGATGAATAGTGTAAACTAGTAAATTTTAATTAAAAAACATTTCTAATCAAAATAATTTATAGTGCTAAATTATAATACCGAGTGGTTTTAAAGTATAATTAGATTATATTTTTACCATTTAATCCAATTTTGTTCATTAGACGTAATTTTACATTTAAACCGAACATAAACAAGTATCAATATTTTGATAGATATTATTTCTTAAAAATATGCTTTTTGTTTTGAAAATGGGTGTAAAGACCAGGAAATTTCAAGAGAAATTTTTTTATTAAACTATTTAGTATTTTAAAAGTCTGTATTTTCTAAGGGTGCCTAATTTTGAGTCTCGGTGTGCCTGTAATCATTTTATGATGTCTTGTTCAGGTACGTTCAGTAAACATACGTGTGATTTTTTCTATCATTTGAACCGTTGCTCAGAATTGAAATCTGAGGACACTGACGAACTCGCAGTGCCAACATTCACCTAAGGGGACCTTTTCCGCAGTTGCATTTGGTTAGGAGTAGGATTTATATTTTGGGGATTCATAATAAATTAAATAAATTTTTTTGTTACACAATTTATTTAGTTGGTGGTTATTATCTCCAAAGGGAGGTTGATGGTGGGGCCCACCCCCACATAACCTCCCATGGGTGGATAATGTGTGTGGGTCCCACACAAACATCAACACTTCAAATCCCCCTTGAAACCCTTGGAACCCCCCATTGATGAGGGTTAAACCTTCCACCTTCCTCTCTCATTTAATGTGCCAACACTACTAATTAATTAATTGAGATCCACAATTAATTAATTATTTGTGGTGTCATGAATTCATTTGAAATATTTTGAAATGCATGAAAATATTATAATTTGGGGAAACTTATTGTTATTTCATTTTCCATGGAAATTTTTTTTGGAAAGGCTTTGGGAGAATTCACCCTCCCCAGCGAAGAACACGAGGAGCTCAATCGTCTTCCTCCATTTCTTCAATCGGGGCAAGAAAGAAGGTGACGCCACAAAGAATGCTACCTAACTTCCTCTTCCTCCGATGTTGACAGAATGACACCGTCATCCGTGAAGACATTCCGCGATAACGACAACGCACCTTGAATCTAGGTAGGGGTTATGATCAATTTTAATTGAATAAAATTGTACCTCGTTCTTCGTTGAATATATTGGATTGTCTTCGGCCTATTTTTATCGCTAAGCGGAGGGTGCAGGCTAAATGAACAGGGCCCGATGACCCTATGTTGGTTCTTGAATATCATGGTGGCGGCGACTGGAGGCGGTGGCTACCGGAGGCGGCGGCGTCCGGAGGTGGCGGACGCGTGAGGGAAAACGCGGCCCGCGATGCGGGCCGCTCGGGCTAAGAAAACCGGTCGTCCATAGCTAGCTAGGCTGGAGGACCGCGGAGCCTCCTTGGAGTCATGCTGCAGGAAGATTGTGGTAGGCTATGCAGGGAAAACCAGCCGGCCACCTGCCTGCCGACCAGAAGATCACGGTGCCTCTTGGCGCCACGCTGCGGAGGAACTGTAGCCCACGTTGGGAGGGCTGCTTCGGCGGCCGAACCGTCCAGCCACCTGCCGGCCGGGCGGAGGAAACCCCGGCACCAAGAGGCGCCGCGTGGAGGAGATAGTGGTCCACACAGTGGGCCGGTCGCGCCGAAAAAACCGGCCAGTTTCGTCCGGTCGGGCAGTATATGTGGCACCACCATTACAAGAAGCCTGGGGGCCATGCCCCCCACTCCACTCGGCCAGCTAGCTGAGCCGCGGCCGGCAACCTGCCGCATGGGCCAAGCCACCCACGCATGGGTCAGACCACCCTCGCGCGGGCCGGGTTACATCCGCCGGGCCGGGCTGTGCCCTGCCGGGCCTGGCCAACCCCCCAGCTGGGTCGGACCC
This sequence comes from Viscum album, assembly GCA_963277665.1. NCBI lineage: Eukaryota > Viridiplantae > Streptophyta > Magnoliopsida > Santalales > Viscaceae > Viscum > Viscum album. The sequence goes on along the minus strand of OY728132.1, from coordinate 579,993,647 downwards.
ACAGAACTAAGTTGGGCCAACCTACCAGCCCACTGGGCTGGATGGGCCGGACCCGTTTTATTTAAACGTGAATAACCTCTAGACCGGGCGTCTAATCAATGTGATGTCTATGAAACTGCGATCCTCGTGATGAGATGGTCCTTTTGTGATACTCTAAGTGAGTTTTGGATATCTTTGGAAAATGGATGGGTTTGGAATGAGCATAATTCCAACCGGGCCCCTGGAACGGAAACGCCAATAACTCTCAGACCGGGCGTCTGATTGGCGCACCTTCTTTCGCGTTGGGTTCATTTTGATGAGTCGGAACATCGAGATACATAAACTTTGGACTTCATGATAGTTTCGGTATCGACCCCTTTTCTCAAGGAGCGAACCCTCCCGGAATCAAGTGTGTTGTGTGCGGGAACCCTAGAGCTGGCTGCGACAGCGACGACTACTATACTGGGATCCTCCATGGGTTCGACAATGATGACTACTGTTCTTGTATCCTATGTGGGTCCAGAATTTTGACCTCTGTACCTGTATCCTGTGTGGGTCCGACAGAGTAGATGGTCTTGTAACCTGTGTGGGTCCAACATCTTAACTGGTCTTGTATGCTGTGTGGGTCCGACAGCTTTGATGAATCAGTGACTACATCTGATCATCTCTATCGCTATGTGAAAGATGTATACCTGTTTGATCTGAGTCTTAACTTTCAATCAATACCATCGATTTGATTTACTTTACTTCCTAAGTGGATTGGGTTGTGCTTGAGCTCGAGAGTTGGATCCGATCTGAGATTGATAACTTAGGTATTTGTATGGGCATATACCTAAGTAGGTTTGGTTGATACTTTGTGATTGTATCTTTCCTTTTGTGGTTTCTCCTTCGTGGATTTTGGGAGACCTTCGAGGGTCTTGGGGTCCCTACTGAGTATCGTTATACTTACCCCTGCATGGGAAATGCCAAAAATTTGTTGTGTTGGTTGCAGATGACGGACAACACTGATCGAGGCAGAGTGTTGTGGAGCTAGACGGTACCCGGAGGTGGGCCACTTGGCGAGACGTACATGGAGTGGACGGACAGACCTAAGGTGCTGAGGAGGCTATCTATACCCACCCTTCAGGTGGGATTCCCGGAGGATGACTCAATAGGTGCTGTTTTACTTTACTGCAGTTGTACTAGCTTTTTAGTTGTATTGTACTTTACTATTGGGCTTGTATTTCTGGCCCCTTTCCTTTCAGTACTTTTTTTTGTATACTATATTTACATAGTGTTTACTTCCAGCTACGTACTCTGTTGTGTTTGTTTACTTTTATAAAGTTAATGCCTTCCCATCGTAGGTAATTATGCCTTTGGGGCTAGTTGCGAGCCTCTGGCCTAAGGAAGTCGGGCATGGGGTAGTCACGACACGGGCTCCGTGTATGGGTTGTGACAAATTGGTATCAGAGGAGTCAGTTCTACTGCATAACTTAGGACTCTGGTCATTCTTTCTATGAAGAAACAATGTTAAGAGTATTGAGTGTGGTTTTCAGTCCAGGGAGTCCAGTGTTGGTGCGGTGGCCGACGTATCCATACACCAAGACCACGACCTTTGATTTCCAACTCAGTGCACGAAAACACTAATTGAGTGTGTGTTTCCTTTGAAAATTTTTCTTTTTGATTACTTTGTGTTAGCTCACCTGGTATATTTTTTGACTGAAGAACAACTGTTTCTTTTCAGGATGGCCCCATGAAGGCAGCCAGCTAGATTTTTGAGTTACATACGAGATGGTAGCCCACCGAGCGACGAGGCTTCGGCGCAGGGCCCCATCATAGTGGAGGCACTAGTGGTACCACTAACCACTGGGCCACTGATACCACCAGCCCCAGCAATAAAGAGTGCATGCCGCCTGAGTGCGTTGCATGAGTTCCAGTGATTGGGGTCTCCCGGGTTTCACGGAGAGACAGACCCACATGTAGCTAAGGATTGGATAGAGGCTATCGTCAGAGTTTTCAGATTGCTTGGGACACCAACCGACCTTATGGTGATCCTTGTCACGAGTCTCCAACATGTAGAAGTAGGTAAATGGTGGATCTTGATGATCCAGTTGCATAATGAGGCATATTTACTCTGTACGGACTTCGAGAGTCCCTTCCGCTCAAAGTTTGTTCCAACCACCCTTCGTGCGGTGCAGATTCAGGAGTTACTTCATCTGCAGCCGGGCAACATGACAGTAGCTCAGTAATTTGCGAAGTTCACCGACCTCTCACGATACTCCCCAGATGGTATAGGACCCGTTCTTCAGGGCTCGGACCTTCAATCAGGGACTCAGGCATGAGATCAGGGCTTCGACAATTCCCCTCAGCATCCCGACGCAGGTATTGTTGCTGGAGCGAGCCCTTCTAGTGGAGAGTTTTCTTGCTGAGCAGTCACTAACGGCGAGACCCACTATTGGATGAAACGTATCATAGTCTTCTACAGCCATCATTATACAGTTGACACAAATGTCAAAGAGTACCAAGCCATCATGTGGGAGACCTTAGGATACAGGTTCGGTTGTGCAGGGCACACGAAACAGAGCAAGCCTTACGAGGAGCAAGCAGTGCTATGCATGCGGTGGGCTAGGCCACATGGCTCGTGAATGCCTGGACCGCCATGCAGATGAGCAGTAGACAGTAGAGGGACCTCCCAGGCATAGGTAGAGGTTTGACTTTGGTGGTCTTACGGGAGTATGTAGATGTTGCAGAGGAGTTGGCCGAGTAGCGGGTGGTGGACGACGTTTCGAGGCTCTACCACCACCACCACCAGTAGGTCCACCCCGATCATAGGGAGCTGGCGAACAAAGGTAGGCTCAGCTCCAGGCAGTGGAGGCTTATGACCACAGCGCAACTGAGATGATTTGAGGTACTATTTGTGTCTTCTCCACCATTTCTATAGTACTTATAGTCACAGGTGCGAGCCATTCTTTTATTTATGCTGCCCTTGTTCAGAGCTCAAAGATTCTGATGAAGCGTTTGGCTCGATCCTTATAACTAGAGACTCCTATTGGAGTAGACTTGACAATTAAACACTCGTTCCAGTAGTGTGATCTTACTCTAGGAGGCGAGAGCTTTGGCTGGTATCTTCTTGTAGCGGTGTCGAGGCCTTATGACGTCATCTTGGGTATGGACTGGTTATCCACGGTTTATGCTCATATTGACTATATTAGGTGAAAGTTGTGGTGTATCCTCTCGGATGGGACCAGGTTCACCTTCACCGGTGAGAAGGAAGCCTTTATAGCGCAAGATGGACTTACATAGTGGAGGGGGCAGCCGATCAGACGTCAATTGGCTAGTATCATCCTCAGAGTGGATGATGTGTGGAGTCTGAGTTTTCCTGTTGTGGTTGATGAGTATGCGGATGTTTTCACTGACGACATTCCAGTATTACCTCTTCACAGAGAGGTAGACTTCTACGTTTATATGTACACCGGGCCAACATCAATATCTACTCCAGCATATCAGATGGCTCCCGCCGAGCTTCGTGAGCTGCGGGTACAGCTAGAGGACTTGCAGGGAAAGGGATTTATCTGACCTAGTGTTTCACCCTGGGAATCTCTGATTTTGTTCCCCAAGAAGGAAAATGGGAGCGTGTGACTGTGTGTCGACTACCGTCACCTGAATTAGGTGACCGTGAAGAGCAAGTACCCACTCCCAAGGATAGACAACCTCTTTGATCAACTCAAGGGAGCATGATGCTTCTCGAAGATAGACCTCAGATCAGTCTATCAGAATCTCAGATTTCGAGACAAGGATGTGAAGAAGATGACCTTCAAGTGTCGGTACGGCCACTATGAGTTCTTGGATATGCCCTTCGGCATAAACAACACACCAGTAGTGTTCATGAGTCTCATAAACAGGATCTTCCTGCCTTACCTCGATCGTTTTGTTGTAGTCTTCATCGATGACATACTGATTTACTCGACTACTGAGGTGGAGCATGCCTACCATTTGCGGGTGGTACTGGATAAACTCTAAGAGAAACGGTTTTATGGTAAGCTCTCGAAGTGCATGTTCTATATTCGAGAGGTTCACTTCTTGGGACGCGTCATCTCGGAGGCTGGAGTTGCAGTTGACCCATCGAAGATTGAGACAGAACATTCTTGGGAGCCACCAGGAGTGTGACAGAGGTTCAGAGTTTTCTGGGTCTGGATGGGTACTATTAGAGATTTGCAGCACTGCTTTCTGCTTTGACGAAAAAAGGGAAACCCTTCATGTGGTCAGATAGATGCCAGCAGAGCTTTCAGGAGCTGAGGCATTGGTTGACCAGTGCACCCATCATGAGGCTACCTTAGGAGGGTGTAGGGTACATAGTTTACTGCGACACATCAGGGACCAGACTCAGGTGTGTCCTGATACAAGAGAAAGCAGTGATCGCGTATGGTTTACGGCAGTTGAGACAGCACGAGCAGAACTACGCTACCCATGACCTAGATTTTGCAGCATTGGTTTTACCTTGAAGATGTGGTGGCACTATTTGATGGGTGAGTGTTTTACAGTCTACTCTATCCACCAGAGTCTCAAGTATATCTTCTCAGAGAAGGACCTAAATCTGAGACAGTGGTGATTTCTTGAGTTCCCCCAGGACTATGACTTTGAGATAGTCTATACTCCAGGGAAGGGGAACATTGTAGAAGATGCTCTCAGTAGGAGATCGGGCATTCAGCTGCTAGGAGAGGTGACAGAGAAGCTCGCCGCATTGTAGATATCCTTTGTGGATAGAGATGGAGCAGCCTTTCTTTAGTCTCTCACAGTCACTCCTCTACTTCTTCAGTGAGTTAGGGAGGCACAACGAGGGGACGTTGACTGTGAGACGCAACGTGCTCAGATATCCTCTAAATAGGCACCTGATAGGTTTTATGAAGGTGGGGAACATTTAATCCTCTTCAGAGGACGTACGATGGTACCAGTTTCACTATAGGAGGAAGTGTTTTGGGAGTTCCAAAAATCCCCTCTAGTGGTATATACAAGAGTTGCGAAGATGTATCAAGACCTCAGACGACAGCATTGGTGTCCAGGTATGAAGAAAGTTGTAGCAGAGTTTGTCTCTCGATGCCTCACTTTTCAGCAAGTGAAGGCAGAGCACCAGGTTCCACCAGGCTTGGATCACACCTTTGAGGTTCCAGAGTGGAAGTGGGACAGGATATCCATGGATTTTTTGACGGGGATTCCACGTACATCAAGAGGAAATGACTCTATCTGGGTGATTGTCGACCACCTCACCAAGTTGGCCCACTTCCTACCGATCAGAGAGTAGGAATCAATAGCGAGATTGAGACGCCTCTAAATTCAGGAGATCGTACGACATCATGGTGTTCCATCAACTATCGTCTCTGATTGAGATTCACATTTCACTTCTCGGTTATGGAAGGGGTTACAGGAGGCTTTTGGCATGCAGCTTTTCTTGAGCACCAACTTCCATCCTCAGATGGATGGTCATACTGAGAGGACCATTCAGACTCTCGAGGACATGATCTGTGCATTTTTCCTTGACTTTGGTCATATTTGGGTGGATCACTTACCATTGGTGGAGTTTTCATACAACAATAGCTACCACTCCACCATCGGGATGACAACTTACAAAGAACTGTATGGATGACCTTGTAGATTGCCTCTGTGCTGGACTGACCCAGGGGAGTCAGCACTTGTAGGACCATAGATGGTTCAGGCTACGACGGAAAAGGTGCCTATCATCCAGGAGCATATGAAGACCGTACAGAGCAGACATAAGTCTTATGCTGATAAAAGATGGAGGCCACTGTAGTTCAAGGATGGTGACCACATATTCCTACGGGTCTCAGCTCGATTAGGTCTATGGAGATTTGGCTGAGGAGGAAATTTATCTCTACATTTTATTGGGCCGTTACAGGTCCTCAGCAAAGTAGGAAGGGTGGCTTACCGCATGGCCCTTCCACCTCAGTTGCTTCGGGTGCACGACGTCTTCCACGTATTTCAGCTGCGGAGATACGTGCATGACCCATCCCACATCATCGACCACGGGGGGCTGGACATCGATGATGGGGTGACATTCATGGAGCTCCCAGTGGAGATTGAGGATTAACAGGAGCGGGTCATGCGTGGATAGTTGATTCCTTTGGTTCACGTTTGTTGGCCGCACGAGAACCTCCAAGAGATCACATTGGAGCGAGAGGCTCAGATTCCTACTCAGTACCGCCATTTGTTTCCCTAGTGTGTGTTGTGGCTTTACAGAGACATAAATCCCTGAGGTGGGGGTAATTTAAAGACCCATAAATTTCAAGGAAATGTTTTTCCTAATTTTTTTTTGAATTTTACGAGTCCGTAGTTTTTGACGGCTCCTGATTCCGAGTCCCGGTGTGCCCAAAACCATTATCTGAAATTTTGTTCGGGTACACTCAGTAAACGTACATGCGGGTTTTTCTATCTTTTGAACCGGTGCTCAGAATTGAAATCCTAGGACACCGATGAACTCGTAGTGCCGGTATTCACCTAAGGGGACCTTTAACTCAGTTGCGTTTGGTTGAGAGTAGAAGTTATATTTTGGTGATTCATAATAAATTAAATAAATTGTTGTGTTACACAATTTTTTTTAGTTGGTGGTTATTATATCCAAAGAGAGGTTGATGGTGGGTCCCACCCCCACATAACCTCCCATGGGAGGATAATGTGTGTAGGGCCCACACGAACATCAAATATTCAACTCCCCCTTGAAACCCTTGGAACCCCCCATTGATGAGGGTTAAACCGTCTACCTTCCTCTCTCTGTGTCAACACTAATAATTAATTAATTGATGTCCACAATTAAATAATTATTTTTGGTGTCATGAATTCAGTTGAAATAGTTTGAAATTCAAGGCAATATTATAATTTGTGGATACCTATTATTTTTTCATTTTCCTTGGAAAATTTTCGGTGGAATGTCTTTGGTAGAATTCACCCTCTCTAGTGAAGAACACAAGTAGCTCGATTGTCTTCCTATATTTCTTCAACCAGGACAAGAAAGAAGGCGACACCACAAAGAACGCTACCTACCTTCCTCTTCCTCCGATGTAGATTGAACGATACCATTATCTTCGATGCTGATTTCCACGACAATGACAACTCACCTTGAATCGAGGTAGGATGTTATGATAAGTTTTAATTGAATAAAATTGTACCTCGTTATTTGTTGAATATCTTGGATTGTCTTCGGCCTGTTGATATCACCTAACGTGGAGGAATAGGGCCGAACAAACATGGCCCGATGACCCTATGTTGGTTCTTGAATATCTTGGCAGTGATGACCGGAGGTGGTGGCGACCAGAGGCTACAGCATCCGGAGGCAGCGACCATGCACTGGCCGCGTAGAGGAAACCATGACCCACGGTGCGGGCCACTCGGGCGAAGCAAACTAGTCGGACATAGCCGGCCAGGCTGGAGGACTGCGACACCGCCTTGGCACTGCGCTACGATAAGATCGCGACTTGCTATGTGGGCCTCTTTGCAGGGCGAACCAACCGACCATAAGATCATGATTCCTCTTAGCACTGTGCTGCGGAGGAACCATGACCCATGCTGGGTCGGCCGCTTCGACGGGCGAACTGGCTGGCCACCTGCCAGTCGGGCGGAAAAAACCGTGGCGCCACATGGCGCTTTGTGGAGGAGACAGATGCCCACACCGCGGGCCACTCACGCTAGAAAAATTGGTCAGCTTCAGCCAGCCGGGCAAGAGAGGCGGTGCTGCTCGGCGCCACTATTACAAGAAGTCGGGGGGCTGTGCCCCCCGCTTCGCTCAACCAGTTGGCCAAGCCGCTGCCGGCCGCCAAGTCGGGCCGCCTGCCGCACAAGTCGAGCCGCATACCGTGCGGGCCGGGACGTCCTCACGCGGGCTGGGAAGTAGCCGTCGGGCCAGGACATGCCCCACCGGGCCGGGCCGACCCCCCAGCCAGGTCGGACCTCCGAACTAGGTCGGGCCGACCCACCAGCCCTCTGTGCTTGATGGTCCAGACCTGTTTCACTTAAACGTTAATAACTTCTAGAATGCGCGTCTGATCGATGCGCCATCTGCGGAACTGGGATCGTCGTGACGAGATAATCCTTTTATGATACTCTAAGTGAGATTTGGACAACTTTGAAAAATGGCCAGGTTTGGAATGAGCATAATTCCAACTGGGCACCTGGAACGGGAAATCCAATAACTCTCAGACCGGGCGTCCGATTGACGCATCGTCTGTCGCGTTAGGTTACTTTTGATGAGACTGAACATCGTAATACATCAAATTTGTACTTTTTGATAGTTTATGTATCCACCCCTTTGCTCGAGGAGTGAACCCTCTCGGAATCGAGCGTGCTGTGTGCGGGAACCCTAGAGCTGGCTGCGACCGCGATGACTACTGTACTGGGATCCTCCATGGGTTTGATAGCGATGAATACTATTCTTGTGTCCTATGTGGGTCCAGAAGTTTGACATCTGTACCTGTATCCTTTGTGGGTCCGACAGAGTAGCTGGTCTTGTAACCTTTGTGGGTCCTACATCTTCACTGGTCTTGTAGGCTGTGTGGGTCCGACAACTTAGATGAATCAGTGACTACATATGATCGTCTCTATCACTATATGAAAGATATATACCTATTTGAGCTGAGTCTGGACATTAAATAATTATCATCAATGTCATTGAATTTTCTTCCTATGTGGATTGGGTTGTGCTTGAGCTTGAGAGTTGGAGTCGATCTGAGATTTATAACCTAGTTATATGTATGGTCATATACCTAAGTAGGTTTGGCTGATACTTCGTGATTGTATCTTTCCTTTTGTTGTTTACCCTTCTTGGATTCTAGGAGACCTTCGGGGGTCTCGGGGTCCCTACTGAGTATCATTATACCCACACCTGCATGGGAAATTACCACAATTTGTTTTGTTGGTTGCAGATGATGGACATCACTGATCGAGGCAGAGTGTTGTGGAGCTGGACGGTACCCGGAGGTGGACCACTTGGCGAGACATACACGGAGCGGAAGGATGGACCTGAGGTGATGAGGATGCCATATGTACCCACCCTTTAGGTGGGAAACCTAGAGGATGAATTAGTAGTTTCTTTTTTTACTTTACTGCAGTTGTACTATCTTTTCAGTTGTACTGTACTTTTCTATTGGGCTTGTATTTCCGGCCCCTTTCCTTTCAGAACTTTCTTTTATATACAGTATTTACCTAGTGTTTACTTCCAGATACGTACTCTATTGTGTTTGTATACTTTTATAAAGCAAATTCATTCCCAGCTTAGCGAATTACACCTTTGGTGCTAGTCGTCAGCCTCTGGCCTATGGAAGGCGGGTTTGGGGTAGTCACGGCACAGGCCCCGAGGAGGGGTCGTGACTATGGGAATTAATTTAAAATTAATTTCTACCTCTTTTTGTTTTGAATATAGAAATATGGATTCCATATTTAGAATCATGAGGTCCAAATTGTGTAAATATGTAAATTTCATTTTTAGACATTTTGAATAATTATTTCGGTAAATATTTTATTTACCATGGTTAAAGGGTAAATCCTGTAAATAAGTGTAAAAAATAATATTATAATAATATTAAAGCACCCTAACACGTTTCCTAACCATATTGGATGATACATGTCTGACCATGGGCATCCTTGGGTCGATTTTGGGACCCCATAGAGCCATTTGTAAATGATAATGACAGTTTTTATTAATTAAGTTAAAGTAAATACAAAAATGACATAAGCATATATAGTTTAGTAAAACAATTTTTACATAGGTTTATACATGTTAGCTATTATATTATAAATGTTAAATAGAAATAAAAAAATATTTACTACATATTGGTATTTTATTAATTATTTTTATACATTGAATAATTAAATTTAATTATAACACAACGATGATGCGGTATTTTCCTTATTAATGAAAGAATCAAATAAATGGTCTTATAAATGTTAAAATAAATATAATTTGAATGTTTTAATTCCATAAACGAATTTTATAGGTTAATATTACATGTTAGTATTTTTTTAAATGAATTTATTCCCAATTAATAATTTTTTTAGGACTTTAAATAAATCCATTATAAAATAGTGTCAAAATTGACATAAAAGAGTTTTTAAAACAAATATTACATTATTAATTGATATTCTATTCCTAAAAATCTATGCATCAGAAAAAGGACATAAATAAAATAATATATCTCATTAATGAACCACTTGAGGTTTTTTTGAATGTTTATAGTAATTTTATTAACCATATAATATAAAAATGCAAAGAGACATGGTAAATGTCAAACTAATTAACTAAGAGTTAAATCTATAATACAAGGTTAATATAGTGAACCAAACTTGTCTAAAACCTATTGGTTGAGTTATTTTAAACCCATATGCATCATATACTATAAATAAATTAGTTTCGATCCATTAGAAACCGAATATGAATTTATTATAAAATAATATTTTAAGTATTTCCTAAGGTTCCCCTCACCCCTCTTATAAAAAGGAACTCTCACTTCTATCAAATTCATAGCATCAAAGCATTTTGGCTCGGCCAACCAGTGAACAAATATCCTCTAAACTTCCCTTAATTCATCCTAGAGGACTTTCTTTAGTCAGAAAGCCAACCTAAGGATCCCTTTTGATCAAATCAAAAGGAAGAACCTGAAGAAGAGGTAAATATTTCATCACCTCTTTCAAGTTCTTTTCTTCTTCCACTTCCTCTTTCTTTATTGTTTCCATTCTAAAATAATAAATCTGGTATATTATATATAATGTGATGTTATTATAAAAATGGTACAACCATATTCGTTATTTTTTCCATCCTAAGAATGAAAAAGTCACCACACATGCGTACGTACGGCTTACCGTCTCCACCTCGTGGTGTACTTTGTTATTCAAACATTTCATTATTTGGATGGGTATAATAATTAATATAAATTATTTAAAAAAAATAAAACTTTATAATTATTCTTTATATTTGATATACCATCCAATTATATACGATTTTAATATCAAAAGAATGATAATTTTGCTCATGCGTACGTACGGAATACTGTCTCCACGAACGCGATAATATTCATTTCCCCATTGTAACCATTCAAAACCAATTTTCAGTTGATGATTAAAAAAATGATTAATGAATTTATATCATCTTGGATATGAATAAGATAGAACCTATCCATAATAAACATGACCTATGTAACAAAGCATATAAAGGAAAACAAATTAGTTAGTACCCGAAGCGACGATAATACTAAAATATTGTTAAGAAAGAAATATTAAAAGATCATATATGATATAATATTAATGTATATGATTCTTGTATAATTTAATAACAATAATTTCACCATTATATAGGAGTTTAACTTACCCACTACCAAGGAAAAGTACAAGGTAAGGGTTAATTTCACAATCTCTTTATTATCTGAGGTTGTTTTTACGTATGTATCTACTAGGAAATATTTATTATCCATGTCTATGTTTCATAAAATAGTTTTCAAAGGGATTATTTTAAGGTAATTTTTACTAAAACATCATTTTAAATGTTTTAAATATTTATTCTTCTAAACCATTCTCATTAATGTCCATATTTTCAAAATGGTTTTAAGGATTTATTTAAATGGACATGAATGTTTAAAAATGTTAATTACTTTCAAAAGTTTCAAAGTGGTATGGGACACTTTGATTCAAAAATTTCTTTAAATGTCATCCTTTCTAAATTGTGTGACTTTTAAATATTTTCATGAAAAAGGGATATATCTCTCAAAGAGTTTTACAAATTATTTTCATATATATCAAAATCCTTTAATGGATTATAAACTTGCTAGAAGTTGATTTATTATGATACAAATATTCCATATAGTATTGCAGGTTTTGTGATATGGTTGACTGTGGATGTGTTATTTTTATACCATTCATGGTTTATGGGAAAAGTATTGATATTTTGTATGACAGTTTTAATACGGATGATTATGTTATGTTTAAACCATTTCATATGAGGAATACATTGGACTTAGTATGTGACGGGTGGAGCCCGCTATAGCTTCTCAATGCATCGGAAGGTCTTACGAGAGAAACTAGTTTCTTGGCACAAGGCCTTGAAAAAATCTTATTTTTAGTCTTGGCACAAGGCCTTGACTATGTGGTTATGATAGTATCGCATTATGAATTTCATAATTATGAAAGTGGCTATTGATATTGCATGTGATTATTCGACTGGTATAATATCAATGTGAGTAAGTAAATGGAATTATTTGGATTTATATTTTCTATATTAAGATGATGTTTATATTGAAAAGGATTTTGTTTTAGTTTTATACATTTCCTTAAATGTTATGATTATTTATGAAAGCTTCTACTATATTTTTATCCTTACTGAGCATTTGAGCTCACCCCTTTCTAGGATTTATTTTTTCCAGGATGCGAAGAAGTATTTTATGACTGACCAGTAGGGATAGTCTATGGGATATAAATGTTGTCTATGGAAAAAAAATGTTGTTGTAGTTTTCCATTTTATGATGTAATGTAAACCTTATGAATGTATCTAGTAATTCCAAGGCTACTGAACTAATCGGTCTTTCGAGACCTGATCTTTTGTGATCATGCCAATGTATTAAAATAATGCACCGGATCTGGGCTTCTATGGTTGGGGCATTACATAATCTCCAAGTTATATTGGGATTTTGAGATAATTGAGAAAATTAGAGAGGTGCATTATCATTTGTATTTTCCACCATGGTTTACTGTGGTGCATAATGTGTTTCATGTATCATAGGTGAAAAATTATCAGCCGAATCATGTTCATGTAATTTGTTGGGATCATGTTGAGCTAGAATGAGATTCTTTTTTGGTGCACACACCGGTGTAGATTGTGGATGACAAGAGAAATTATTGTGTGGTAAAATAATTGGGTTAGTTAGTTTTTTGTGGAAGCATGTTCAGATTTAAGAGCAGACTTGGGAGCATGAGAATGAGAGTAATGATTTATGTCCTCAACTCTTTCAGAAAAGGGATGGTTCTCTACATTCAGAGGATGGAAAGTCCAATGGTGGGGAGAATGTAGCACCCCCATTTTGAGGTATATATCCTTTAATGCTTTTTTATGTCCCTAAGTGCTTGAGATGTGCTGGGAAGAGTTTGGGTGAGTTTGGAATGATTTTGAATAAGTTTGGAGTTTTTTATAGGGTTGCACGGTTTAAGCACGGTTAAGAAAACCCTGCTGATTCTCTAGATAACCGTGCATGGGGAGAAAGTGAGTTTCACATGATCTGTGCATAATTTTCCAAACTGTGTGAGAAAAACATTCAGGACCCCTCTTCTTGAGGCAATGGCGTGCGTATGGTGAGCACAAAATTTTCCATACCGTGCGGGCTAACCGAGTGGCCACATAGAGAAGGGATTTTTAAATCCATGTTCACTCGGGAATGACATATTTCATTCAAAAATCCCTCCCACTTGAGCCTCACTGAAGATATTAAGTTTTTGAGGTTTGTAGGTTCTCTCCCATTCATTTTGGAAGAAAATAAAAGGTGTTTCAAGGTAGTTCTAAGGCGGTTCAGTTTGGGTAAGTCTCTTCATGTGGTTTCTATTTAGTTTTCTCTTGATATACTCTTCTCCCTATCTTGGTTTTCTATATCTACATCGGTTTCATGTAGATATAGGGTTTTGTTTTCCTTGGGAGTTGATTTTAATGCTTTTGGATTTTAGGGAAGGGGATCTAGAGTGGTTTTAGTGGTGTGTTTTCTGGATTTGGGGGTAGTTTCTTGTGGGAAATTTCATCGGAATCCTAAACGTAGGTGGCTTCTCTCTCAACTCCACTTGTCTAAATCATGAATCTTGGTTAAAATTAATTTATTGTGCTTGATATTAATTGTTTTTTGAAGTTTTAAATTGGTTGGAATTCCCTTTTGTAATGTTTTGTGGATTTTTGGAAAAAAGGGGATTTTGGGGAGAAATGTTGTTATTTAGAATTTTAAAATGGATATTTTAAAATGGGTCTCTTGAAATGATTTTTGAAAATGGTTAATGAATGGTTTTCAATAAATATATTGTCCTATTGAAATGTTGTTTGGAATGTGAAAATAATTAAAGTGTGATTTCAATAAATGGGTGATTTATTGAAGTGGTTTGGCATGTGATGGAAACAGTTATGTGTATATTTCTATGTACTTGGTGAGTCATTATTAGATATGGATTGTGTGAAATGTGTGTAAAGTGGTAGGGAATTACCTCTATAAAAAGGAGGTTAGATCTTGGATGGAAGGCCGACCATATTGGATAAGTGGACAGGAAGTGCCACTAAATTGGGAACAAAAGAACGGGTTGGACAGAAGTGCCACCATGATTGTTACACAAGTTTGGATTGTGAAGCTTTTTGTATAATTTTTTTGTGTTGTGGATATGTGAAGTGGTAATTGGTTGTTCATTTCTGTGATGGTGACATGCCTTATGTAATATTTGTGTCTTTCCATTTTTTGTCCCGGTTTGGTAAAGGTATGTTGGGCATGTTGTAAGTTGTTACACTATTGAATGTTTCACATAAACTATTTAATATAAATGTGCTTATAGTTTTTTCTAGTGGCGTGTGTAAGGAAGTCATTTGGGGAAAACCTACTGAATATTTCTAATCACCCCTAATTTGGTAATTTGGTGCTTTTTTGGATGTTGTGTTCCGGGACACTGGCATGAGTAGAGCATCTCATTTTGCTAGTGGTTCGACATGATTCATGGGTGATGTTGGGATGCTTGGAGCATGTAGCTTGGTGTGGAGATATAGATGGTGTCCTAGTTCATAAGAAGTCTTGTTGTAGTCTTCCACAAGGTACTCTGATATGTTTTTGGTTGTTTTGGTCTTTGTGATTTGTTATGGAACAATTTTATGTCTTTTGGTAATGTATGAATTTGGTGGTTTTGTTGACATGCATCATGTAGTTTTTTGATAGTGGATTGTTTGGTTGGTTAGTTTTATCTTAAGGGAAAATCATCCCCCAATTTATTCTTGAAGCCCTCAAAACTTATTTCTAGTATTTGGCACCATGGGAACGTCTCTTAAGGCCATGTAGGATTCCTCCACCCTCTCAAGATAATGATATGGTGTGGAGTGTTACAGGGGGAGTGCACATGATGTGTGCCAATGATGAACGTAAACCAATACACAGGGTAAGAGCTTGATAGCCATGTGAGATAGATAGAGCTCGATGGATTGAGAATTCCATGGAATGTTCTAAAATTCAATGCCTTGAGGATGCCGAGTGAAATTTTAATAGCCACATGGATAGATTTTTTTTCCTTACAACAATGTAAAAATACTTCCGACATAGGGATGAAGGAGGTATGGTTAGGGCTTATGGTGGCCTGGTTTTCACATGAGTACTCAGTACATGATTGTAATTCATACTTTCATATTTATCAACATCATTATATAATCCTATTAAACTTATTAATATTTTTCAATGATTCATTGATAATGTTCTACATATATTTATTACTCTCCACATGAATGGTAATTTCGTTGAATGTGTAGACATCCTTTATTGGAATCTGATCAAGTGGAGAGGGCCCATAACAAATTCTTGAGTTGAGGGGAATGGGGTTGGGAGTGGTACCAGGATACACTCTAGAAGATAATAAAATTTAATTTATTTATTACTTACACTATATGTACATTACTTTCGATCGACACACATAGAGACTGTTAATTTTTTTTTGTGACATGGATAACATTTGATATTATTTCCTTTCTATAATTTTTCTATGATTTATAGTTTATTTTATTTATTATTTTTATTATTTGTTCTAAAACATTTTATTGAGGGTACAGTCTCTACACTGATAGATTTTATACCCTTGATTCTAGTTAGAAGCATATTATGTACTTGTAGGCATGCATGAGGTCATGTGGCTCTCTAGCTAGAACCTGGGGGTTCAGGTAAAATTTTTACAATATAGAATCCGATCATTGTTTCATCTTTTCCTTTTAGACTAACTTAGTACATTTTAATAAGGTGACAATAATGTGAAAGATGATTAGGGGAGTTTTCATGTGCCTGGACAGGTTATGGTTAATGGACATTTGAGTTACCATTTATGGGATTTCTATTACCCATTTTACGAGGTTTAAAGTTCATTCATTCATCATGATTAGGAATGTAGGATAAAATTTCATATATATATATATATATACCATTTGTTTTTTATTATAGTTATTTAATTAAATTCCATTATTTGTTCTATCCATTAATAATGGAGTTTTATTCCTTGATCAATTGATATATCTACCCTTTAATGTTGTTTTGTTATATCTACAAACATTAATTAGTTGAATCCAAGCATGTACTTCGGTTTATGTATATATATGATCATGACTAATGTGTAGGGATAATGACCATGGTTATTACTAGAATTGTTATACCTTGGGTTTCAGGTATAATTTTATGGAAACCATTGTGTGGTTCCTTAAATTGAATGTTATTTGTCCTAAATGCATTGAATGTTTCCAATCATGTTACAGAAGATGTTTCCTCATAGAAGTCAGATGAGACCACCTGCTGATATGGTCCGCGGTACTCCCTCTAGAGAGGATAACCATATTCCACTTCCTACTATGTAGGAGGGTTCACCAAAACATTCATCAAAACCTACTTTGGTATAACTATAAGTGATCCCACTTCAGGAGGGAGTCCTTCCACTTGTTCCTAGGCAAGGTGTTGGGGTAGCAAGGTCCATGTTCAACTATTCTAGAGACTTATATATCTAGTATATACATGTATTTTAGGTACATGGTATAATTAAAGATGAAACAGATTATATAAACATTAGGAATGGTGTATTTTATCTCATTGAGACACCTAAGGACCATAATGTGGAGCTGGAAGCATTCATGTAGTGGGGACCCCCAAGTGTTGGAGGGGTTTCATGTGACAGGAAGGAAGATGAGAGGGTATCACATGAGAGGCCTTCAGTGACAGGTTCGTTTGAGAATTATTTCCTAATATGTTGAATCTAGATAGAACACACATGTTCATGGATATATTATATGGGTATGTTAGAGTATCTGAATACTCCTCTCTTTTTATAGAGAATCTTCTATTTTCATCACTCTGGGACAGAAATGAGGCCCATAAGGCTTGAAATTTTCTGAATAGAATTCATTTTGACATCAGATTCTAGGTTCATAATTTTTACCAGGCTACATAACTAGAGGTTTTGTGTATGTCTATAACCATTGAGAAGGTTATATAAGAGAATTGAGTAGTTTTTTTTCTTTCACCCTTCAGTACCCATGAAATTTTACCACCAAAGGATATAGTGATTGACTCATATAGTTGAAAGAATATGAGGATTAGAGACACGTAGAAGAGTTCTGGTATAAAGGTGGTGTGCAGTACAAAATTTTCAACCCCCTTAGGAAGAGTTCCATAACACTTCAACTATGGAATGGTTAAAAAACATCCCAAAATATACATTGAACCTCAAAAAAAAATTTAGTAGTGTGGATATATGAGGAATTTATAATAAATTTCTTATAGTAATTTGAGGCCAAGTATCCTCATGAGTGGAGGATAGATGTGATCTATGACCCAAGGATTTGGCAGGGGTCCTCAGCAGAAGCCTCAAACAATAAAAACTCAGACTGATTCTGTATCTTGGGTTAGGGTCAAAGAGCTATTGTTATCCATGTATATGATGTGAACCAGAGTCCAAAAAATGGTGGTGAGGAACCATCTATTATTAAAGGTATGATTTTTATCAACACTACATTATATACTACTATGTTTGATATCATTTCTTCCCATTCTTTCATATAAACACAAGTTATTGTTTGACTTTATTTATTAGTGATTTTTTCTTTCTAAGTTAGTTTCCCTATATACACCAATAAGAACAATAGGGTACCTTTATATTTGATTCGAAAAGTGTTATATAGTTATTTCTATTTATGGAAATATATGGGACTTCATGATTATTATGACGATGAGATTTGATGTTAGTACGGATTGACTAACTAGATTCTAAATTCACATAGATTACTATCCATGATGTTTGTTATTTAGTTCCCCAAGGGGGGAGATGTACATGTTGAAAGGATATTGGGAACTGTGATTATGTAGACCTGGTCTAGAATTGATTTTTCTTCGGTTAATCACGATACATATTGTAGGATTCTCAATATTAAAACGATCAATGGTAGTATGGTTGTCTTTTCATCCTATTGTGGATCACTTTCATGACATATTTCTAGATGACTTAATAAAATTTACCATTTATAGAGGATTTAAATTATAGATAGAGATCATGAAAGGTGTGAAATCCCTTTTGATACCCTCATATCATATGGAACGAATTATGTTAAAGGAGATAAAAGTACAGCCTATGGACATGGAGAAGATTATAATTATTAGGACAACTATATCACCATGTGGTTCACCTATATTGTTTTATAAGAAGGCATATGGTAGTCTTTGAATCTATATAGATCAGTTGAATCTGAACTAGTTTATAGTGGAGAAAATAAATAATGTTCCCAATAATTTCAAACTATTTTATCAGTTATAGGGATCACAATTGTTCTCCAGGATTGATCTTTGATTTGGATATCACCATTTACAAGTTATAGAGGAGGAAATACAATAAATATTTGGGTATGATATTGGAAATATGAGTACATGGTGTTGTCTTTTGGAATTATAATTTCACTAATAGTGTTCATGGGTCTTATAAACAAGATCTTCCTCTAATATCTAGACTCTTTCATTGTGGTGTTCAATGATAGGATTCTGATATACTCACCAATCCCAAAGTAGCATGCCTGGTATCTCGAGATAATTCTGATTATGATTTAAGAACATCATCTTTATTCCATGTTTTTGATGTGTAAATTAAAGATTCATGACGTAATTTTTTTGGGGAATGTAATTTATGAGAATTTTATATCAATGGACCTAGAGAAAGTATAGTTTTTAATGTATTGGATTCATCCCTGTATTGTGTTCGAGATCAGAATCTTTTTGGGTCATGATAGATACTATCAATGTTTTATCTCGGACTTACAGATTATCAACACTATTGAAAACAATACTAAATAAGAGAGTTTAGTTTCAGTTTTTAGACACGTGTGAAGATCCATTTATTAAACTAAAAAATAAGTTGAATACATATGAAGTGTTGATTCATCCTAAAAATTATATCAGATATGTTTTAAAATGTGATTTATCTTGAATTTCATTAGGAGAAGTGGGAGTAGGTAATACATTATAGTTCTCAATGACTATGAAATCATGAGCTAAACTATCTTACACATGACTTGGATATAGAAGATGTTTTCCCCACTTTGAATTATTGGTGACAGTGTCTATTTAATGAGTTTTTTTATATATTATCTATAAAGTTATCCACTATATCTTGACATAGTGGGGAATAAACATGAGGTATCCGAAATGGGAAGAGTATCTACTAATATAGGACATTGATATGGATTATTAACTTGGGAAAGGTAATGTCATTTCAGATTCTCTTAGTTGTAAGATGCAGGTAGTTCCAGAGCTTTGTGAACTGCACTTGGAGGAACAATGATTATTGATGTGATTATTAGATGACTGGAGGATGGATTCTTCTAAGGACCAGTGATGGAATACATGTGCTCCATTGTGGTTCATATCTTTCTTACTTGATAGGGTAAAGGATAGAAAGAAGATGATCCATAGTGTGCTATGTTGTAGGGACAACTAGCTATTAGTGATTTGGTATAAATCGAGTATACTATTCTTATTACTATTGTTTAAAATTATTATTTTAAAAACACCATATATATATATATATATCAAAATTTAAACTATCACATATAAACACAAAAATACAATGCTAACACACACTCCACATTCTTTTTTTTAATTGATTTTTTTCTGTCAATATGATACTTTATTCGTGAAAAAATTTCATTTTTCCCCTTGAAGTCTTAAAAACCAAATAATATAATTCTTTTCTAAATTTATCATTACACTTAAATTATTCATAAAATAATTAAATTTAATAACTATTGACATTAATAAATTCAATATGGTCAAAATAGATTCCAAATTATGAACAAAATCTAGGTCATTCTTATAAAGAACTCAAATCACTATATACTCCCCACCATTAAATATTTGTTTTTCTAAAAAAATAAATCACCTTAAATTAATTCAATGTTAAAAGTTTGAATATTATTCATATATAATGAATAAAATATGATAATATTACATCCTCTCTTCTCATATTCTTATTCATTAATAACATCCAAGCCATTAAATGTATTGATCTATATACAATCATAAAATACATCGTACGTAGATGATAACTCAAATATTCATAAAAGAATAATATCTCAACTAATTCACAACAAATTAATTAACATCATGATCATTAATAAAATATAAATATTTTCAATAAAATAATTACAATAATATATCACTTTTATTTTATAACAATATGGGATGAATCAAAAACACTATATAATCACAAATATTTCCATTAACCTAATAATGAGTATGAAATTTAGTTACCATCACCACAATACATTAAATTCGAATTTAACAATATCTTCACCCGAATATAAGGTTGCACCATAAATTACTCAGATATACTATTAACCAAAATGTATAAAATGTTCCTAATACTTTTATTTCATAACCCAATAGATTTATTATTCATCTTTAGGGGTGAACGTTTTTCTACCCACGTTTTAATCTACAAACATATGAAAATATTAGGAGTAAGTGTCAATGTTTTTCTAGTGTATAGGTCTCAATTCCAGTAACATCATGATATAATACTATGTTTTATATTTTTCCTAAACTAATTAAATCACCAACCTCTATTTCATCATTTTCAAAAAAATTAAAATCATTTTCATAAGGATATTACTCTCTTCCCAGTTATTAACATGTCCATCTAAAATGATTCAGGTTTGAATATAATCAGAAAATAACCCAAACACCTTTATACCACATGGGAAAAAATATTTTCTTATTGGAATAATCATATTTGTTTGGTGTTCCAAGTATAATATTTATCAATTTAATGGTTGAATGGGAATACCAAATTTAAAACTTCATCAACATTCATCTCATGAACCACAATGATATTTTTGTCTCTTTTTAAATATTAAAATACTAGCATATTTTAGTTTTCCATTCATTAATAATCCAACATGGATAATGATTGAGTCATTATATCTATCTTTATATAAGTTAATATCGATAAATCTGCATAACTGAAAAAATGAAATTTTAACCACTTTATTTTACCGTTGAATCATCTTATCACTCTTCCTAAATGGTAATAAATTTTTCAAGGACTCATAACATTTTGTCTGAGATTGGTATCCCTAGTTATAACTAGGTGGACTAATTTTTTAACATAGACTCTAGGAAAAAACCTATCAAATAAATATATACATACCATAACAATTAAACATATTTTTTAATAACCATTTTACTAATTAAATTATCAAATCAGTAAAAAAAGATTTAATTTTATATGATATCATCAAACCTCTGAGATTGTCTATTCTAATCATTTTCATTGTCATAAGCACATATGCATTTAATTTATTTTCTTACCCCTACTTGATTAATAAATCATACTAAATATACCAAAAGATTAATTATCTAAGTACATGACCAAGTTAATATGAAATTAGAGTATTTAAATATGATTTTCTGGTTTCCACACTTATTGTTCAACTTTGCACCCCGACACACTATTCAATAATACATCAATGATTTTTTCCTTATTTCCCTAAAACAAAACGTCACATATTTCTAAAAAAATCAATATAATTTTTTAATGCCAATATATATTGTCTTAGCCTAATTAAAAGTAAACTTCCCAGTCCCATGGTTACTGATCTTGGGGATAGAGACTAGAGCTATATAATACACACTTATAATGGGATTCATTATCTCTAATGAAAAAATATCATGTTCTAACAACATAAAAAAAATATAACATAAAACAATAAACATAAAATATCTTGATATTAAATATTCATGAATTCCATACAAAATGAAATCATAAAACCCATAAAAAACCTCCAAGAGGAAAAATAGCATTTTATAAAATTTGAATGGAAAAAATAATCAGCTTAAATGGTATAAATTATCTATCAAAATGTAGATGAAAACCAAATATCAATAATATACTATAATCTTAAGAATATTTTAACTGATCATGATAGTTTTCATGAAATATTAGTAAAAACATGAAATTTTTATTATAAGGAAGAGAAATAATACTTATCATTGTCATCTTATGTAGTAAGGTGACCTTGGTATAAAACTAGTGTTGAGTTTTATGATCCATATGGAATATATAAAACAAACCAACATCTAAAACCTATAAAGTAAACATCATTATTTTATGTTCTAATAATATTTTTGAAATCCATATCCCACCATAATCTCATTCTCCAAATAAAAATATATTTATAAATATAACATCATTTAATACTCACAAAATTAGGCCCCCACATACTATATCTTACTAGAGTCTTCATGAATACCCAAAACTATTAATCATATCCCACCCATACCATGGTTACCCGGGGAGGGGTAATAAATCATAACTCTCTAAACATTTACAAATAAATTAATGAGTGTTAGAATTTACCCTCAATATATTATGATTAATGTTACATAACATGGTGTATCCAAATTTTTCACCCTTAATAACACCTACATAAAAATTTTTGGCACCCCAAAAATGTGGTAAATAACATAAAATAAATGAATATATAATAACAAATCCTACGTTTCCTATATTCACAACGTAAACTATAACAATTTAAATCATATGTTAAATAAACCCCTCTATAACTGATCTACCTAGAACCCATAGTTATGGATGATAAAGGAAAACATTTAGTCAAATAATTATTGGGTAAAATATCATAAATCTAATCCCATGAATATAATATTATTATGACATTAAACCCTCAAAAAACCTCCTACATTAATACCACAATATATTAGAAACATCTAGATCAAAATTCCATAATCATTCAAAATAATTAGAAATACATCAAACTATTTTTACTTAAAATTCATCCTGTATAAACAAAATATAAAAAATAAACACAAAATAAATTCCCATATGAAATAACATTAGTCAATACTAACGTCCACATCATTAAAAATATGTGTTCATCTCTAAACCATATAAATTAAAAATCAATTTTAAAATTTTTACTATATTCTCAGAATTCAATGTCTAAATTCTTCTTGTTTCCAAAAAACATTCTCATAAGCTTTAAATAACTCAATAGAAGCAACTACAGTATTATAATCCAGAAAAAAAACATTATTATATATCTTTTATCATTTTATGTTTTAATATTTATAATTCAAATATTTAAATTTTTTAAAATACATTTTAATCAGTATTGAATTTCTATGAATGTATTTCCTTGTGATCTATAAAGAAAAGTGATTAAAATGAACTATTAATTTTTTTATGATGTGTTTATGTGAATATTCAGACAACTATGATGGTGGGTTCAACTAGTGAATATAATATCTTCCTGCAAAATTATTTTCTATGATTTTAAATTATTATATAGGATACACTACTCATCTAATCCCATCATTATATTTAATAAAATATGAAAGAGTAGTTTGTGATGTTGAGGGATATTAGATATTTCCTTGTATCTTATGGAGTACAAGTATTTACTGATCAGAGGGTAATATCCAATGTCACATTATCTTAGTATTATTATCAATGGTGTCAAAATTGGGTATAAATACATTACTTGACTTGTTACACAATGTTTTTTTTATAATCACAGAATATCTCCCATATATTAAAAAAATAAAATATCAAAAAAAACATGAATAATGATAAATAATGAATGAAATTATGAAATTATGATCATATTCCTTCCTTTTTATGTTTATTAGATCCACTATATATGGGTGCATGTGATTGCCTCTAAAAATAATCATTTTTATATCCTAAAAGTTTTATATAAAATATTGGTTCTTATCTGTCAAATTCTCCAAGGGAATCCTAAAATATTTTTATTAATAGAAAACATAGGGTGTAATTAATCAAATGATGGGATAATCTATCTCCAACATAATTATTGTTTTCTTGGATAAAATATACTAATTAATCAGAAATAATAAACACCTAAATATATAAAAATTTGTAAAGACATCAAATTAAATTGAGAGTGGTGTATTAGACCACGAAATAATCAGTTTCTCACTCAAAAATCAACGTTTAAAATTATGATATGTCACTTTTATCTAATTGAATATATTTATTTCCTAAAATCCATTATGAATTACCTTTGAAAACCATGGTATTGTTTACGTAAATTCTAGTAAAGACTCTATTTTTTCCAAAATAGTATATAAATTACAATATATCTACATTTTTTTGTAAATCTAGATTTACTAATATTTTATTTTAGTTATATTTAACTTCAATATCTTCATGAATAACTTCTTCAATACATTTCAGTTGGTCATGATATAGTCCATTAAACTACGATATATTTTTATACATTAAAATGTGAGGCATTCTTGGAGTTGGATAGATTCAAATCTATAATTACTTGTTTTTCCTCAAAAAATATAACAAGTCTCTAGATGTCATATTAAAAAATTACTGAATGCATTATATTGTAATTTTGATTAAAACTTTAAACCATGTTTATTAAATAAATTAATATTGAAAAAATTTAGTAATAAAATATTTATAAAAAATGATTATGAAAATACTACAACAAGTATGAATTCTATTACACCATGATATCCCATTATTCTTGAAATAATCATTCATTTTCACCTTTTTATCTCTATCTAGACAAAATCAAAACCGTGAGGATGTTGGGAAAAAATACAATAGAAAAAAATTCATTAGTCATTAATAAAAAATAAAGAAACTCACTCATTGTATTCCGCCAATATGAGAGTTAATTATAGAACACATTACCAAATAGAGTAACATTTGTGACTATTTTGTGACACTTAGTTTGAAGAAAAACACTACATTTACCTAGTCATAATACCACGACATCATCAATCTCAAAATTTATAATATTCTATTTAGGGAAACAATTTGATCTCATCCATGGGTCTCTAATCAAACAATTTATATTTTTGGGAAGCATATATTAAACTCAAAAATAAATTCATCATGTCCTCATGTTTTTAATTCAAAAAAAATACACAATAATCTTGTTCTTCCCTACACCACATTATTTCTCCACCATTGATGTGGTATTTAAAACATTTTATTGATAAAACTCTAAATTATTCTCCCCCTTTTTCTAAAAATATAAATGAATGTAATTGGGGGAATATAAAACACAAACTCAATAGGATTTTGGTATAAAATTCACTATAAAAAAATTATACTTGAAAAAATAAATCGTTCATTAATGTTTTTTTCATGATATTTTTAACTTGATATTTTACCTAAACACACTCCAAGATTAGATCCTTATATTATATATTATTCTTGAGGAAATTTTATTTGATTAAAATATGTTATAGCATCAAATGTTGTACTAGATTCATTGAAAAACTTGTTCCACATAGGTTTTCAGACCCAGTAACCAATAGATATAAAAGTTCCATTATAATATCCACCAAGTATGATTTCATCTAAATAATTTGAGTCATATATTATGGTGAAATTATACAATCAGTGTCCTTGATGCTATAAGTGAAAAACTTTTACTTCTAGTAGTGACATGAAAGACATATTTCTCATATAAATAACGATCCTGCAAATATTTCCTTTAAATCTCGAGCATCACCTACAAAATCCATATCCCTAAAACTAAAAAAATGAATAAATTTTCCTTTATCACACCTTAATCCATACTCAGAAATTTCTTTTACATAATTTAATACTTTCATCTCTATGATAAGATGTTACTCCTTTGGATATATTTGAAATTATGAATGTAGAATCCACGATCAGGTTCACCTCTATAATTATTGAACTAGGTTCCATGCACATTAATCATGCCTTGCAATATTCCAAAGGTTGTGGACTAGTCGTGAGGGTATACATGAGACATGGGGAGAGAACATAACCTCAGGTAAAATATATAAAAAAATTCATTTCATATGTAAATATCAATAACCAATCCCAACAATACAACAACAATGTTATGATAGAATCATAGCCATGTTAAGGAAATTGTAAACAATAATACCATGTTATATAAAAAATAGACTAATTTACATGTCATGCGGGTAAAAAATCATAATTAGGACCTAAAATGGAAAATCATAAACAAAATGGAAATAATATATAAAAACTGTACATAACCACAATACAGGTCCACAGATGTGACCCGATTCCATTTTTTAACTCTATCTAAGATCCACCAAATACACAATTTATAGTAGTAGGGCCCTTTCCCTTAACTGCTTCAAAAAAACATAAATCATTCCGATGTTCCATGATAAGATATTTTAATATATGTCTTCATCTAATTAATTAATATATATTCAATACTTTTCTCCATAAAAAACATTGAACTAAAATGAAACCAAAATATGTATATATATATATATTAATAATATTAAATATGTCCTCTAAAAATATCCATTTATTTAGTAGGTATGAATAAAAGTAACCAAATATATATATATATAAAGGTTATTTTAATCAAATTTAATTATTTAATTATCATGTTTAATAATGTATCTTTTTATGCACTGCATAATTTATAAATGAAAATTTAATGTATTATTTTAAATTATGATATTTATTAAATATAAAATTTATTCATTAATAATAAACTTATCAGTGTTTTATAAAAATTAATAATAAAAATAAATAGTATTTTTAAAAATTTATTATCCTATAAAAATATTTTATTCATAGATTTATAATTTTATTTAAAAGTAAAATATATAATGCTAAATTGAATGAATAATTTTCTTTGAATTTGGAATAAAAATATTATCTTAGGATAATTTTTTTGGTATTTTTATAGAAATATTGGATTTAGGGTAAAAATTATAATATCAATTTTCATATATACCATAACATTTATAGAATTATTCATCTTAATGTATTATTTTGAAATCCATGAAAATGATTTTCATGAAAAAATTTATATTTAATAAGTGAACTTATAAATTAACATATTGAATTTTGTTATAAAAT
The DNA here is from genome assembly GCA_963277665.1 of Viscum album. Taxonomy (NCBI): domain Eukaryota; kingdom Viridiplantae; phylum Streptophyta; class Magnoliopsida; order Santalales; family Viscaceae; genus Viscum; species Viscum album. The sequence goes on along the minus strand of OY728132.1, from coordinate 579,966,521 downwards.
CTATAATTAACATTAAATAACATGAGTGATATATTTATAATTTTTTTAATTAAATTATTCTTTTCAGAATACATTATTTTTATCAATTTGAGAAATATAATCAAATAAAACAAGTTTTAAATTTTTAATATGTATGTTTAATAATGTAATATGTTCCATTTTATTATTTTTCATAATGGATATGATACAATAGGTAAAAAATAGTTTCCATAGTTAAAGATAAAATTATAAAATTGAAAAATATATTGGTATTTAGTTGAAAACTTATTTAAAATATTTTTGGTAATGGGTTATTGAGGCCCACCTCAGCCTTATCAATTACCTTTTGTATTATTTTCCAATTTTCGATCCAGTTATCATGAGAATGGCTTCACATTATTGAGTTTTTTTAGGTATTTTTAAAAAAATCCATCCCTTTTAACTTATAAAAATGGGATCTCCACTTCCCACTTACAATCACACCAGAACCTACTATTTTTTTCCAAAAGTCTGCATAAACCTCTCAAAAATATTTCAAAATAATTTAAAGAGGTTATGGTTTTCTCAAAATTCTATCACTATAAGTCTTAAACACATTCTCAAAAAATATAATATAATAATTTATGTATAAGTTTAATTAATATAATTATATGTTATTATAAATATTTTACAAGTATTATTAAGATCTCTTTTTTACATTAATAAAAATGAATATGGAAATCATTCATTTGTATGGATTACCACTACCAATATTTAACCAATTAATTTACCTTCACTAAATACCATACATAGATTAAAAATGTAATTTAACATATTATTATGACATATATATCTAATTTATGATTCTAAAATGATAAACCTTGTTACTCATCCCTCCTTTATTAGGGAAAATTAAAACATCATCGATGTTTATTCATGCACTACTTCCTCCATAGAATGGCGGGATCAAATTTTCATTACCTCCATTCATGAATGGTTCTATGAATAGTTTTAAAGGTTAAATATTATTTTTATGATATTAATATTATTTTGAAAATACTATTTGAATGACCAACTAATGATATGAATGAAAATTGTTTTTTATAAAATTAGCTGACTTAAACAAGAGAACTAAGAAAGGAAAAAAATTCTTCATTCAATATAATTGTTTCGTATATATCACATATTATCTAATTTTATTTTAGTTATTATATATATCATACAAATTAATAGTATATATGATCATTATTCGATTGGTATAAATATATTTAAAATATACCATCTAATAATCACTAATTAATCATAGTATGTTCATGTTTGGGTCGGTTAGATCACCTACATGAATAATGATATGAATTTATATAATAGAGAAACATGGGACAAAATAAATAGTATAGTATGATATAATAATAAAAATAATTATTTAATTTTTTTCTATAAATTTTATATCAATATTTGAAATATTAATTAATGAAACATCATTTTTTGACTAAGAATCCCGGAAATATACTTATAGTCAATTTCATCATCAAGGATAAATAATTCAATACTCATGAAGGGACATTAAAACTCCATAAACCGTTTTTATTTATCCACTAAATTAAATTTTGTAATATTGGAATGATAATATTTTAACGAATAACGAATACTGACACAACTCTTACAAAACTAGTTCGAAATGATCAAGATTACTTACACTAGAGAGTGATCATTGTTAAAATATAACTATATTTATAGTTCAATATATTTATTATAAATTTGGATAATAAATGGTTATATTTATGAGTAATTTTATTAAGTTTATATTTTTGAAACCAAATTTTATTATTTAGGATTTGTGGTGCATGTGAAGAACGAATCCAAACTATGTTAAGGTTTATTGTTTCAAATTTCACTCTTTGACACATATTTTTGTAATATTCATCAATTTAAATTATTTATTGTATTTGATACATAATTGAGATATTATATCCTGAAATTCCTTTTATTCCTATTAATTTAAGATTAAATTATTTATCTCACATTCAATAAATTTTCATTAAATGCTACTCATGTTTTAAAGGTTGTTGTTAACTAAATTCACATTCATTAAGTTATAATTATTATTATTAAAATTATTTAATATAATTTTGAATAATTATTCAATATTATTGTAACACCACATGTTTAAAGTAGATATTTATAAATAGCCTTTAAACATAATTTTATATCTTATATATATTGAATTTCTAAAAATGGTCTTCTACAAATGTGTTCAGTATGTTATTTAGAGTCTATTAGAACCATCTTGTTTTTTGGTGAATAGTAACATACTCTTAAGAATAGTAATATGAATAGTAATATGACTCTAATGAATAGTAAATATTATTATTATTTTATTTTCTTAAGGCTTTAAGATAATAATATCTTGGAAAATTTTTCATCGTGATATAGAAGTTGTTATAGAATTAGAATTGTTAATTTTTGAATTAAGTATTATTTTATTTAAAAATTAAATTAATAATATTCAGAAAATTATTTTCAAAAAATGGACTTCATTTTTGAAATCTACATGTTGATAAATGGTTAGGGTGAATTTTGGGAATTGTTCAGAAACAGTTTATTTTTTGGTGAATAGTAAAAAATACAGTTTTTAGTTTCGGTGTGTTAATAACATCATTTATGATATAATAATGACTTCATAAATCTGGTAGAATTTTGTATAGTTAAATAAGACGTGATGTGTCTCAAGTGGCTCATACCATGTGAAAATACCATGGTCAAGGCCATGGTTTTGATAATACCACTCATGAGGTGTCCCTTGAAATTATTAAAATATTCCCTTACATTTCTTATAAATACCAACCCATTCCTTCAATAAACTTCATTCCCAATTCATCCTCAATGTATATATGGCCTCCTTACCTCCATATTAGTCCTCCCATGTTTTCCTCAATCCCGATGGTCCCAACCTTTATGTTCTAAGTGTTACTCTACAAGGTATGAAAATTCTCAATTTCTTTCTTTTCCTTTCAAGTTCTCTTTTATGTGGTATAACTTTAAAGTTTCCATACCATGTAATTATTTCCTTCTTATTCTTGATATAATATATATTATGATTTATTTTTGGATGGGTTACCCTTGTCCCCTCTATTTTTAATATATTTTAAAATCATGTTGCGTAGCCGTTAGGATGCTGAAGTTTTGTAATAGATTTCTCGCTTTTTCTTTTATTTTGAGTTCCTTACTTATTGATTCTTCATATCTCTTTACCCAAGAGGCATTAAATCTCCAGAAATAATGTATATTCTAGATTTTATCATGTTTATTTAAAATTAATCATCATTATTCTTCTCCTCTCCCACTTATTTAAGGAATAAAAACATTGTCCTTGATGTGTCGAATTAACGACATCGTGGACGATGTGATTTCAATTTCCATTAATTCTTTCAAGTTTGGTCATGAAACCATTTATATGGTTGAACCATGTAATAATATATGTGTTATTAATCATCCATGGTTCTGTAATTCTTTTTCAATCATGGTTATAATTTATAATACAAAATGAGGTTTTTATTATCAAAGAACCAATAAAAGATCTAAACGAACATAATTATTATTTTAACTTATGAATCATTCTCATATAAATAATAAAAGTGAAAAATGGTATAAATTATGGTAATTTAAATATTTAGATACCTTTCCATTCAAATTCTGTAATTTCACTTCCAATCGACAGGAACATCCTCTATGAACGAATCATGGAAATCATGTAAAGAACTCACCCAAAAACAGTGCAAAGAGAAAAATACTAACAATTAAAGAGTAAAATGGTGTTAGGAAATGATAATATAAGATATTATAAACATTAAAATGTTTCTGTAAAATACTAATAACACCCTTTTAACCATTATACAGGAAGTTTAAACAATTTTGACGTAAGACAATCCTAAGGTAAGGGAATTCTTAACTTGATTTCCATTCTTTGGGTAAGCCTTCTACTTCATTATTTATGTGCTATTTAAATTGTATTTGTGATTGTTTCTATTTATATTATGTTTTATTATGTATATTTACAGTATATAAACATACTCTATCCACTCTATTAAGTCTCTCTTCAATTGTTTGATATTTATAAGGGGGTTTTCTTTAAAAATCTTTTTTTAAAATTCGGTTTTACGAAATTTCAAAGTAATGTTTTTATGGAATTATTCATGTTTTATAATTATGTTTTGGTTCATTGGAATTATTTATGATGAAGGGTGGGATCTATATCTCCTTACAATGAATTTTGTATGTGTAAGTTAGAGGTTGGATGTATGGTTACTCCCAGTGTAACTGCGATGGTTACACAAATTGTAAGGTAGCCGTGAGAGTTAAGAATTATAAGGTAGCCAAGAGGGTTACAAGATTATGTAAGTAATTCCCCAAGATACCTTTTTGAATATATGTATGTTATAATGTTTGTGTGGATATTTTTTAAATCTCATGTTACACGAAGTAATTATATATGGGGGACAATCATGTCTTTTGAAAATGTTTTCATACGTTACAAGTATTCATGGACTAATGTGCTCTTTCCTTATTTTTCATCCCTTACTGAGAATTTGTGCTCATCCCAAGTTTTTAAATGATTTTCACTGGTTAATGGATGTGTAAGACAAGGAATTAATCCATGTTAAATGTTGAATAATTGTCAAGGAGTCTTGTTTTATGTTTTAATGTTTTATATTTTGAAAAAAATGGAAACTGTTTTTATGGTATCCACTCTGTAATAATGTGTAATGTTATGAATGTATTGTCCTAATTATCTTAAGCTATAAGCTTGAAAAGATACTCAATGTAAAAGGAAGTGTTTTCTTGACTAAATTCAAGATTATGTATGTAATAAGGATGGGTCCTTATAAATATTATATTATGTGATATTATATATATGAATTACATGGATTTAAATTTTTACCATATAATACTTTTTTCAAAAAAATTATTAATTAATGAACTATATTTTATAACAAATACTTTTGTAACAAAAATATTTTTCTTTGAGTTATATAGAATCTTTTAAACATCAACTTTAAATAATATATTTATGAAAAATTTTCCGATTTATTTATGATTTTCGCTTTTAAATTTCTAGAAATAATTTTTATTTTGATTTAAATTTTTCTACTAGATTGGTATATCACCTAAAAGTATAGTGTTATAATGAATTAAACTCCATATATTAATTGACTCTATTAAATTCCATGGTTTTCCCTTAAAATTTCTTCCTTGTTTTGGGAATGATAATATAGATAACATTTTTGTGATTATAATAATTACCTCTAACCCTTTTTAAAAGGAAAATCCAATTATCTTTTTGTGTTATGGGTATCCAAATAATGTAATTTAAAAATATTTTCCATCATTTCAAAATCAAATCTATCTTTCATATCACAATTCATTTGATAATATTTATGAATTTTGAAGGAATTATTTAATGGTGTTTTTTTTCAACGGTATGTTTTTCCTAAATTTTCACTTAATTTTTTTGAAAATAACTTATTAAGGAGACCTGTAACATTTTCATTCTAAGAATGTGATGAAAATTATCTCATATAATGTTTTCTTTTGGAATACATATTTCTACTACCTTTTTGTTTTATTAGAAAATTTTAGTATATATTTTCATGGTATCTAAAGGATTTTTTTCTCTTATATTTATATAAAAAAATTAATAAAAATGATTTCCAAATATATAGGATATTTAATGTTTGAAAAGTTATTTTTCCAAAACTCCTTAAATTTAGTATCCTTATAAGTCAATTTCCATTAAAATTTCTTATTCTTGACTGAGTATGTAATTCAATTATAACCACACATCGTATCACTATTGATGGATTATTTAATGTAGTTTCTATTTTGAGAAATGGTCAACCACTACCTTTCTCATTCATAATCATTTTTATTTTATACCCAAATTTTTTCTTCAAATGCCTTTCTTATTTGAGTACTCTATTTTTCATTAATTTTATTTTAGGATGTAAAAATTGATATCATTCAACAATTGATTGTGAAAATTATTGATTTATCCATATATCATGTATCTGTACAGTGTAAATACCATATGATTTATTATAATTATTGAATGGTATTTATATATAAAGTTTTTGAATATCATTAGATACATTTTTTTCCATGGGTTTATCATGTTATGATATTTTTTATTGTATTTAAAAATGATATTCAAACCATTTTCATTACAAATGTTTTTTATAATATTTCTAATAAAAAATATTATCCATCAATGGGTTATCTATGCAAGAAAAAGTGAATTATTTCTAAGGAAACATTTTATGAACCCCATTTCTATTCCTTTTATTTAATGATGTGATGGTTAGATCTATTCATGTGGCACACATGTGTATAGTTAATCTTAAACTGATGAGTGGGACTTATATCAACCTATGATGGATTGGATAAAGCTTTACATAACATGAAATAATAGTGAAAATAGTATTAATGCTCAATAAAAAATAGTAAATAGGTTGTGATTATTGATCCTATATGAGAAAAAAGTGACTGAAACCTTATACACTAAGGGAAACTGGTACGTGAAGCTCGATCCACTATTGAAAATAGTTTTCTTATACCTAATCCACTATGTTATGATTTTTATGCATATGATATTTCCACAATTCTCGAGTATTTATTTTTTTTATGATATGTATCATTTTTATGATGTATTCTTAGGTGATTCCATGATTTATGAAATATTCATTGTTGGATATAACTTTATTAGGTATATTTATTATACCCATATGATTATTTTTTCTCACTTATGATTGTGGATTGTTATCATTTATGTTTACCCTTACGTGTCACCTGATACCACCTTTTTCTTATATTTATATTTCCCCTAGTTATTAATATAGAAAATGTATGATATGTTTATATAGTTCCTTTTATAAAGGATTTTTTAGAGACATTTAAGGGAAATTATAGATTATATAGTATTTAATATAATTTGAAATTTTTACAATTGATACAAAAAACATGGGTTTTTTAGTTATTGATGTTTTCTAATTATATATAACTCTGAACCAAAACTGTCTTGGGAATGTATTTTTATTAAATGTTTTCTTCAAGCCCTATAAATTGATGATCCCATTTATGGGAAGCTATAGTTAGTATATTATAAGAGATTATATAGTGATTGGGATGGTACTAGTGGTGTATAAATTATGTGTTAGATATTTCATCATAGGTTTGTAAGTTATGTTCTATTATAATTAAAATGTTATAGATAACAAATGATTCTAATTAAGGTAAAATTTAGGGGATTAAGATATGATAACTTTAGAGAAATCCCCAGGGATATTTCTAAGGGACAATTTTATAGCTAGAATGACATTCAAAGGTTTTTTTAATATAGGTATTTTGTTTTTATCCTTGAAATTACATACTTATTTAGATAGAGGAAAGTGGATATGGATGTAGATTAGATTCATTTATGGGTAATGACCCTAAAAAGGTGGTTGGATATGACTGAATATTTACTCTAGGGAATTATGAGTGGGCCTTAGACTACACACATAGTTAGACACTACCATGGGATATTAGCTATAAAATTACAGTATCTTTACAAACCATTGCAAAGGTTTTTTACTAATTACATTAATGGATTAGGTTAATAAGTACAAGAGAACCTAAAATAATGAAAACTAGATTTAATATAAAGTATCAAAGGATGAAATGAAGGTTTAATTATTGAAGAAATTTTAATATTGTGTTTTCATATTCAGATAATCATTCACTATGATTATATTGAATATTTTCCTTATCATTTAGGACATAATATTTGGCTAAAAGAAGATCATGAAACTGAAGTAGATAAAGGTATGTTCCAAGAAACCAAATATATCTTATAGATAAATAAGGTATCAAACATAAAATTTATATAATATTAGTATAATTATATTATGAAAGAAAAGGTGTGTATACTAGTCTTAGAAAAGGTAGTGAGGATGATATCTATAAAGAAACAAATTTTTGATACATTAATCTTTTTTCTTTAGAAAGTGATATTTATCAATGTTATTCTAGTATATTATAAAATTTATGATGATTATGGGTGACATCAAAGTATTATTTTTTTAAATTTTTACTTTAATTGTTTGGAAATATATATTAATTTTTTTCCTATAACCTTGAGAAAATATTTCATGAAAATGTTATATTTTTTTGGATAATTATTGAGAAATATTTTATTTAAGGATGGGTAATTATTATGATTTATATATGATATATGTTGAGATAATAAAGGGTTTATTTATTATGATAAATAATGTAAAATATTATTTCTATCGTTGGGATTGATAACTGATTCATATAATTTTTGGTGAATTTCATCACACTATTTGGATTGTGGTTTACATTGGATAGCGTGTGATTTTATACCATTTAAGTGTTAAGGCTAGTGTAAATTTTTGGAAGGATATATGGTTTTTATGTGCATTAATTTATTTCATACTCTAATGGTTTTTGGAAAACTATGTTCTGGATAATATAGGATTAGGGTATATGCATACATGAGTATATTATTTTATGAATGGACAATGTTGTTTGAAGAATGATAAACAACATGATATAGCCTAAGGAATTAAGGTATATGTCTTGTTAGAATATATATCACGAATTATCAATATGTTAATAATACTCTCAAATAATCTCAATAGTTAGGAATATTTAATATTGATAGTAAACAATTTATTTTAGTGGTGTTGAATGTAACATCCCCGATATTTTAATAAATTTTCCCTCTTTTTTGTAAAATTTTCTCAATATATTTCTCCACAAGAAATACCAAACTAAACAAATACCATGGTATATATGTATATTATAAATATAAAATATTCCCAAGAAAAACTCTAATTGAATTGTTAATTTGGAATATAAGAAAGTGTATTATGAAATACGTTGTTATATATATATATATTATTTATTAAATATTTACATAATTCATTATTGTGTTTAAGGATATGTCATTTTTTGAAGTGTAAATTTTATAAAGTATATTTATATTATTTTTAAATTATGATGTTAATAATAATATAATAAGGATTTATTAATTTTGACCTTCTTTGTGTTTTATCGGAATTAAGAAAAAGAACAAATAGTTATTAAAAATGTTATTTTATTAAAAAAAGCATTGAACTATGATTTATAATTATATTTAAAATATAAATTTATAAACCATTATTGATAATGTAAACTTCATTTTTTGTTCATTATAACAATAATATCATATGTTAACCTTTTCAAAATTTTCTGGAAAGATGGATTTTAGGGTGAGTAGTGTGATATACTATTTTCAGGAATACCATTCCTTTCATGGAATTACTAGTATATAAATATGATTTTGGAAATTTTGAATACCATTTTCTTGAAAACAAAATATGTGTTTTATATGTGAAATAATAAATTTAAAAATATAACTTGGGTTTACAATCCTATAACTAACATTTTTTATCATTTTTTATATTTTTCTATTTTTTTAATACATCATAAAATTAGTATTTTAAAATGAATCTTTATAAATTTCTAAAATGGTATAAAATAAAATTGATTTAAAAAATATTATTAAATTGCACTAAATTATGTAATAATTTACATCTAATTATTAATAATTAAATGTAAAATACCTTATGTAAAAACTTGTTACCACGGTAAAAGGGAAAATGATAAAAGTGAACAATATAATGGTAATGAGTTGAAAACTTGTCTGAAACATATATTTGAATGGGGTTATGATTCCTAGATAAAAATTATATCTTTCTCTATACATAATTTCCACATTTTGATCCACCTTCCTTGATTGTGGCTTCCCATTATTGAAATTTATTTGGTATTTACAAAAATGCCATCCATTTTCAATTATAAAATGGGACTCTCCCATCATCACTTAACCTCACACTAATACCCCCGAAGCTCAACCCAAAATATTAAAAAAACTATCCTAAAAATTTATATCCACCTTAAATGGGTTTTTTTATTCTCAAAATACCATCCACTAATGTCTTAACCCCATTCACAAAGGAGATAATCCAAGAAGTGATGTATAAGTTCCAAACCTCCAGCTCTCATTTCTATTTATTTATGTGAAATCATTATTATTCAAATTTTACTACAATATATTAAAATAATAACATATCTACCTTTATTATAATGTTATTTTATTATAATTATGGTACAATTATTAACCACATTTCTAATTTTTGAAATAAATGGAAATATGAATTGTGCATATGTGTGGACTACCACCACTATGAAGCAACATGTTCATTTTCATTCATCTCATAACAATGATGGTTTCAGATATAAATTTAATATATAATTATTATATATATATATTGATTATGAAATGAGAAACCTAATGTGTCCCCTCTTATGTTCTAAGTAAAACAAAAGCATAATACATGTGTATGTACGGACTACCACCACCAAGAAATAGTGTGTTACGTTTCTGATTAATGACTATCATGGATTATTATTAGAATATGTTTAAAGGATAAATATGAAATTTATGATATGTATAATATAGACACCCTAGAATTTTACACATATTATTAAAATATTTTAACCATAAAAATCATCATATTACATGCCAAGGATCGTAAAGTCTAGTGTCTTGGAAGATTAGGTACATCAAACTGAAAGCATAGTACTAAATAAAACATTTCGTAATTTAATCTTCATAAGGAGACTCTAACATCAATTGAGATCACACATATTCAGTGGAAAAACTGGGGATAATATACATAAAGGGATTATCTAAAAATCCCACTAAAAGAATAAATATAATAATAATGCTTTATCATATGGGTTATAATGGATTTCATAATGATATAAAAGGTATAGAACATATAGATTCATAACATATAAACATGGTATCACATAAATATGGAGTCATAGTAAGGTTGAAGTATCATAAAATGTGAATTTATTATGATTCATGGCTCATTTCACATAGAGAATCACAAGTTATTGTTAACCTCCAAGACCATTGCACATGGTAGCACGAGTCAAGGCTAACCACCAAGATAGTTGCACATAATGTATCATGAGATAAATATTCTCCCAATGAATTGGGGTGATATCTGGGAGCACACATATTAATATGTTCATGAATACGTTTTCTACATAATGAATCACACATAATCAATCATATATAAACATGAGGTTTACCCATGATATAAAATGGGTATCATAATCGTGTCATAAAGCATAATAAATGGTCATATAATACAAGTGTCCATGAAATAAAAGAATTATAACATAATATAAATTAATGAGTTAAAATAGGAATATGTCATGGTAATTGTTTTCAAACATAAGTGATTTCTTGGAAAAAGTGTATTTAATAATTGTTAGCATTAAAACATTTTCGTGTGGTTTTAAGGAAAAAAATAATGAGTATTTAAAATAGAAAATGGAATAATATTTTATATAAAACTAGAAGTGATGCATGAAGGATTTAATAATAAAAAACATAATTTTTAAAAAACAATCGTGGCTTAAAAGATATGGTATAGTGAACTTGAAATTGGGTAAGAATTCTGAAAGTTACCCTAAAATGAGTTTTCTTATCCGGAAATATTGAGGAGGGAACCATTTAAAAACATGTATATCCCTGAAATTGAAATATGAATGAATCTTGATACATTATTTTAGAAATATAAATATTATTTATAATACGTACATTAAAATAATATAGAACATAATTTTGGTAACAAGAAAGAAAACACCACTTGATAGAATAACAGAGGTTCGTTTAGAATCCCTTACCTAAAGTCTAATGGTGTGCTTCACTTGATCTTAATGTCCTCAAAAACAATATCAAATTTATTAATTAACATTTAAATAACCTCTTATACACGTAATTTTTTTAATATAACATTTTTATGTTCATTTATGACCTTTTTATGGGTTAATGTGTTCAATTTCATCGTTTTGGAGCATTTGTTTCCTTGGTTTTTATGATTGGTTTTCTTATATACATGTAAGGATAAAAATGTAATATGAGAATGGTTATCCAGAATTGAATATGTATTTTATTAGTGAACATATATAATATTACATGGTTATAAAATTCATATGGTTATTTGGAGTGAAGATACATCATTATAAAACTTCAATGATAATCGTTTTGGGTTAATTGGAGGTTTTTTACCACAACAAATACATTTTTCTTTTATAAATTAATATCATGCATGAAAATAGATTTTAGAACCTTAAATAATACATAATACATATATTATAGTATTTTTCTATGATAAAAATGGTTTCAAGACCAGAATTGAAGATGGTAAGAAATACAAAACTGGTCATCCTAGAATGTGATAAATTAACACATCTCAGATGGTTTTTTCATTTCTAGTATAAAAGGAGGGGAAATGAGAGATTATTGTGAATCATTCCATTAACAAAACAACTATAGTAAATTTATGTTACTGGGGTTATCATAACATTTGTATGAAATGAGGTGTGGAAATTAAAACAAAGTAAGAAACATGATATAAAATAAATAAAATGCAATGTGGAATTTGCCTCTTGAATTTATCTTCCCTAAGAGCCTCATTAGGTGGGAAAGTTTGGTATTTTGAATTGAAAAATGGATTATGTATTTGTGATAGGGTCTTAATTAGACATTTGAGTATAATTTAGACTAATAATAGGGATTTATAGGAGTGAATAGAAGGGGGGGGGGTGATGGAGGTTTTTATAGTGGAGGATGGGAGGGATTTTCCATTATTTTAATCATTGGTTTAATTTTTTTTCTAAAGACTTTGAATTGTATTGAGTCTTGTGAAAACTATATTAAGAAGAGCATGTGAGTTCTAACCATTTGTGATTCCATCATCCATGAATCATTTAATAGTGTATTTAGCTCAAAATGTATATATACTATAAATTACCTTATTTTACTATTCATAAAAAATTCAAGTATTTCAGAAAAATCTCAAAAATTCACCCTAAGCATTTTTTAACTTTTAAAAACCAAAAAAAATCCATTTTATAAAAATAATTTTCTTAATATGGGAAATTTAATTTCTAACTAATATCATAATTTAATGGAAAAATATATTTTTAAAAATAAAAATGCTTTTCTAACACTTTAAAAAATTAATTAAGGTCTCATAAAATTTTATAATAATCATAATTCATAAAAATAAATATCTATGAAAATAAAATTTATTTTAAATTATTAAATTAATCATAAATTTATTATTAAATATACATGACTTACAAAAAATAAACACTTCATAAATTGTTTTTAAAATATTTATTTACTTATACTATGACATAATTATATCATATTGTAAATTATAAGATGGATAAATTTTATTTATACTCTTATTGGTGAGGTTACTATTACATTGGCTGGTTTACCACTCATAAGGGCCACATTACTATTCTAAATGTCATGTTACTATTTTATCGATATATATTCCTTTACTTCTAGAGATACCATTTATTTCAGTCATTCTTAATTTATAAGGTTTGTATTGTGTTCTATAAGTACTCTTATGTGATTATACTATAGGACATAATTATACGAATAGAATATCATTGATAAAACATTGGGTTGTCAAATTCTTCCCCCTTATAATGTTTCCCCTTTAAAATTTCATTTTTCATTCTAATAAATATGTACGTTAGGGAACTTTTCCATAATTTCTTTCTATAGTTCCCATGTTGCCTCTTTGTACTTATACTCTCGCCAATGTACTTTGAACACGTGAGTAGTCTTTTTGTGTAGAACTTTGTCTGTACGATCCATGATATTAACTAACTGCTCCCCATACGAAACTTCCTTCTCCAACTATACCACTTCTAAAGATAGTAGATGTGAAGGATATGATATGTAATTACTTAAGAGGGATACATGGAATACATCATGTAATTTCGACATGGTAGGTGGAAGTGGTAGTCAGTAGTACATTGCTTATACATCATCAAAAATCTCAAACAGTCTGATGTACCTATGACATAGCTTTTCCTTCCTTAAAAATATGTGACCTTCTTCCATGGATATATGCGGACGAATACCATATCTCCCACTTTGAACAAAAGGTCCAGTCAATGATTATCTGCATAAATCATCTATCAACATTGAGATTCCTTGATGTGATTATGAATGGTTTTCAAATTTTCCATATTTTGTTGACAATTTTAGGTCCTAGTAGCTTACACTCACCATATTCATCAAAACATGCTGGTGTTCAAAACCTTTTCCCATATAGTGTTTCATACGGTGCCATTCGGATGCTGGAGTGGAAGCTATTGTTGTAGGAGAATACGACCAGTAGAAGATGTTGGTCCCATCCTACTTTAAAGCCCATTGAACATACTATCAACATGTCTTCGAGTGTCTTAATAGTTTGCACATATTGGCCATCAGTTTGAGGATGATAGGTCATACTGAATTTTAACTCAGTTATTAGAGCTTGTTGGAGAATTTTCCAGAACATCAAGATGAATCTAACATATCGATCAGATACAATTAATAGTGGTACTCAATGAAGACTTACCACCTATTTGATATATATCTGTGCATGTTGATAAAATGATAATTACTTTAAAATTGTGATAATGTGAACTATCATTGAAAGATGATCTACAATGAACCATATAGAATTGTATCTTATGGATTTCATTATAAGTTCAATGATAAATCCCATTGTAATGTTCTCCCACTTCCATGTTGGTTTGTGTTCTATTTGTATCATCCCCTTAGAATTTTTTATTTCTACCTTCAATTGTTGACATTCCAAAAATTTGACGTATTTTCATCAATATACTTCTTCATATTGTCCCACCAAAATTTCTCTTAGAGATCTTGATACATCTTTGTGCTCCCTAGGTGAATAGAGAAGGTTGAGCTATGTGCATAATTTAGAATATCCTTATTTAACTATAGATCAGATGGTACACATAATCGTGACCCATATCTTAAAACTCCTTCCGCATACATCTTGAACTTAGATGATTTACATTTATTAATAGATTCCACCCTTTTAGAACATTCACATATTTTCTTTGGGCATCCTTTATTTTCTCCATGAGAGATGTTTGAGAAACCATTTGAGAATGTATTGATGATATTAATTCCTTAATGATTCACATGTCTATCCTCTGAAAATCGAAGAAGATTGGATCCTTTTCAATTATTATCCTTGATAAATATGATGGATCCTTTCTACATAGAGCATCCACCACCTTATTTGCCTTACCGTGATGGTAGTTTATTGACCAGTTATAATCCATGTTGAGATCTAACCATATTCATTGGAATATATTAATATATTTATATGTTAATATATATTTTAGACTCTTATGATGGTTATATATCTCACACTTATCCCCGTAGATATGTTGCCATATTTTCAACACAAAGATCATAACTACCAATTCCATATCATGTGTGGGATAGTTTTGATCACGGATTTTCAGCTACCTTGAGGCATATGATATCACTTTATCATTTTTCATCAGTACATAGCCTAATCCTTTATTTGAAGCATCACTATACACCACAAAGAGTTATCCACTTTTTGGGAGTGTGAGTACTAGTGTAGTGATAAGACTCTTTTTGATCTCCTTAAAGATTTCCTCGCATTCTTAAGTCCAGAAAAAATTCAACTTCTTTCATGTCATCTTGGTCATTAGGTTTGAAAATCCTGATAATTTCTCCACAAATCCTTGGTAATACCCAACTAGACCAAGGAATCTACAGATATCCTTGAAAGATGTTGACATGGTCCATTCTTCGATTGACATTGTCTTCGAAGGGTCCATTGATATTCCTTTTATTGTGACAACATGACCCAAAAATGATACTTTCTCCATCCAGAACTCTCACATACTACGATTTTCAAATATATTCTCCCTTTGCAAAGTCTCCACCACATTATTCAAATCCTCCACATGTTCCTCCTCTCTCTTGGAGTATGTGAGAATATCTTTGATAAAGACTAGAACAAATTTTTCGAGGTAATATCTAAAGACTATATTCATTAAATCCAAGAACGTTGATGGATAATTTGTTTGTTTTAAGGGAATATCTTTGAACTCATAGTGTCCATACCTCATTGGAAAGGCAGTTTTGGGAATATGTTTCTTCCTTACCATTAATTAGTGATATCCTGACCAAAGGTCCACCTTAGAGAAATAATTTTACCTATGAACATGATTGAACAAGCCATCTATCCGAGGGAGGGGATAATTTTTATTTATCCTGATTTTACTGAGCTCATAAAAATAAATGTAGAGGATCATTTTACTATCCTTCTTCTTGAAGAATAGTACTGGCGAACCCCATAGTGAAGCACTCGGGCATATAAACCCCTTATCCAAATTCTCCTATAACTACTTCTTCAACTCTTCCATATATATAGTGTCTATTCTATAATGTGCCTTTGATATAGGTAATGATCCAGGAATAAGTTAAATTGAGAACTCAACCTATCGATCTGGTGGAAGACAATAAAATTCTTCAGGAAACATAACAGTGTAATCCATCATGATGGACATGTATTCTATCATGATTTTCTCCATTGTATAAATAATTTGAGATATATATTATTTCCAATAATGCATTAATATTTGTACATGAGAAAATGATACTAAATGAGATTCATCATCCTCCTTACACTTTTAAAGAATTAGAGGATGCTTCGGGATGTGAAGAGTGATCTTCTTTTCCTGACATTGATGTTTCCATTGTATAAAGATATCGAATTCATGCCCAAGATAACATCAAACTACACTAAAGTATGTGTGAAAAGATTTTATGGGAGGTTCAGTCCACAAATGTTAATTGGGTAGGATTTATATACATTAGAAGAAAAAATTTCCCAATTGTCTATTATCAATGATAAACAAATCTCAAAATTTTGAGGTGGTGTTTGAATGATTATATTAAACTTTAATGATATAAAAGAATCCATAGAAAGCGAATCAAATATTATATTTTCTATTTTTGAATGAATAACTAGTGTAACTATCACCAAATCATTGTCTGGATCCACCATAGTAGTAGTGATATCATAAGACCTTCCCTGTTTCATTGTAGGTTGTTTTTATTATCTCCAATAGCCCTTGGCTTAGAGAAATTTTTCACATAATGTCCATGTTCCTTAGAGTTAAAACAATGCACTACTGGATGACCATTGATCTGAACATTCCTTTATTATTCCACATTATTTGGATTCTTTATATCCATATGATAGTTTTATCCAAAAGTACAATTTGTCCACATTTGAAGTAATTCATGGTTCCCTTTGGACAGTTCCCTGGAATCTTTTCCCAAAAATTCTGACACATGGGATGTTTTCTATTCTTTCCATCATGCGATTTATTTTCTAAACCACCATATTTGACTCCATTTTACACTTTTTTCACTAGGACCATTAGACCACTGAGTGTCTCCAATATCCATTTCAACCTTGAGGGCACAATGAACAGTATATTCATAGTTGTCTAATTCTTCAATCGCCAATGATTTTTGTAGACTCAGATTTAGTCTAATAATGAAGTGATCCACCTTTATTTTATTGTTCATGACAATGCCAGAGGCATATCTTTCAAGACTTGTGACTTTTTCTCCACACACCCTAATGGACTCATCATCCTTCTGCTTAAGTCTGAGGAACTCTCATTCCATTTTGAGAGAGAGGTCTCAGGGAAAATATTTTTTGAAAATCATTTTATTGAATCCCTCCTAATCCATGGAATCAATTTCATGCTGGGACATCCTATTATTGATCAGTGTCCACCACTAATCAGCCTCCCCATCAAAATGATATACCGAAAGTATGAAATTCTTTTCTTTTGAGCATTGGAGGACATAGAATATATTTTAAATTGAGATAATAAATTGTTCTATGGGGAGGGGATCGTAATATCCACTAAACATGGGAGGTATTTTTCCATGAAGGATTATATGGAAACATGCTCTTTCCATAGAGGAGATGGTAATTCCACATGATTCATGTTATTATTCATAACTTGAACCAGATGAGAATGTACTATCATAATGTTTTGAGTAACAGTTCCCATCATATCTGGAATGTCATTAGGGAAATCATCACATTGCCTATAACATTGATTGTTGGCACATGTTCTTCTATTTTCCTCCATTAACTAAGAAAAATAATGTATAATTAGGGGTCTTGAATAATTAGATATTAAACATAAAATAGAAACATTACACATAAAAGGATAATATCATAAAGGAAAAGTATATCCTAACTATTGATTCCCTAGGTTTCAATCTAGGTTACCCATGATCTATTTCTTCACATTTATTCTTATGAGATTACTGTTTTATTTCCTTAATAATGGTTTATACTAAGCTTATGAATTTACCAATGCATATCCTCCAGGAGTGTCAAACCAAGAGTGCAGCTGGGACCATTTTCGTGCACCAATTACTATTTTAGTCTAGCTCAAAGCAGTGTTTTCGAGTTTTACACCTAGATAAATCTATGATGAATCCACATCTACTTACTCATATCCATACAAGGATTTATTTTTTTGGAAAACTATGTACTCTATACTTACCAAACATTAGGGATGTTTTCTTAGACTTATTCTTATCCCTAAGGTTCTTGATACAGTTCTCTATTCGTAATCTCAAAAAATAACTAGACCATGATCTGATGCCAACTATAGAGACCCTTGCCTTTTACACATATCATTACATGATTTGAAGCATAAAAATCATTATATTACAAGCCAAGGATCATAAAGTCTAACGTCTTAGAACACTCGGTACATAAAAGTGAAAGCATGAGACTGAATAAAACATTTCTTTATTTAATATTGATAAGGAACTTCTAATTTACATTGTTCTCATACATCTTATAGGATAACATGGGTATAAAATGAATAAAGGGTTGATCTAAAATGCCCAGTAAGGGAAAAATCATAAGAATAAAGCTTTAGCACATGGGTTAGAAGGCATCACATAATGATATAAAAAGTAAAGAAACATATGTATTCATAACATATAAACATGGTGTCATATAAATATGGAGTAATATTAATATAGATGCAACAAAAAATATGACTTTAGCATGATTAACTACTCATTCCACATGAAGGATCACAATTCATGGTTAACCACCAATACTGTTGCATATGGTAGCATGAGTCAAGGCTAACTGTGAAGACTGTTGCACATAACATCTCTTGAGACTCAAATTTACCCAATACATTAGAGTAGTATCTGGTCTCACCCATCTTAAGATTTTCATGAATATGTTTTCCACATAAATAATCATAAAGAAATATATGTTTTACCCATGGTAAGAAATGGGTATCATAATCATGTCATAAAGCATAATAAATAGGCGTATCATAGAAGTTTCAATGAAAGAAATTAATTAGAACATATATATAAATTCATAAGGTAAAATATTCATATATCAAGGTAATTAATGTCAAACAGAAGTGATATCATGTAAAAG
Organism: Viscum album; assembly: GCA_963277665.1. Classification (NCBI taxonomy): domain Eukaryota; kingdom Viridiplantae; phylum Streptophyta; class Magnoliopsida; order Santalales; family Viscaceae; genus Viscum; species Viscum album. The sequence goes on along the minus strand of OY728132.1, from coordinate 579,947,070 downwards.
AGTATTTTATAATTTTTAGCATTAAAACATTTTAGTGTCGTTTTAAGGAAAATACTAATGAGAATTTTAAATAGAAAAGGGAATAATAATTTATATAAAACAATAAGTTATAAATAATTTTGTTAATAATAAAAATAGTGATTTTATAAAAACAATGGTTTCAGAAAATGAATGGTTGAGTTCACTGAAAATTGGGTAAGAATTTAGAATGTTCCCTTAAAAGGAGTGTTCTTATCGGGAATTATAGAGGAGGGAACCATTTAATAATATGTATATCCCCAAAATATAAATATGAATTTATATTTAAACATGATTTTGGGAATATAAATCTCATTAAGAATATTTACATTAAAATAATAGCTAACTTTATTTTGGTAATAAGAAATATTGAGCAACCTTAAAGAATAATGGAGGTTTGGGTAGAATCCCTTACCTTATGTCTAATGGTGTCCTTCGCTTGATCTTATTGTCCTAGATAACCAAATTAAATTCATTAATTAATATTTTTAGAATATATCATACATAAAATTAATTCATTATAACCTTTTTAAGTTCATTCATGACTTTTTTATGGGTTAAGTGGTTCAACTTCATCATTTGGGAGTGTTTGTTTCCTTGGTTTTATTGATGGGTTTACTTATATACATGTGAGGATAAATATGTAAGATAAGAATGTTTGTTCAGAATTTAATTTCACATTATTATTTATGATATAAAATATTACATTGTTATAAAATTCAGTTAGTTTTTTTGAGTGAATATTAATCATTATAAGACATTAATGATAACCTTTTTTGGTTAATTGGTGGGTTTTGACAAGAATGAACTCATTTTGATTTATAAATTAATATCATGTGTTAAAATAGATTGCATAACCTTAAATAATACATATTACATATATTATAGTCTTTTTCAACTATAAAAATGGTTTCATTGCAGGAATTGAATATGGAAAAATAATTATAAACCCATCCTTATTGAATGTGAAAAATTAACACATCTCAGATAGTATTTTCATTTATCATTTAAAAATAGGGAAACAGAGAGATGATGATGAATCATTACATTATCATAACAAAATTATAGTACATGTATGTTATTAGAGTTATCATAAAATTTGGATGAAATGAAGTGTGGAAAGAAAAATAAGGAAAGAAACATTATATAAAATAAAAAAAAATGAAAAGAGGAAATTTACCTCTTTAATATATCTTCCTTGAGAGTCTCTTTAAGGGATACTTTTTGGTCTTTTGAAGTGATAAAGGGAATATGAACCCAATAGAGGTGATTATTTAAATATTTGATCAATTGTTGGACTAGGTACAAAGATTAATATGAGTGAAGAGAAGAGGGGGTGAGGGTGTTTTTTATAGTGGATGAGAGGAGGGGTTTTACATTATTTTAATCATTTGTTTAATATTTTTTATCAAGACTATAAATATTTATGAGTCTTTCCAAAAAAATGAAATATAGCATGTGAGTTAAAAACATTGGTTCTTATATCCTCCACGACTCATTGAATAGTGTATTTAGCTCAATATATATATATATATATATAAACACACACACACACACACACACACTGTATATTACCATATTTTATTATTCATAAAAGATTCATGTATTTCAGAAAAATCTCAAAAAATCACCCTAACCAGTTTTCAATGTGCAGAAACCAAAAATTAATTCCACTTTATGAAAATAATTTTCTAAATATGGGAAATTTAATTTTTGATTAAAATTACAATTCGCTTGAAAAATACAATTTTAAAATTAAAACTCATTTTCTAACACTTTGAAAAATTACTTAAGGTCTCATAAAATTATCTTATAATCATAATTCATCAAAAATATTGTTTATGAAAACATTTTATGAAAAAAAAAATCTTTTAAATTACGAAATTAATCATGAAATTTTAATTAAATATATATTACTTACAAACACACCATCACTTAATCAATAATTTTTAAAATATGTATGTACTTATACTGTGACATAATTATATCATATTAACTCTTATAAGATGGATAAATGTTTTTATACTCTTATTGGTGAGGTTACTATTAAATTTTTTAGCTTACTATTCTCATGGGAGACATTAATATTCCAAAGTTCATGTTACTATTTCATCAATATCTATTTCTTAACATCTAGAGTTACCTTTTTTTTCATGTATTACTCATTTATACAGTTTTTATTATTTTATATAAATATTATTATGTGATTATACTATAATATATGACTGTAATAAATGAATTCCATTTATAAAACATTTACTTGTTACATATAATTTTCTGGTAAAAAAATTTGAATAACCTATTATTGACTTGAATGATAAATAATAATTAAAAAACTTAATCTACTTAAACAAGAAAACTAAGAAGGAGACAAATTTATTCATATCGTGTAATTGTTTTGAATCCCTAAATTTATTTCAAACATCTTTATAATTCTTATATTTCATACTAATGAACACTAAAAAGGTTCATTATCCAACTTTTATAATGATTTTCATCTATACCAACTCATAATCACCAAACAATCAATGTATGCTGGGGTTGGTTTAACAACCTACATGGTCAAAACTATGAATTTATATCATAAATGGATACATAAAATTTATATCTAGTGTAATATGTTATAAATATTTAAATAATAATTAGTTTATTTCTATGAATGGTTATATATATTAAACTTATTAACATAGAAAACACACTTCATTGGTTAAGAATCATCAAAATATTCTTCTTTTTGATTTTATATTCAATGATAATGAATGAAACACTCATTAAAGAAATTTAAAATTTTATAATGAAATATAATTCATCTATTACTGTAAATTTAATTATATAGTAATGAGGACCATTTTATGATGAATGAACACTGAAACTACTCTTACAAAACTAGTTTGAAATGATCAAGATTACATACATGAGATATTGAAAATATGTTCAAAATAAATAAATATATTTATTTAATGATAATAAATGGTTATAATTATGAATAAGGTTATTAGGTATGTATTCAATTAAATTATTTTAATTATTAAGGACTTTTTGGGAATGTTCATAATGAATTATGACCAAGGTACGAGTTTTCATATCCAATTCCACTATTTGAGAAATATTTTTTTATTAGGAACCTAATTTATTTTATTGGACGTATATGATTCTTAAGTGATATATTATATCATTAAATAATTTTTATTCATTTTCATTTATTTACAATTTAAATATCGCTTTTTCTAGAGGTTTTTCTTTTAATGATTTTTATGTTGTAAGGGGTTTTGTTAACTCAATTCTCATTCCGTGAGTTATAATTGTTCTTCTTGATCATATTTCATATAAGTTGGTTAAATTATGTACTATGATTGTATTATGTGTTATAAATTTTTTAATTCTATGGATTCACATTTTTACCATAGAAATCCCTTTTCAAAATCTTATTACTTCATAAGCAATGTTGTTAGTAAGGGACTTCGGTAACACAAATCTATTTGTTTATATTATATGTTTTATTTTGAAATTTCACCTAAGATATTCTATTTATTAATTTAGTTCCCATTTTATACGGTGTTAAATAATATATTCCTATAAATAATATCTTTTTTTCTTTAAATTTTTTCATTTGATTGTTCTCTCATCGAAGAGATTAACATTATTAATAATGAAACTTCATCTTTTAATTGGCTCTTCCTTTCATTTCCATAATTTCAGACACAAAAAATTCCTATCCTTTATTAATGAAAGATAATATGTATTATTTTATATGAGTCTAATAATTATTTTTACCATTTTCAAAAGAAAAATATAATATTATTTTTACAATGATGGTTACAAAAAAATGTATTTAATTTATTGCTATCTTTCCTAAATAATTTTTTTTATCTTCCACCCCTATATACATGGATAATCATTATAAAATTTTTTGGAAATATTTATTTTTGGTTATTTTTAAAGGTAAAATTAATACAGTATTATAACTTAAATTTTATGAAAATAATTTTTGATGGTAACCCATAACATTATCATTATTTGAATATATTGATGATGATCTCCTTTAAAATTTTATTGTGAAATTAAATTTATAATCCCATTGATTTACTGTTAGAAAAATACTCTATACATTTCCATGGTTTCTAAAAGAATTTATTTTTCTACACGATTTAGAAAACAGATATTTTAAAATGAATACAAAGATCAAGGTTATTTCTTATTTCCAATGAGGATTTTAAAAAAATCCTTATTTTTTCATCTATGTGATTGTATTTTGATATATATTATCCAAAATTGTGGATTTTCTTTCAAATATAAAACTCAATATTATATATCTAGAATAATTGTGTAATGACATTCTCGTTTTGGTAAATAATCAGCCACTTACTTTGTATTAAATAATCTCTTTCATTATATAACAATAATTTTTCTATCAATGAATTTCCAATGTAAATATCCTATTTTTGATTATATAAATTTAATGGTTTACATGTTTATAAAATTCATTGATTCATTTTGGAATTTATTGATTTAACCATATACTATTTATCTCTATGGTGTAACTACAACATTATTTAATATCTTTATTGAATTATACTTACCCATAATGTTACTGAATATCATTGGATAATATTTTTTCCCATAGTGTAATCATGTTATGTTTATTTTTTTATTATTTATTAGAAAATTATATGAAAACAATTCAATTTCTATTAGTTCATTATGATGTGTTAAATGGAACTGATTTTCTTTTCATGGGTTCTTTATAATATAAAAAGTGAATGATTTTCATTTTAAATCCTATTGAACAGAATTATTATTCTTCGATTTCAATGATGTGAGGGATAAATGCTTTTTTATGGCACACATATGTATGGTTAATCATTATGTGATAAGTGTTACTATATATCCTTCCAATTAATTAGATAAAGATTTACATAATAAGAGATACTGATGAAATTAGTTGTGATTCTCAATCAAAAATGGGAAATAGGTCGTGAAGCCTGATATACTACAGGGAATAAGTTACTGAAGCCCGATAACTAAGAGAATTAGGTTAGTGAATATAGATCCAATAAGGTAAATTGGTTCTGATACCTGACCCACTATTTTATGATTTCTTTGTTTATGGATGTCCTATAATTCTCAAGTATAATTTTTTTTTTCTATTAAATGTAGCAATTTGATAATGTATTCTAATGTTATGTATTGATTTATGATCTATGATTTTTTTGGTACAATTTTATTATATATCTTGATTATATGAATATTTTCATCTTTTTCTCACTTATTATCATTTATTAACAACACTTATATTTACCCTTACACATCATCTAAGATCACCCCTTACTTATTTTTATATTTCCCTAGGTTATAAGGAAAAAAAGTATGAAATGTGTAAAAGATATCTTTATATGGGTAATTTTTGGAAGGCATTGAATAATCATTATAGATTAATTAATTTTTAATATTATGGAAAAATGTTTAATTGATACAAATAACATTGGTTTTTCAGTTAATATTTTTTTTCATAATTATCTAATACTGTAAACCTAAAGAGTCTTGATAATATGTTATAATGAATTATTTTATTTAAGTCATGTAAATTTATGGTAACATCTATGGGCTAATATACTTAGTATTATAGATTATTTTAGATAACATTAGATATTTTTAGGATATAATTTAATGATATATTTAGAGTTATAAATTTCCAAATAGGATGATAAGTAATGGTGGGTTACACTTTTCACACTATAGAAAACATTTTAGGTCAATTGAGGGATTATTATGGGGATTATGGTAAAATTAATTTATGGAAACAACTAGGGAAGAGTCTAAGAGATAAGTCTGCATATATGATAACTTCTAAAAGCTTAGGTAATGTAGAGGTTGTGTTGTTGTCCTTATAATTACATTCATTCTTGGATAATGGAATTTGGATGTACCTATGGATTGTAGGAACTAGGGGAGATAACCCCAAAAAGGCTGGTTAAGCATTGAATCGATCCTCACTCGGGTGTATGATGAGTGGGACTTAGATTACAAACCTGGATAGAAACTCCCAGGGGATATTATTTTGTCAATAAAATTCTCTCCATGAACCATTATAAAATATTTATTTCCTAACTAATTTAAGGAATTAGTTAAAGAAGTAAAAGATAACCTAAATTAATTAAAAATAGGCTAAATTGAAAGTATCTGAGGATGAAATGAATGATTAATTAGAGAAGAATTATTAGGATTGAGTTTTCATATTCATATGATCATTTATATTAATTCTATTAGAAATTAACCAAATAATTTTGAATTTAGTATTTGGCTGAAATAGGATCGTAAAAATGAATCTCAGAAAGGTATGTATCGTTAACCAACTATGTATTTAACAAAATAAGGTAGAATTATTTAATGATTTATAATCATAGTATATTTCTATTATGATATTAAAGGCTAGAATCCTAGTCTTACCTAATGTTGTGAGGATGATATCTTATTAAAAATTATTTCTTTGTACTTTTAACCCTTTTCCTTAGTGAGGGATATTTATCAATGATAATTTGATATATTATAAAATTTATAATGATTATATGATACACCTATAGTTATTTATTTATTATTTATATTTTAAAGGTTTTGATACATATATTAAATTGTATCAATAATATTTATAATAAATATTTTCACAAGGATATATTTTTTTATACCCACTAATGAACAGATGATTGATGGATGGATAACTATTGGGTTTAATATACATTTGATGTTGAGATAATAATGGGGTATTTTATTTTTAAAAATTATGATATATGGAATTTTAACCTTTGGATTTATAATTTATTCATGATATTTTTGTTGAAGTTCATCACATTTTTGGGATTGTGGAATATTTTAGATGGTGTGTGATTTTATTATATTTGATACCTAAATATAGTGTTAATATTTAAATGGATATATGCTTTTGATGTAGTTTAATTTCATGAAATATAAAATATTTTTTTGAAATGTACATAATAGAGAATACATTATTAGAGTATATATTTAATTTTCTATATTATTATGTGAATAGAGAATATTATTTGAAAAAGATAAGTATCTTGATATAGACTAAGGGGTATGGTAGACATAATGTAAGAATTTATATCCCAAATTATGAATATGTTAAGAATAACCTCTCCCAATATCATTAGTTAAGAATAATTAAAATTGAAAATATGAATTTTATATAAGGGTGGTAGAATATAAGGACACAATATTTTAATATAAGTTTTCTTCTAAGTAAGTCAAATATGTTTGATAGCTTTAACCACACAGAAGACCGAAATAAAATAAAATAAAATTATATATATTTATATATTAAATATTCAATATGGCCACTAAAATAATTTATTGAATTAGAAGTTATGAATAATATTGATCAAATTATGATGTATATTAATATAAATATATATAATAGTAACTTTATTAAAATTTACTTTATTCATTATTTTGTCAACAAATCTATCATTTTATATGCTACACTTTTTTAAAAAATAAAACTAAGTATATTATTGTTAAATGATGATGTTAATAAAATAGTATATTTTCTTATTAACTCTAGCCATATTCTCGTTTTTCAAAAATTAAGAATAATAAAAACTAGAATATTTAAGATGTTTTCCAATCAAATATATTTTCATTATGATTTATAATTTTATATAAAAGATAAATTTATATGTATAAATTGAAAAATTACACTTCATTTTTTTCCCATCATAAAAATATTTTCTAAGGAAAATGATTTTGTATTTTTCTAGAAAGATAGTTTTTTAGGTGAATAGTTCAATTTATCATTTTAACAAATATTGTGTGTTTTATGTATTTAATAGTCTATATAAATGACTGGGAAATTTTTGAAAAATGCTTTTGTGAAAATATATTAATTTTATAATATGAATTAAAAATTTAAAATATTTAATTTGGTTTAAAAACCTATAATTAACATATTGGAACATCAGTGGTATTTTTTTATAATTTTCTAACTTATTAAAATTAAATAAATCAAAATGGATTTGAATTTTTTAATTATTTGGTCAAAATTATATAGTAAGGTCCATTTTTTATTTATTATAATGGATATGTTACCTTAGGTTAAAACCAGTTACCATGATAAAAGCTAAAATAGAGAAAGTGGAAAATCTAATGGAAATGAGTTGATTAACATTTTATAAAATATATGGGAATGGGTATATGATGTATATATCAACCATTTATTTTACCCTCACCATTATATCTCAATTTTAAAACCACTTTCCTTGAGATTGACTTCCTATTATTTAAATTTTTTTGGTATTTATAAAAATAACATTCCTCTTTACGTATAAAAGGGTATTTTCTCACCAAACATACCCTCACAAAAAAACACCATAATTTTTCCCAATACACTAACTAAAACTCTTATAAAAATTAATATTCATCAAAAATATGTTCTATTGTTCACAAAAGGTAGACCCTTAAAGTATTAACCCCCTTCGCAATGGATATAATCCAAGAAGTAAAATGTATGCTCCTAACCTGTTATTATCATTTCAATTTCTTTTTGTGAACTTATTATTCTTCAAATTTCACTAAAACATACAAAAAATGATAACATAATTATATTTATTATACTGATATTTTATTATACTAATGGTACAAGAATTAAAAAACTTTCTCTTTTCCATTAATAAAAAAATATGAATCGTGTGTACATATGGACTACCAACTCTATAAAGTAATGAGTAAGTTTTACTTCACTACCAAAAATTAATTGTTTAAAAAGTTAATTTAATATAAAATTGTGATATCAATATATTATTTATTATTATAATATTATATCACATATTAGTCCTCTCTCCCATTCTAAGGAACCTGAGATCAGTATCCATTCATATGTGCATAAAACCGTATCTATGGAATGGTGTGTTCCATTTCTCATTAAAGACATTCATAAATTGAAATAATAATGATTTTTAAGGATAAATATTATTTGTAAGATATGAATAAGTTTATATTTAAAAAAATTTACTGAATTATTTTTGATATTAATGAAAAAAGCTTTATAAAATTAACCATCTTAAATAAGAAAACTAAGAAGGGAAATAATTTTTTCATACTATGTAATTATTTTGTATCAATTATTTATTCTCTAATGTATTTTTAATTTTGAAATATATTAGTTTGAAAAACATTATTTTATCATTGTTATAAATTTCATTGATTTTTAAACTATAACATATCATAATCACCCATTAATCAAGGTATATTAATGTTTTGGATGGCTTAACCACCCACTTGAACAATTTTATAAATCTATATCATGGATGACTATAGGAACGTAATAAATAGTGTAATATTATAAAAATATTTAACTAATTATCTTATTCTGGTTCTTAAATGTTTATATAAATATTTAACTCATTAATTAAGGTAGTACCCATCATTGGTTAAGAATCATTGAAATATGCATGTTGTCAATTTCATTATCAATGATAAATATTGAAAAATTCATGAAAAAAAGATAAAAATACGTAAATAATTTTAATTTCACACTTACAGTAATATTAATTATATGTTAATGGTGAAATTTGGAAGAATAATGAATCTTGTCACCACTCTTACAAAACTCGTTTGAAACGATGATGATTATTTACACTATATATTAAAAATAGGGAAAACGTTATAAATAAATGTAAATAATGATTATAAATTATGATTATAAATTTTAATAGTTATTAATAAGGATCATAGGTATTTATTTAATAAAAATATTAATTAAGTATACTTTTTTATGTAAGTTCAGAATGAATGAGGACTATAGAATATTTTTCATCTCAAATTCCCCTCTTCGAGACATGATTTGTATTATTCACCTAATTTATTTTATATGGTTTATTTGATTTGAAAGGGAGATAGAATACCATGAAATAAATTTTATTTAGTTAAATTTATGTTCAATTTAATTATATCTCTTTCAAGAGGATTTTATACAAATACCCCTAAATTTATAAGGGTTTTTGATTACTCAATTACCGTTTATTGGGTTATAATTATTCTCATTTAATATATTTAACAAAATATGGGTAAATATTGTTCTATTATTTTATTTTTGGGAATTATATATTAATATTATATGGATTTAAATATTTACCATGTAAACCATTTTTCAAAATGTTCTTACATCATGAACAATTTTGTCTCTCAAGGAGTTTGGTAAATAAAAAACATTCTCTAATTTATATGGTTTCTTTTTAAATTTAACTTATGGTATTATATTTATTATTTTATTTAACATTATACATGAAGGTATATTCTATATTTTTGTGAATAATTTTACTTTTTCATCAACTCTTCTTACTTGATTGTTCTCTGGGCTAAGAGTACAACGTTTTAAGAACACACATTTATCTCTTAACTATATATTTGTTTCAAGTATATATTTTATTTTAAGCCAATATTCTATATTATTTTTGGGAAAGGTAATGTATTTTATTTTCTATGATTCTAATAATTCCAATTACCCATTTTCGAAAGGAAAATATTATACCCATATTATTATGTGTGTTTCCAAACAAAGGTATTTCAAAATATTTTCTATACTTTAAAAATAAATTGTTTTATATTCCACCCCAAATTTCCATTGATAATATTTATAAAATTTCAAGGAATAATTTATTGATATTTAATTTTCAATAGTAAATTTATTCCAAATAATTTTCTTCTCTTTTTTCAAAATAACATTAAATCTGACCAATAACATCATCATTCTATAAATATGATGAAAATAATATATTTTTATAATTCTAATGGGAAGATATTTTTTCATTACCTTTGAAATTGTATTTGGAACATTATGTTTATATTTTCATGGTTTATAAAATAATTTTTTTAATAATATCTATAAACTATCTCTTTTAAAATGACTTCAAAATATCAAGGATAATTTGATTTGAAAATTAATTTTTTTTCCAAACTCCTTAAAATGATATTTTATCTATGTATATATCCTTTTAAATATATTCTATTTAATGAATAATTGTTTTAAATATAACCATAAACATTCACTCTTTACATGTATTATGGAAGTTTCTTTTCTTTTTGAGAAATAATTCATTACATAATTTTTCATTCCTACTCTTTTTTGGTTTATAACTATAATTTTTCTTCAAATTAATTACCTTTATGAATAAGCAATTTTCTATTAAATTGATTGAAGTGTGTTCACATTTATGTCATTAAATGAATTATTTGGAAATTATTAACTGAAATTTATACACGCTCTCTATATTTCATATATACCATAAACATTCTTATATTGAGTGAATAGTATTTACCTAGAATGCTACCAAATATATTTGGATATCCATTTATTCATCCTAGGTTTATCATGTTATGATGATTCTATTTTGATTTCAATTTAAAATTTTATAAAGACCATTATATTTCCATTGGTACTTTATGATATTTTGAGTGAAACCCATTTTTCTCCTTGGGTTCTTTATTTTATTAAAAGTGAATGTTTTTCAATATAATGATTTGTTACACCAATTTTTTTCTTTATTTTTAATGATGTGATTTTTGTAGGGTTTCTTATAGAAAACATGTGTATAGTTAATATTTATATTATTTTTGATCTAATATAGCCCTAAAATCCATTGGGAAAGTCTATACATTCTATGAGATAATTTTAACTCCCTAACCTGAACTGATGGGTCTATACCGGAGATCCACAAGACCTGATGCATGCCTCCCTATATGAAAATTGATACCAAATTTAAGGAAGGGTATAATTTCTATCAGTTTGGAGAAAATACCCTAAAAATAATATCCTTTCACAAATAACAATAAAAGTTATAACAGATCAGAGTAAAAAAGTGGAAATAAAATATATCAAATAGAACACATGTCAAAAAGTAAATAAAAGGTATCCCTAGGAGGCAAGCCAAATAAAAGTAAATGTAAAGGTAGGGAAATAAATTAAAAATTAAATAGCATCCTCCATAGTATATACTGGAACCACTCCCATCTATATGCCCATTGGATCAAATCTCAGCCACATACCCCTTAACCCTTCATAAATCCCTATACATGAAGTCTGTATGAACATAAAAAATCTCATTTATAGTGTGAGTAATAAAACCATGTTGGAAAAAAATAATTCATCCTTTACATGAGTTCACATGCCTAATATTTTATAACAATATAATAAGTAAAAGTACAAAAATTTACACAAACTGTACCAAGGGTATGTGCACTAACCAATCTACCATGAAACCTGATTATACCCACTTCATCCCCTACTCCAAATACAACTGAGTGGTTAAGGAAATGTTACAAGTATAGGATCCAACCTCGATGATTATTACTAGTTGTACATGTCCTGGGCCTACCAGACATGCAATAATGGTTCATTATTTATTGTTCCTAACTCCCAGTCCTGTTCACATAGACTACCATGCCCCTATTGAATCATGGGTTATATCACATGGACCTTATTTCTCTAAGGTCAATCCACACTAGGACATCATTCCCCATCATCCAAACCTATTCCATTAAATTAAATACATCATAAAAACATGTTATCATCAAGGTACACTGATCCATAATGGGTTCACCAGCCAGTTGGGTTCTATGCATAAAATAACAACATAACATATACCAAGTACTAACAAAAGGAAAATAGGCATATAAGAACAAAAAACACATAACATAACATTAGTTTGAAATTAGATCCACAACATGAAACAAGTTTTCAAATGGAATATATTCTAGATAACATCATAACACAATTCCATACTAGACTAAAGACCAAATATAGTGCCTCTGTGAGGTAATGGAATTCCTACAACATGTTTTTTGATGATGAACCGCAAGGTTTTTCAAAGGATCAACCACTAAAAACATGTTACAAAAATAGAGATATATATTTCACAATATATGCCAATAATTGTTCTAGTTCAACAATAAATTGTATTAAAATTGGTACTCAAGGAGAATCCATGCCAATACGGTTATTCTAGAATCACATAACCTATGATTTTTATAAATAGAGGTATTTTTTTGATATATTGAAGGAAGGGATACCAATCCACTAGGGACCTTTTTAATAAAAGAATGTATTTGGAATTCATAAACATTTCTAGAAAATAGATTCAGGTCTATCCAATGGAAAAATATCCCTCAATAATCCAATAGTGAAAAATAAATTCAATAAGAAGAAGGTATTATGATGATAAGTTTAAACATATGTGAAAAAACTATATTTCTTAAAAGATATATATCCAGTAAAGAATGATTATTGTTTACATATCGAATCATCCACTATGTAACCAATGAAAAAACATTGGTTCAAGGTTCTATAATTAATCCACCATCAATAAGAGGTTTATAATGTTTATTCTTAATCACTTACCCATATAATGCTCATTGGTGAAGGTAGATCTCAATTCATTCAAAAAATGATTTCAACATGATATATCACACAATTATCTTGGAACAATAGAAGAAGTATTCATAAATCATGATATAAAACAAAAATTTATCAAAAATTAATCATTATATCCTAATAATGATGAAGGAAACAACATATCTCTAAGAAAAATTCACTGTTATAGTGCCACAAGATCATTTTGATATTAAAGAACCAATGGAATATAAAAAGAAAGATCTAAATCTAAGAGGGAATGTACCGAATATGAAATATGGGGGTTTTGTTCAGAAAAAGTATTAAATAAGGTTGAAATAATTGTGAAATTAAAACCCATGGGGAGTATTTAATTCAATACCAAACCTGGCACAACCGATATGTAGTTGGTGGGCCTCACTAGAGTACTAGTGTTCCAAGAAGAATGTTAGAAAATCTTTTATGTCCACAAGCTAGTTGGTTGATTATTAACTTATCCAGAACCATTTCTTACTCCATCGAATGGCTGGTGGATCCCCTCTAGTAAGGTAGTGGACTTTTTTACTACATATTTCTTTTGGGATCCATTTCCTTTACACAGTCAACTAAAGATACATGTATCTTAAATACCAACCTATTGAACACCAAAAAATGATTTTAAAAAACATGTGTAGTGAATTATATTTATTTTAAGAATATTTTATGACAAATCAAGTGAGGATATTACAATTATACAACTCTAATGTATTCTGATCCTTGAGAAGTACCTTCAAAGGTCATGCTCTTCATTGGAATTTCTTTATATGATGTATTAAGCTCAAACTCAACATCCTCAAACATGGTGATGTGCATAGGATAAGTCACAAACGTCTAGATCTGAGACACATGAAACATGTCTTTCATAACTCAAAAAAGAGGAGGATGGTATAGATGGTATAATAATTCTTCAACCTATTAAATGATTTTTGAGGGTCCCACAGAGCATGGAACTATCTTTTTATACTTCCAAAAATGTTGGTGGCCTAGATAAGGTAACACCTATGGGAAAACCCATTCACCAAAAACAGAATTCAATGATTATCTCTTCTAGTTTTCTCATGATGGATGCCTATATTGAGAAGTTACATATTACTTAAAAATAAAATGAACCATATCGTAGGTCTATTCAATATTCTAGGGCCAAGAACTGATGCCTCCCCACTATCATTCCAATATAATGTTGATCAGTATAAACATCCATATATAACCTCATAAGTTTCCTTATAATCAAATTTGTTTAACTTTTGTTATAGGAGAACACAACTAAGGAAAGGTGATCATCCAAAACATTCATGATATCTGTATTTAATATTCAAAGAATACAATCCATTTTATATATAATCCACTACAAATGTATATTTATCTAATGATGGTATGCTGTTGGTAATCTTTACTGACTACCTATGGCCTTATACAAGTGTCTACAAAACCACAATGTTAATTGTGAATATCAATTAGATACAATGCTCAAGGAAAATCTATGTAAGTGTATAATCTCATGGAAATACATATTTTATTTCTTATCTACTGAGTGATTATCACAGATTATTAAGAATTGATCAGCCTTCATAAACCTATAAAATATTACCCAAAAAACATCATGACTCATTGGGGTCATGGGTAGCTCCATCCCAAAATATACCAAGACATCTGCATACATCTATAAGGGAATAATATGTGACTAGAGTAGTAAATCAAGATATAAATTCTCTATCAATATTTAATTATAGTTAAGATATCCATAAATGAATCCAGAAATTTCCATCTTCATCCCTGGCCGCCAGAACCATCACCTAAATATGTGATACATCTTTTTCGCTCTAGGAAGTACCAGTCTCCGGGTGGTATGGAAGTGTCACATATGATCTTCCCTAATTAAATTAGGGAATAAAACATATCATCTACTAATATCACATCCATTCAATCAATTGTCCACCCATGTTTCAATCCACCTCCAGTTAGCCTTTTGCACATCATGACACACTCAGGGTTAAGTTTATGACTAGATTTCACGCGATCTATAAGAGAAAATGTTATCACTAAATGGGAAAACATCATTGATCTATGGTCCTTGGAATTATATATCCTATAATTTACCAACATTTTTATTAGGAACCACTACTCCTCCTAAGTCCATTCACCAAGATCCTTATCTATATACATCTTATTTCTAAGAGAATCTGTAATGATGTTAAATTTCCCTAAGGCATAATCCATTCAAAGTCTAATGTATTAAGTAATTAACATACTTCTAATCAATTATATTTAGATATACATTTGTGAAGAATTAATAAATACTATTTTTGTAAATGTATACAAAAAATCACTCACTAAAGATATAATGTTTCAAAAACTTCAATGTATAAAATACTACTACCCAATCCAAGTCATGGGTGGGATAGTTCTTCTAATGGGGTCAAAGTTGACATGACCCATAAGATACCAACCACTCCGTCTACATCATTACTTCTTAAATACCAACTCCCAATGAATTTTAATTTACAAAAGAACTAATACGTGGATTGGGAATAATCAACACTAGAGATTCATCATGGGATGATGACGGTGTCTTCTTAATCATCTCCTATCAGAGTACTAATAAATTTAACTATTCTATTGACTAGGTATGAAGCATATAATGCTATGAAGTTTGAGTTCATTATTTTATAAGAGTTTATATACTAGGTTAAGAACATAGATATAATTAATTATAATTATGTGATTCTCAATGTCATAAAAATCAATAAGGTCTTAGAGGAGGATAAAACAACATGTCTTATTCTTTCATTCAGTGGACCTCTAAATGAATCTTTCAATGGTAATAACAGTACATATTAGGATTCATGTTAGAGCAGTGGAAGAAAATAAAAGCTAATTAGATGATTTTCAAGACTTCCTATTATGATTCAACTATGGGAAGTGGGGGAATTGTCAAACATTATTCCTAAAACATAAAATCAAGTGTCATTAGTGTGGTAATATAGGGAATCTACAACAATTTTTTGAAGGAATCAATAATGAGGTCTCACATGGCTCTGATTTAGAATCAGGCATTGATCCATGGAATAAAATAGGTTCCTTAGAAACATGCTCAGATGTAGACGACTCAGACTGGTCATGAATCTATGGAACACAGATGTGGAGTTGAGGAATTCCATGTGCACATAGTGGATTAGACTCCAATAGATTGTGGCGAGGGATTTTTTACTATAGAATGTAGAATATTATTTCTTTATATGTTATCTAATCACTATTTTGATATAGGTACTTACCATACCTTTATATCTTCGCAAGTTATTGTTGGGATTCACTAGTTATCCATTTTGTCTCATAAGTTTATTTATCTTGATACACTATTGGGATGAAGGTGTACCATCTTCAGTGATTCCTAGAGTTTCTTATAGTTATTTCATGTTATGGACATCTATGGGTCATCATGATTCTAAATATTATGACCTTGGATGTGATTCTTTTAATGGAGTGTGTGACCTATTTATAATCCCACAATATCCACTATAAGAGATGGATTCCTTTTATATCACTTAAGGGAGATACATACATGATTCCTAGTGAATTGGAACTGAGAGTAAGTATATTTAGTCTATACATTTTTCATTAACCGAACTCCTAATTACATGAACCTAGACATTACAACCCACATAGGACTCATATAATTTCATGGTTTCATTCCTAGAACACCATAGGCTATTACCCACCAGGGTCTCTTATCAAACTAATGACTATCCTCAAATACCACCACATATTCTTTCAGTGAACCATTTCCTCACTCACACATACCTTTAAGAAACATCATAGTGGGCCACCCATCATGAAAATGATCCCAACCATGCCTCACAAAACTATGGATATCTAATCTAGTAGTCTCCTAAAAAGAATGTGACACTATAGTGACATGGGTAGTAACATTTAACATTTGAATTCTTAATTTTTTAGGGTTGTTATAATATACACTATTTTAAAGCACAAAATCCTCATATTCAACCCTATAACTCAATCCCAAGTAGTATCCCTACACTTCTGACTTGGTATTGGATCTGATTCCATTTTGTAATACATTGACCCAAACCAGTTGGCCTTTACTGAAGAGTCACAAGACCTCTTTTGTGTTTCCCCATGTGCAAGAGGATCCCAACTATAAATTATTGTCTAATTCCTATGAATAGAGATACTATACCCTCAGAACCATATCCTTTCAAAAATAATAATGAAACATATAACATCTCAGAGTAAAAAAGTGGAAAAAAATAATATCAAATTGAACACATGTCATAAAATAAATAAATGGGCTCCCAGTAATGTATTCCAAACTAAATTAAATGTGCAGTATGGTAAATAAATTTATAAATAAAAAATACCCTCTGATTTACATCATGATACCTCTATCAGCTCTATGATCCTTAGCCTAACCATCTACTATAGGCCTCATTTACATTCCTATATCCAAATACATTATGTTTTTACATCCATCAAAATACTCATATAGTTTGTGTGTGTGTGTAATAAAATGCAATAGGACACAGATAATTCACCCTTAACACAAGTTCTCATGGATATGTGTCTATACCATGATAATAAGTTAAAGTGAATTCACGAAAATAAACTTTACCTAGTGTTTTTGGATAAACAAGATGCTAAAAACTGTATCAATCCACACATTAGTTTCTTTCTAGAAAAAAATTATTGATCATAGAAAAGTTATAAATATCGGATCCTACCTCGATGCTGATCAATATCCATACATGCCATGTCTCTCAAGATAGGCCACATTGGGCCATCATTTCCTACTTCTATCTCCTGGGTCAAATCACATAGACCATAATTTTTATATTTTCTAATTTTTCATATTGCATAGATCATCATTCCCCTGGTTTATGCCACACTAGGTAATAATACCTCATTGTCCAACCCAATATATTCATAATGTCAAATAGAGAATCCAAACAACTCCCTCTAGGGAATCATATACACAATGAGTCTACCTATCACTAATGTACTATGAATATAATAATAATATAACATATACTCTGTAAAAATCATGGAAAATGAGAATAACACTACAATGAACACATATAATACCATGATTATGAAGTAGTATCCAAAGAAATTACACACAAAAGAAACACATGTGATGAAACTTAACATAGTCTAGATCATATTAACACACATAGTCATATATTTATAATGATCAAATACACATCCTCTATGAGGTATGGCAATTCCTACCTCATGGTTATTGATGAACAAGTCCATGGTTTACGAAATGATCAATGAATGAACATGTCAGACACTGGTTGAGAACATTATCACACATTAATGATGTTTATCCCAGTACATTCTCAATTAGAAAGATGTCTACAAATGATACTCAAAGAGATTCTAAGTCATTAAGTTGATTCTAGAATCACATAGATTATGGTGCCCATCAATGAATCCAATTACAAGATAAATTATATAAATAGATACCAATCGACAAGATATATTACAAATCAAATAATGGATCACAAATTCATAGTCAATTATATAATAGATCCTTATGTCAAGTCAAAAAACATTGATTAATCAATAATCCATCATTGGAAAGGATATTCAAGAATAAGAAGTTCTCATGACGATCAATTTATAAGGTTTACCTCAAAATGTGACCCTTCATGAATGTTCTTTCCATGTCCAAGAGGTGTTGTTTTTTACACATCAAATCCTCCAGCATTATACTATGTAAATTTAAATAAATGATTTTTTTATCATCAATCCACGATGAAGAAGAGTAATTGGAAGATGATTCATGAACACTAATTCATAGAACTATCATTGTTGAAGGTGGAACATAATTTGATCAAGAAATACTGTCAAAAAAATATATCTGTCATTGAACTATGAATAAAGAGATAATGTTTCACTATATCATTATTGAAAACATTGATCCATCATTTCTCCATGCTTAATTGACAAGGAAGTTGAAGGATTTTGAATATATCTAAGAATAAGTCACCATTACAATTCCATTAGAATGGAGAAATCTTGAAGAATAAATGTAAGATATATTTGAGATCTCTAGAGTTAGGAGGGAATGTATTTAATTCAAAATAAGGTCTATGGGGTAAAAATAAAAATTAAGAATTTTTAATTTGAATAAAATTAGAATCAATAGGGTGAATTAAATGATCCCCTGTGTTGGGTGCACCTGCGGTCCAGTAGAACTCACATACTATACGGTTTTCTTGGTAGAATACCAGACATTCTTACTCATCCACCGATAATCTCGGTGGATCTACACTTACACAAACCCATTATTATTTCCATTGGATGGTTGGTTGATCCCCAACATCAAGCTGGTGGTGTTGTTTTTTCCACATGAAAGCTTTTTTTGTAATTTTCTTTACTCACTAAACCCAAGACTGATGTATCCTAAAGAACAACCTATTAAACACCTTAAATAAAGTTAAAATAAAATTATGAGGATAATTTTATATGTTCAAATAATTTTATACAACATATCAAGGGTAGATGTTAGAATAATAGTTAAATGATTAGTGATACTAGATCTAAAATATGAAATAGGATGTGATACATGATCGACTATGGGAAACATGTGAGTAAAGCATGATCCACCAAGGGAAATTTGTGAGTGAATCCTGATCCACTAAGGGAAATTTTTTATGACACAATATCCACTATTATGATTTATATTCTTTATCTCTTCCAAAATATTAAAGTACACCTTGTTTCTATGATATTCAAAATTTATATTTTGTATTCTTATGTAATGTATTTAAATATGAAATAATATTTGTTTGGAATAACTTTATTTTCAATATTGATTATACTTGCATTTATATCATATAATCACTTATAATCATTGATTTTTGTCACTTATGTTTACCCTTACTTGAAATATGAGATCTTCCATTTTATTTCCATTTACCCGTGTTATGAAGATAGAAAAGGTATGAAATGTATTAAAGAGTTACATAAGTGAAGAATATGTATGATAATGTGAAATTACATTATTCGTTATGTAGTTTTCAATATAATAGGGATAATTTCAAATTAATACAAAAAACAACTATTTTTTACACAATCCTTTTTCCTAAATCTCTAAAACATTAAACATAAAAGGTATTAGAAATGCATTGTAATTTAATATTTTATTTATGTCATGTAAATAGATGGTAATTCTAAATGATACTATTGGTTGTATCAGAGTAGGGTTTATATAAATTTATATATTATTATGATATATTCTGAGGATAAATAGTGATTTTAAAATTGCATTAATGGTTGATAAGTTAAATATGATTAGAATTTCAATCGTATAAATAAAACTTTAGGTCAGTTCTCGTAATATTATATGGATTAGGATAAGATAACATTATTAAAAACCCTAGGGATATGTCTTAGTTATAAATCCTTGTATAATATAAAATAAAATGTATTTGTAAATTAGATATTTTATGGTTCTTCTAGAAATTGCATCCCTGCCTAGATATTGTCTACTTGATGTTGCTATGGAACAGATAGAGCTATGGATAATAAACTCAAAAAAACTTTAGATGAGAATTGACTCAATCATTAAAATGTTTCATGATGATTGATCCTCATACTTCACACCTATTTAGACACTGTTTGGTGATATGCTTTATTAAATCACATTCTCTTTATGAACTATTAAAAAGTATTTAATATTTTATGAAGTACATGAGTACCTTACATAATGAAAAGTAGATTTAACTAAAAGTATCGTTGGATGAAATTAAGTTTTCATTATATTTGACATATTATAGTTTTTTTCCTGTTCATATGATAATTTAATCTTATTTAATTTCATATTATCCTAATAATTTTGGATTTAGTTTATAGATGAAAGAACAACATGAAAATGAGTCTAAGAAGGATATGTAACTAGAAACCACTATGTCTTACAACCCAATAAATTAGAATACATTAATAATATAGAAACATAAATATATTCCTATTATAATAGACTATGTGAGTTTCTTTATCTTACCTAAGATAGAGAGGATGATATCTCCAAAAAAATTAAATATTGGTACTTTTATCTTTGTTTTTACGGAGTGACATTTATCAATGAAATTATAGTATATTATAAAATCTATGAGGATTATGTGTGACATCTAAGGATTACTCTTCAATATTTTTACTTTAAATATTTAGAATCATATACTAATTGGTGTCAATAACATTGAAAATATTATCTTTTGAAATAATTATATTTTTGTGGATGAATATTGAAGAAAACATGATTGAGGGATGGAAAACTCTTGGGTAAAATATATACATGATGTTGAGATAATAAAGGGTTGATTTATTTTGAAAAACTTAGACAGATAGTATTTCTTTCCTTGGGATTGACAATTGGTTTGTGATATTTTTTTGGGGAAGTTCATCATATTTTTGGGATTGAACTGTGTATTAGCATGAGTGTAATTTTATTCCATTTGAGGGATAAACGTAATGTTAATTTCTGGAAGGATATATTGTTTATTGTGGTTTAATTTTGTATATAATAATTTTTTTTGGTGAAATTATTTTATTTATAATATATTTTTAAGATATATACAAACTTGTGTATGTGAGATTTTATTGTGATAATGTTGTTTGGAAAATGAAAGGTATCTTTATATAAACTTACGGGGTAAGGTAGATATAATATTATAAATTATATGTTGAATGATTAATATGTTAGGAATAAACTCATCTATATTCAATATTTTATAATAATAAAAAATTTAAGGAAAATATTTATTTATATGGGGGTGTAATGTAATAGATTGATATTTTACAATAATTCTCCTCTAATTGAGTAAAATATTTTCGATACCTTACACCACATGAAGAACTAAACTAAAATGATAACACAATATATATATATATGTTATAAATATTATTTATGGCCACAATAACTTATATTTTTAATTTTATTGATGAATTAATGTTATCGAATTACATAATACATTAATCTATATATATATATATATGTTAAATTATACAAATTTACTTAATTAATTATTTTATTTATGAATATATCTTTTTATACACCAAAAATCTTGTAAAATAAAATTTAGTATAAATTTTCTTAAATTACTTATTTAATATAATATAATATTAATTGATTAATCCAATCATTAAAAGTGTTTTAAAGAAATTCAGAATAAGAACAACTAGAATTTCTAAAAATTTATTTTCCTTTCAAAACCATTTTTTGGTTTCCTTTGAAATTCTATTAAAAAGATAAAATTATAATTTTAAACAGAAAAAATATTTATTTATGGATGCAAAATAATAATATTATCTTTTTATTTCTTTATTATTCTAGAAATATTTATTTTATGGTGAATAGTTCATTATTCCATTTTCACAAATATCATGTCATTTATGTAATTATTACTGTAGAAGCATGGTTTTGAAATTTATAAATCCATTTTACTTAAAAATTATGTATTTTATAAGTGAAAATATAAGTTTGGATTATTTTATTTTGTTTAGAAATATAGAATTAAAATTTTATAACATGAGTAAAATTTTTCTGAAAATTTTTTATTACGTTATATACTAAGTAATTGAAAATTAATTTTTAAAAATTTCAGAAAATGAATATAAAATTGTATTTAAAATTTAGAATCAATATGTATAAATTATTTAATAATATCCATGTTATTATTGGGAATTACAGATATGTTACCTTAAGTAAAAACTATTTATCACACTGAAATCAAAAATGGTAAAAGTTAAAAATCTAATGGTAATGAGTTGAATATATATTTGAAGAATGGGTTGGAATGGGTGTTTGATGCCTGGATCGATCTTATATTTTTCCATAACCATTATTTCACAAATTTTTATCCACTTTTCTCGATATTTACTTCCTTTTTTGGGTATTTATAAAAAATTCACCTTTCTCACTTATAAATTGGGATTATCCTCTCATCACTTCACCTCACACAAAAATACACTCTTTTCAGTATACCATCATCCCGAAAATATCATAAAAATTCATATATAAAATAAATATATTATTATATTCTCAAAATACCATACCACAAAGTCATAACAACAATATCAATGGAGATAATCCCAGAAATGAGGTATATGTTCTTAAACTATCTTTATCATATCTATTTATTTTTTGGAAACTCGTTAAAATTTCATTAAACGTTCTAAAAATTATATCCTCACTATCTTTATCATAATTATATATTAATTTTATTATTTTAAAATAAATACCCACCTTTACCTTTTCTAATAAGAAAAATTAAAATTTTAATCGTGTGTACGTGCAGCCTACAACCTCCATGAAGTAACAAGTTAATTTCACTTCACTAGCAAACATGGATGGTTTAAAAATTAATTAAATATATATTTTTGATATCTATAAAATATTAATTATTCTTAAATTAATGACCATATTACTCATCTCTCCCATTCTAAGTAAAATCAAAGCATCATCAATTTGTATACAAAATACCACCCCAATGGAACAATGTTTTATGGTTTTTATTACCTCCTTTCATGGATAGTTATAAGAATGGTTTTAAGTAGTATATATTATTTTTATTATATGAATATGTTTCTAGTAAAAAAATCTTAAAAACATATCAAGATTATGAATGATAAAAAAGCGTTATAAAATTAATCATCGTAAACAAGAGAACTAAGAAGGAAAAAAATTTATTCATACTATGTAATTGTTTTGTATCCATAAATTCATCTAAATAATATTTAAAATTCTGGAATATATCACTAATTAATAATAAATAGGATAAATATTCAACTTTTATGATTATATTTCAACTATACCATCTCATAATAACCTACTAATCATGGTATATTCATATTTGGGTTTGTTTAACAACCTACTTGAAAAATTATATAAATTTATATCATGGATGAATATAGGAACATAATAACTATAATAATATGACATAAATATGTAAATAATTATCTATTTTTCCTAGAATTATTATAACAATATTTAACTCATTAATTAAGAAATCACGCTATGTTCTTTAAGAATCACAAAAGTATGTTTGTTTTTAAATTTCATCATTAAGGATGAAGAATTAAACACTACTGAAAATAAATTCAAACTTCATAAATAATTATAATTCTACCACTAGATTAATTTTAGTGATATTTTAATATATTATTTTTTAGGAAGAATGAATAATGACACTACTCTTACAAAACTAGTCTGGTAGGATCAAGATCACTTACAATAGATATCTAAAATATATTAATATTTAATATATATGCATGTATAAATTATTTTAAATGAAGAGTATAAATCGATATAGTTATTAATCATTATATTACATATGTTAATAATAATAATATTTTAATTATTTAGGATTATTGGTGAAAGTTTAGAACAAATCAAGACCTAGGTAAGAGATTTCATCTTAAATTCATCTAGTTGAGGCATGTTTTGTATTATGCGCCTAAATTATTTTGTGAAGTGAATATTCTTGTTAATTGAGATATTATGTCATGAAATTACTTTTATTAAATTTAATTTTTAGTCAATTTAAATATCTCACTTTCAATAATTTTTTATTTAAATTCTTATTAAGTTGTGTGGGTTTTTGTTAACTCAATTCACTTTCACTGAGTTATAATTTTTCTTTATGAATATAATTTTTATAAGCTAGAAAAGTTATACCCTCTTATTTTATTATTTTCTTATTTTATTATTTTATTTTTAATTTATATTAATTTAAATTTTTAACACTTAAACCTCTGTTTAATTTTTTTTACTCCATGAACTATGTCATCTAAATAGGACTTCAGAAACACAAATCTATTTTATTGAGTTATATAGTTTGTTTTTGACTTAAAACTATAATACACTATATATTATTTGATTAATATTTTTATATTTTGTTCAATTTTATCTTTAGGTTAAAAAGGTGTATTTGTATTCAAATATTCTTACTTGATTTTCTCTCACCTAAACATATAATGTTTACAAGAACAAACCACAGTCTCTTAATTGGCTATTTGTTTCAATTACATATTTTCCTCCCCTCAAATGTTCTACCCTTTTTTTGTAAACATCATAAGTATTATTTTATATGATCATTATAATTATCGCAACATATTTTCAAAATGAAATTATAATACTATTTTCATGATATCTTTTTCTAAACAATGGAATTTCAAAATATTTTTGATATTTTCAAAATAAAATATTTTATCTTCCACAAGAACTATACATTGAGAATCATTATAAATTTACAAGGAATATTTTATCAAATATTATTTTTCAAATGTAAATTTTTCCATGTTTTTAACATCACCTTTTTTAAAATAAATTTTAATGGTGACCCGTATCGTCTCTATTATTTGAATATGTTGAAAATGACCTCTTTTAACAAATTCCATGGAATACATTTTTATTCAATGTATGAAATTTTATTTAAAACATTATATCAAGTTTTTAATGGTTTCTAAAATAAATTATTTTCACCTATATTTATAAAATATATCTTTTAAAATTATTTCAAAAGATAAGAGATATTTCTTTTTTCCAAAGTGATGTTTATAAAAAACATAAATGTATTTTTCATCTCTATTATTATCCTTTAAAATATCTTATAATTTAATGATGTTTTTATTAAAATGTAACCATATAACTTCTCTCTATGGGTGGATTATGTAATGTGCTTCTCTTTTAGAGAAATAATCTATCCCTACCCTCGTCTCCCTTAATGTTTTTTTTGTATAATCATTGTTTTTATTCCAATAGATTTTCTTTATGAAAAAAAGTTTTTTTATTCTATTAATTGAAGGTTAATCACATTTATTCCATTTATAGATTGTATTGGGATATTATTTAATTATCCATATACATTATATATATATTTTTTAAATAAAATATACTTTATTTTTCGATTAAATAGAATTTACCTATAAAGAAACTAAATATATTTGGAAACCCATTTATATTCCATGGGATTATTATATTACTATAACATAATTGTGATTCCATTTAAAAAGGATATGAAATACATTTTCATTATATGGGTTCATTATGATTTGTTGAATGAAATTAATTTTCATGGGATGAGTTTTTTATAACGTAAAAAGTGATTCATTTTCATTGTGAGTCAGATAAAATATAAATCCATGTTTGGATCTTAAAAATAATTGATCAATTTTTATGAGAGCCTCCTTGTTTTCCCTTAGACTTTTTCTAATGTTAAATGGGGTGTGATAAATTAGATGATGTTTGTATGATATAAAAATGGGTTTTTAAATTTGATGGAGTAAAATATAAGGTTAGATGAATTGATATACGTTATTGACTTAAGTATTGATTATTGGTTGTTTTTTTCTCACCACCATTTTTTCTTGGCAATGGTAACTTGGGTAACTAAGTGGGATATATTTATTCATGCTTCATTAATTTATTTCACACATGTTATAGTGTCCCTCCAAGTCTTGTGATATACTGGGTCTCGGTGGGGATGCCCCTAATGATGCTCATTTGGTCCAGTCTGGAGGTTTGTGGTGTTTTGGATGAAACATAGGATTATAATTTGCTCATTTTATTATAATATAATTAGGATCATATCACATTAGGAAATATTTTGTGGTGCATGAATCATATCCCATAATTGGTGGTTTTATGTATGGGATTTGAATTAAATTATTTTTTATAATGCCTTATGATTATCTTTCCTATGACACTATTTATGTGCTCTTGGTTTACTTTAATGATACCCCATTAATATATTTGTGCCTATATTTATTTGTGTTTTTCTTTACATTATTATTTTCATTAATTCTAATATTTTTTTAAATGGTGATTCTAGATTTTTTTTCAGATGAATATAGAAGTGGTTGGTTTTATATTTAGGACATTAAGTAGGGGTTAAAATGAAAAAACTAGTTTTTATGTTCTTAAGTAAATTAGGGGATCCTTTTTTGGTGGATCCTTAAACTAGTTATGCATAAAAATAATATTTCATTCTTTTCATTTGAATAATGTGATTGTATTTACTCCACATATTATTAAATGTAAACACTTGTTTTATAATTAATTTTCAAACTAACATTTATGAAAGATATTGTTGATAGAATTATTGATGCTCCTTGGTGAGATACTACTAAGACAGTTTGTTAAAACCCTATATAAAAACATTGTGTGTGTGAGGATATTATGTTTTATATAGGTTTTAGGTTTTTTTCTTGGTTTTTTGTTTCTCTCTTAGGACTTTGAGGGGTCTGTTGGGATATGGTGAGTGATTAGGTGTCGTACAGAGATATTATTATTGTATGGTTATAGTTTTGATTAATTTTAGGTTGTTTCTTACACCAGCAAAAACATACCATTTGTACATTTATCCCGTTACCATTATTAGTGTTTTGTCGTATATGTATTTTTTATGTGGTTATATATTAATAAAATTCAGTTGTATAATTCATGTTGGTTATAATTCTTTTGTTTCCTTCATTCATTTTCACCTATTTACCCTATTCTATATGGATGTGCAATATATGGATGCTCCATAATAGGATCCCAGTACATTATTTGATGAATTATTAACTCTGATTTGAGGGATAAATTAGTCCTATGTAGTATTTTATTAATAGAAATGTTCTAGTCACTAGCCTGTATAGAAAAGGAATTACCTTCAAGTATTTTTTTGGTATAACCTAGGTGAAACGATGGGTTGAACATTGATGGTTCTTGATAGAAAACAGTATCACCCATGTAAAATTGGACTTCAATCATACATGAGTTAGCTATTCTTAGGAACAAAATATATATCAATCCCTAATAATATAATAACATATACAAACAACATATGAAATATTAAGAAGAAAGGCTATAATACCTCTTTAGTGAATCCTAAATCCGTTTCACCACTGTCATGACTGAACCAAGTGCCACACACCTCAAGTAGGCCTCCCAATATTCCAGAGTCTATAGAATAATGAAAATTATTGAAATGATACTAGTGTGGAGTCTATAACCATAGGTAACGAAAAATGGATTATCACAGTGGAGGTAAATATTAAGAACTAATCATCACAATACAAAAACAACAAAATTAACATAACCTCATAGATCTAGGATAAAAAAACACTAACAACAATATCATCTTATTTAAAAATAATCTAAATTACGTGTCAAGTGGGCCATACTACTATAATTAGTATCTCTTGTGGTATAACATATAAAATATGGTCAAAATCAACTAAAACAAAAAATAATCATATTACTAGTAATGAATCCTATCTAAGACCCATCACCTAGTTACACATAATCCCTCAGAGCCTAAATATCCATAACATCAGGTCCATTTCTCAAACATTGATGACAAAACATAATGTTGGCTCAAGTAATAGGGAACCTGAATGGTGTGTGATTATAACGCTATGGGAAATTATTGATGGTGTCTCTATAATGTAAATTAAAAATAGGTGCATGGTTGATATGAATTTGTTATAAAGTAAACAACAATAAATAATATCTTTTCACCACATTTAATACCTAACAGCCATACCACATGTGAATATAACTACTTTTTCTAGTGACAGAATGGGAAGATATACCCATAGTTTGAATACACCTTGAGTGTGAATGATATATTAATTATCATATGATAGTCAAGGTTAATGAATTATCACCGTCCAACATCACTAGGTGAATGACGTATCATCATTAAAAACCATTTAGGTGAACTATCTATCTTCAATAATATATCTATGAAAAATGAGACATTTCATAGTGAATGAGGCATAACTAATCCCAGTTAGATGTAATTCTACCAATTATACTCATTAGGGGATAATATACCACTAATTATAATTTTAGGTGTATAGTACACCACTGAAAATAAACATCCATAGTGGACATGTCTCCACTAGAATTAACCCCTTTGGGTTTTGATGAATGACCAAATCGAGTATTTTGGGGGATTCTGAACCCCTAAGACTACACCTCTAGGTCAATGATGCACCACCACTTCAATTACCTTGGTAAATGAAACACCTCTAATATTAGTCTTTGTCAGGATGATGTACCATCAAGACAACTCTCATAAGTAGATGTTATACCACCACAATCACATAATTGGTGGTTGAAACACCACAATAACCAAATCTAATGTGGTCAGTGTAACACTAAATAAATTCCTCAAATGGATGATATACCACAATTAAGGATATAATATTTTGTCTGTACTTTACAAATAAAAAACCTTAAGGTGAAGATATATTGCTAACAAGAAATTACAAAGTGACCAATCAACCACTAATAAATTTTTTAGGTGTATTATTCACCACTAATATCAAATCATAGTGTGGAAGAGACATCACCCTTCTACTATATCAAGTCATATGAAGTACCACCAAAAACTTGAGGGTGGAAAAGATACCACCAAGAAATCACTATAATCCATGGTGTATCATTTATATGAAATAAAATAATATTTAAAATTATTCAAAACATAAAGTTAGTTGTGAATTCATGAAAGTACCCAAATAAAATCTCAAATCATATCATGACAATCCTATATCTTTTCACTTTATGACATTATCCATTAAAAAGAGACATTCTAGGAAACTTTTGATTCCCATAGGGTAACTGGTATGTATTGAAATTTTTTATTTCATTTATTTATTAATTTCTTTGGGTTTTAGGGGGTTAGGGGTTAGAAATGTGAAAATAGGGCAAATAGGTTGGGGTGCATGTTTAGAACATGGTTAGGGATAACCATGCACCCAAACCATGTAGGAGGGAATGACTATTCCAATTCTATTATTTAGGGTTAGAACATGGGTCTTCAAGCCACACATCATTTCTATGGGAACCAGGTGGCCATATTTGGGCTCTGGGGTGAGGTTAATGGTTGGCACAAAGTTTACCTAACCTTATAGCTAAATCATAAGACCGTCTTTGATTAATTAAAAATAAAAAATTAAATTCTTATTCATATTTTATTAAAGTATAGTTGTCTTCCTTTTTTCCCATTTTTGTGACCTAGCTTTCCCTGATTCAAGGATTATTTATCCTCCTTTATCTTTGATGATTTATTATGAATTATAGTTTACTATTCAAGGTGAACTCATGATTCCCCTTATATTTCACCATTTATCCCCTTCTAGTTTAATGTTCACCTATGTTTCACTTATTTACATGCCCTAAATCTCCTTGGTTGTTGAGTTATATCTACAAATGGCATTCTAAATGATTTCCCTTGGTTTTTAGGTTTGGGATGATCCCTTATCATTACTCCTTTTTTGGGGTGAAGGAGATGGGGATTTATTACATTTAAGGAAGGTGTCTCTATAAAATAGGTCTTACATTTGGAATACCTTTAAAAATTAATTTTCTAATCGCGTATCTTAATACATTATAATTGAAATTAGGATTGAGGACTTATTTGAGTTTTCCTTTTCTATTTTTCACATTGTGTTAGGAAAATTTGAGGTTTCTCTTTGAATTTTGATGAAAACCATTTTAATCCTTCTGTGAGTTTTACAAAATATTTCAAATAAGATTTTGGTTATAAATTTTTTTTCAATGGTATTTTATAAAGTAAACATACTAATGGTAATTTAATGATTTTTAATCCTTCTATTAATAAAAAAAATTATGTTATTGATTGTATTTAATATGGGAAATATTGTGGTCTTTTGGGTAACCTATATGAGTGCATCTCTAGCTAATTTTAAACACTATTTGTGGTTCATTTCCAGTGAAAATTTGTGAGCTACAAGGAATTGTGTTTTTTGGGTTTATCTATGCCCTTTAGTGTTATATTAGTTAGTCCTACTTATAATTACCTTTCTAGGTTAGATACCATATTGTACACATTGTTTATATTATTCCTTGTTCTATTATTTAGATATTATAATGATGGTTGTTTTATATTTCCTTATTTTTATAATTAGTATCATTGTTTTTTTTATTTATTTTGAACATGGATTGGATTTCTAAAAAGGAAATATTTGTAAAATTATTTCTATTTCTTAATTTATAAAATAATACATTTTCTAAAGAATATTTTTCAAACATAAACTAATGGTTTGAAAATTTAATGCTATTATGATGATTCATGATGGTATCCTACTGGTATTTTATTCAATCCTCGAATATTCCCTTGGGTGTTTGTAGGATTTTTTATTTATTATTATGGTAAAAATAAGGAAATTTCATAGTATGGTAGGCCTATTTAAAATAATCATAATTACTCATTATAATGATGATGGTGTCCATGGGTTAAGGTGAGATATCTCAGGTTGATAATTTTATGGATCCTATACTATTTTATTTATTTTTTGATTGTTTATATACCATCATTTATCTGATTAAATATTTTTTATTTTTTTATTATATGATTTCTATTATTTTTTTAATTTTAGATGATAGCGTGATAATGTCTATTTAGTTTTTATTTATGCTATGGTGTTATATTTTTGGAGATTTTTATTGATATTTATATTTGATCACATGCATGGATATTTGTATAATTTTTTCATCATGTTGAATTTATATGTGAGATTCGTGTTCTTTTCATTGGATTCTAAATGGGAAACCAATCCCACTTTTACAGAATTTGATTCCATGATGCTTATCTAATGTGGATGGGGATTAGGAATGTGCTTCATGATTTATGGAGAGATGGGTTAGGAGATGTGTCTGCTCTTCTAGGGATGGTTTTTTTAAATTGTATTAGAGTGCCTTCTTTTTTAGGTGAATAATTTTAGTATGGATTTGGATCACTAGGGAAAGAGTGATGTATGCAGGAAGTTCCTGATGATCCCGTCTTCTTGTTGAACCACGAGTTACCATGGGTGAACAATAAATATTAGTAAGAATTGGGATTTATTATTTTAATTTTTGAGAGGATTTATTTAAATTTTTAGGATGATTCCATGGGTTATTTTTGAGAAAAATGGGGTTTTTGGATGTAAATTGGAAGGAAACTAGAGGAATATGATTTACTTTCATGGTATAGAAAACAATGAGGAAACTGTTTAGCCAGTCCAAGATACCGTCTTTTGTCATTCACATGGTTGGTACATAGTTTTTCAACCCATACATCCAATCAATTTATAATCATGAAATATGGAAAAATTATATATTTTTACCACCTTAAATTTTAAAAAAAAGAAATGGTGTAATTATTCATTTATGAGTAATTGGGTGGGTATTTTTATATTATCCATGATTAAATTTCATTTGAATTATATATTTATTAAGTTTCATGTTTTATGTTTTATAGATAATTCTTCATAGAAAATATCCTATGAATCATAGGGAGAAATCCATAGAGAACACACTATAATCTTACCATCTTATAGATCCATATCTATTTGAGTTTTTTATCAAGACAATTTGGTCTCTTGGATTGGTTAGTTATCAATGTTAAGCTCGTATGATGGATAATTCCCAAGGATTTACCATGTATGACCCACCCTTATTTTGGGTTGATTGGGGACTTTAGGACCCTAAGGACTTGATATAAAATATTGATTGAATCATCATATTCCTTCAAAACCTTAATACATCCAATGTTATATTTCATATCTATATATTTGAAGTGAATAGCAGGATTAGGTTGGAGTTGAACATCTTGACTAAGATATAAGAATATATTCCTTGGAATATGTTCAAGGAGATGATAAATCATTAGTTCTACCTAGAGGACTAAAGGCTAGATAAATATTTGGATTTTTTGATATTGGATCCAGAGAATCTCTCTTTGATGGAATATTACCCATGGTTCAAAAAGAAGGTTCTCCACTCTCCCAAGAACCTCACTAATCACTACTTGGAAGATCACCATTTCGAGATGGAATTTAATCCTAAAATCAAGTCAACACATTATTTTCTTATAAATATATTAAGGGGTGATTTAAAATTAATTGATGGTTAGTAAAGACATAATAGTGTTGTCAAAAATTGGTGGTTCCCCTACTTCTACAGGGGGAATCCATGGTTCCTCTTTTGGTAAGAAGAGGAAGTGTAAATATTTCCACTGGGGTAGTATTTGTAATATACACTATCCTCCAAATTCCTAACATGTTTCTCTATCAGGGCATATACATGTATTATGTAATTAGTGTTTGAAGGGAGTTAACACTATGGAATACTTCCTAGATGCTCCATATATTTTCTATGATTATGGGTTCTTGAAGAATCTCCAATACAATTGTATGAACCTCCCTTTGATAATAATGGTGGGGTCTTATTTAACCAAATATTCTCAGCTTTTGTTTGATGTCTCAATGGGAGAAGGATAAAATCATTAATTAAACATAGACCCTCATTTTTCTAGGAAGTATCACAGTGGCCCCAAATATGTGTGTTTTCATGGGGTAAAGAATGTTCCATAGGATTCATGCATCAATCCTATAAGAATCATCATTATAGTGGTTATTTATTCAACTATAGCCTTGTATTTTTTTTAAATATGTGCATCATAGTCCTTCATTCCATCAATGTTGATTTAAAATATTGGGTTGTGTCCTGCTTTAACATAATACATTATAGATCTTTCCACTACTTTGGGAAAGAGGAGTGATAAACTTTTAAATTTCTCGAATGTTGAGTAGTTATTGTTGATACAAATGTTTTTTATGATTTCATAGTTATTGAATTTTATATTTTAGCCTTCATGATTTTCATGGACTATATGGTGACATCAAAATTTCCAATCCATTTTTATTAATGGAAGGTCTTGTTCATGTCTCATGATGGGAATAGTCACATAATTTATGTTATGTGGGGCCCTATGTTAGGATGATAATGACATCATTTTCTATATGTTTTCTCAATACCTTTCCAATTTTCCTAGTTTATTTTTGATTCGTTTCAAGAGAGTTTATATGGTCATATTATATTGATAGTGATTAGGTATCCTAAGGTTTTCTTGAAAATATATCTGGATTTACTTCCCAATATTACATTGAGTTCTCTATTTATATAGTCTTCGTGATGAACCCCATCTTCTTTACATCATATAAAATGGGTCTTGTTGAGTTGAGAATATTGAATGATTAGATATAATATTAATGACAGAAAATATTTCCATAATTTTTTATGTTTTTATTGAAAAATAACTCAATAATTGATAAAAAAACATATGTAATAAAAAATGTCACCTTTTGAATTTTTTAATTATTTTGATAAATTGATTTAATATTAATTTTCACATATTTTAGTAAATTTTTATTGGATTTTAATTCATATAGTGATATATGAATGTTGTCCTTAAACTATTTAAAATATTTTCAATTATTATTTTCATGGATTAGAATATTTTTTGATTAATTTGAACAAAGACTATGTTAATTCTGTGATTTCAATAGTTTCATGTCTAAAGATGTGAAGATAAAAAATGAAAGAGAATTTCACAAGACATACTAATCATTTTTTATGATGTTGTCCCAACCATATGACTTCCTCAATCATTTGGTAAGACTCTGACCAATTCGTAGGAATTTCCCTAGATATTGTATGATGTCCCATGTCTAAAAAAATGACAAAGGCCATAGCATATGACTTCAACCTCAAAATTGTAAGACATTTCCTATGATTTTTGAACATTAGTGACTCCCAATTATATGACTTCGTGATGACTATATGAATCCATCATATGAATCCATCATAATACTTCCTCAAGAACATTATAAAAATTTAGGACATTATCAAAATTTCACGTGTGGGAGAGTTATACGTAATGGTACCTTCGTATATCCTATGTTTCATAAAGATAATCCCCCCCTCAACATAAGGGTGCCACCAAGAATACAAAGCCTATGAAAAGGTGAAGGGAGTTGTGTAAGAGTAACATCCATATTTCCTAAATATACATAAGGGTCATCCTCATGGATATATATCTTTATAATGGTGTGTGGTGTGTTTCAAAAGCTATGAAAGGGTACTCGCATGGAGGATATGTCAAGTTAACTTGATGATGCTATAGAAGGTTAAATCCCATGGTCCCTTTTCTATATCATGGTCACCCAAGAGCTACATGAGTTTACCCATGTGGATTTGAAGATAAAAATTCCAAAAACAATTAGGGATCTACTGAAAAATACCATCATCTATCTACCCAATTTCGGAAGAGAATAAACTAAAAAACCACTTAGACATCATTAATCTATACTATAATATGGATATCAATAGATGAATTTTAAAACTCTAATAATTGGTAAGATTCATAGATAAGTAATATAGACCTTTAATCCAAGATGCATGTTGATCATCTGAAGAATAAGAATTACCTATAGCTAGTAACTCACAAAACTGATTCATAAGTAAGAAGATGATAATGGGAATATATATTTATCCCCACCCTCTATGTAATGGATCCACATCCTTATAATCATGTTATGGTTACATAAATTTTAATTATATCTTTTTTTTCATCTACATTTTGGTTATTTTTATATGAAATTCTTTAGGGTTCTACCATTATGAAGTGATGGGGATTCTCAAGATCTCATCAATTATGAGAGGCTAACATGAGGATATCCTATTGTATGAAAAATAGTAAACTAGATTCCAAACATATGGTTTCTTATTTCTATTCTATTATGGATATTTTAGGTGATTGTGGGGTAGAGGAAATTATTACACCTATCACATATATTTCTCCATTTTAATTTTTCATTTCTAAAAATCATTCCTCTCTCATGGCTTGGATTGTTAATTTATTATGGGTTGAGTTATTTCAATGGTGTATTAATTCATGATGGTGTTCTATTTTAGAGAGTGGTGGTCTGATCCTTAAGGGTGTTCTCCTTGAGTGTGATGTGAATTAAAAAAATCATATAGCGAGG
The DNA here is from genome assembly GCA_963277665.1 of Viscum album. NCBI lineage: Eukaryota > Viridiplantae > Streptophyta > Magnoliopsida > Santalales > Viscaceae > Viscum > Viscum album. The sequence goes on along the minus strand of OY728132.1, from coordinate 579,910,772 downwards.
GTATGCATAACCAATTTTAACAAACACTATAAAGAATAAGGGATAAATTAGTGTGTCAATAAAGGATCATAATTTTACAATACAATCATGTCTCATTTCTCCCATTCATCATATATTTCATTTTTCATTTTTCATCCTTATTTACGTTCATCAACCCAATTACCTCTCTTTGTGATTTCAAAATTATGAGAAAAATTTTAAGATACATTAGTGTTAGGATATTGAATCTCTAGGCCCCTCCCTTTAAGAGATGACAATGGTCGGTCACTAGGTTATATTCTAGGTTTTTATAAATTCTATTTAATGAGAGTACTATAAGAGGTCTTCTCATCAATATGGCATAATTTTTGAGGAGTTGGGATGAGTTTACTATCTTATTCTCAATTCTAATTTGTGAATTCCCTTTTCTTCCATTCATTCCATGTTTTCTTCTTTATTTCTTCCTTTCATCTTTAAATTCAAGATAAAAAGACATTTATTCACTATTATAAAATAATGGATCATCAAATTTAATATTGGTTAAAATAGAATGATAAAATAACACATGAGTTCATAAATTCAAACTTGACTATGTTATTTAATAATAGTCAATCTATTTTTATATAGGATCTCCATGAAGAGAAAAATAAAGAACCACATGGGTAGTCACCTTTCATATACCCCAATGGGTTAGATAATAAACAACAATACTAGCCTGACTAATAACAACATAACCTAAAAATTCCCCATAACATTTGATTGAAAAATCTTTACTAGTGGAGATTCAATAATACATTAATATTTCTTTTCCACTAGAAAAACTATTAGAGAAAAAACAAGGATAATATGGAGAGATAATGGACATTATTTTCATGAATTCCACCACCCTTAAAGAAATAATATATCTAGTACATCAAAAAAAGTAATAATATGAATAAAAACCTATGTATTTTTCTGAAAAATAAATTTATAAGGAGAAATGAGAACTTGACCATCCTTCTATCCACAATATTTGATAGATAATTCAGACAGCACTCAATAATGAACAATCCTTACCGTCTGAATTATTAAATAGAGATGAAATAATTGTAGACTCTCATGTATTTATATTTTTTAAAATTGATATCAAAGAAACCCCATTTATTTAGAAAATAGAACATTAGTACTTATAGAGTATTCCTTGAAATAAGGGGAATCAAAAGAGACTATTTTGATTTAAGGGGAGATAATTTATCCACTTAGCACTAAATTTTCAAATATTATCGAGAAAATGTTTTTTTTGAATATGAGTCTGAGGAAGACACTATAAAATAAAAATAAGATCTAAAAAATGAAAGGCTCCGCAATGTAAATTGGAAGACTTAACAATCGATGTGAATGAAGTAAAAAACTTTTTATTGGATCCTTTTAAAAAAAAATCATACAATTCTCCATTAATAAATAAAATACTACCTAATAATTGGATATTGTTGAAGATTAATCTCGAGGAATTTTTTTAAGCCACTACCTCTTTCTATTCTCTAAGAAATCAACCAGATGAGAGTACTATAAAAAATGAGTCCCTTTTATTTTTTCCCAAAAATTTTAACTTCTTATTTTTATATTTTGGGATTGGAAACACAATAATCTATTCATGGTGTCTTCTAAAATGACATTTGTAAAAAATCTTGTGGTTATTATTAAAAAATCAAAACCCCTATAGATTAGGAATGAAACATAGAATTTACTATAAGGGTTATTAAAATACACAATACCATCATTAGTGTCAAACTATATTTTATTTATTTTATTAATTTTCAATAAAATGTATAATATTTATTTTTTTTCTATAGGCTAACGAAATGAAAAAATACATAAGAGGTAATCTCAAATCTATCTAAGAAATGATAGAGAGATTCACTCAACTCTACTCGAACATTAAACACCATGTTTTTTATATCCATTTAAATATATTCTTTCACTGTAATTTCATTGAAATATTTTATAAGATTAATGGGGAAGTGTTGGATATGTATGGGGAGCTAATAAAAAACTTTTAAGAATTATTTTAATATCTTTTTACTCTAAAATCCATAAATTTAATATATATTTTATTTTGGTGTGTTTTTTGGTTAGTAAAATTGATGTAAAATTGATGTAATACCAAGTATAAAATTATATACTATATTTTAGGATTTTATGAATTATTAAATTGATTGATTTTCATGAGTTATGAGTTTTTTACTTCTACTTTCATGGATAGTTTCTTTTAGAAATAGAAAAATTAGTGTGATAATAATGATTGATATAGATTTTAAATTATATAATGAGGAGTTTTGTTTTTGAACATGAACCTAGGTAACTTATCATTTATGTAAAATAACACCTCAGGGAGAAAATTTAAGAGATATTCATATAATTACATTAAAACCTGAGTAAAATTATAAATTAGGATGATACAATAATGTTATGAGATAATAAAACACTAGATGTGTGGGAAGTAAAATACCTATATAAATCCGATAATTTATTTTCACATACATAACATGGAAAAATTTAATATGTCTCTCATATTAAAAAATGAATTGATAAATGTGAGGGGAATATTAAACCTTAATTAATTAGGGGAAATTGAATTATGCGTATATTATTTTACTTGTATCTGGAAAGTATAAAATGGATCTTTTGTATATAGAATATAGTACATAGTGATTTTTGATTTTTCTCTTGTTAATGTAATAATTCCACTAAAATCTAAATTTTTAACTCCTGGAAGTATAACATTGATTATGATTAAAGTATGGTAGTAATATTAATTCACGTAGGTGACATAATATTTTAATAAATGGATGAATTTATAAATTTTCATTTTTTATGTGTATTTCAACCAAGTAAAGATAAAATTTTCATTAGATGAATTATTTTTATTTCATATGTAACACCCAAGATTTAGGAAGAAAATTAGGTTTGATAACATATACAACACACAATTAAAATCTTAAATGAACCATAAAATATTAATATTTTTTGATTGTTGTAAAATAGACTTTGAATTGTAAGGTATGAATATAAGTAACCAAATTATGAAATATATATAAAGTTTATAATCAATAAAAATGTAATCATAAATTCTTAATAAATAAGCACACAATTTTTAGTAATGTCGTTTTATTATTTAAAATATGTTTTATTCTAATGGTTCTTAATGATTTTTTGAGATAATACTATAAAGGACCCCATAACACCTTGAGAGGGGAGGGGTGAATCAGGGTGTCATCTTTTTCTTACTAAATTAACAGATCCTTTTCCCACATTAATAGGAACCTGTTAAACCTATCTGATGGTAATAATCAGAAATTAAAACATTCACACATAGTAATTCAACACATCAATTTTTACTTGGTTCAACACTAATGGATCATCTAAGGAGCATACACTGACAAATTATTGGTCATACCAAAATCCACTTATTTTCAATAGATTTTGAATATAGATGTTTTGACATAGTCACTTTGTCCGAGGAACACTTCCATTACAATTTTATTTGGGATAACACACTGTATCCCTTAGATCACTTACATCGACTCTCCCTAGTTCACTGATTTGAGAAAAGTCTACCTTAGTTTATCAACTTGAATGTCGTATCAATGGATTGGAATTATATTATTTTCCCTTACTTAGAATGAGACTATGATTGCACCATTGAACTTAGCTGATTCTCTTTGAAATCATTGTTTGGCTAAAATTGATGTTGAATAATTCCTTTTCAAAAGCTCCTTCTCAAAGGTCACTCCTTTATGAAGCAACCCTACCTCCACAGAACAAGATACCTTCACAAAGTTCACAAAGTCAATGCAGGAATCCACATCATCATAAAGATCCCTTTAATAAAAATAATTAGAATTAGTTAATACTAAAGTTTTCCTTTTTTGATGCTCATGTTCTCATGGAATGTCAGTTTCATAGAGCTCCCCTGTATTCATTAAATGAGATAGATTCCATATTTTCATTGTAAAAACTTTTAGGAAGTGAATAGGTGTAGCCTCATATTTATAATCTTGGCCAATCATGATGCTCCACCACCTCTTAGTGTACTTTTTGGAACTTTCAAAAACATCTTCGTGATTCTCCTCTATTAATGATGCTCCAATGAAAATCACTATTTGTGATTCTCTTTGTAGTAATGGAGCCTTTTGTCAAGACATTGTGTAGTCATGATTCGCCTCTTCTTATAATCGCATAGAAACATTATATCTATTTATGATTTTCCTCATCTTCATGAACATAATCCCCAAGTTTGTGAAATTTATACCTTTACAATTTTTATTAAAAGTTGATTCTAGAAAACTACATTTTGTGATGCTTATCTTAATCACAGAGCACACCATCAGAAATAATAAATACTTTATGAAACACAACACTTGTAGCCCTTCTTTGCTAAACTCATGGCTTTTCAATATTTTTATAAGGCCTTCAAAGATAGAATCTTTTCACGAGGAAAGCCAACTTCCAAATTTTAGACCCCAAAAACTTTGAAAACACATGGAAATGACACCACCTTCAATACTATTGTCCGTTTGAACTATAAGATACCGTTACTTTCAAGATCCTTGATCTTCCTTGTAAGGATTGAACCACAAACACCAACCATACTAAATTTCCTATAAAGAACAACCTTGGTTTTAACATAGTATATTTTTTAATATAAAATTAAACAATTTTATTACATAAAAATAATTTTATTTTTTAAAATATCATATCCAAATTATCTTAGGTTTAACATTTTAGAATTTTCAGAAAAGATTGTTTTTGAAGATAATAGTGAAACATTTGGAATTTTATTGAAAAATGTATTTTTTTTCAAGCATTAAAAAATTTCTATTTTATTTTAAAATGGAATTAAAGTACAATTAGTTCTCTTATATTATGAAAAATTCCATTAATTTCAGTGGAATCAAATTTAAGGATGAATGTCATATAAAAAAAAATTTATACATGCAGGAATTTTTTATGATTTTTTTGTTTTATGTTTTTATCATATATTAAATTCATCAACTTCTATAAATTGAATTATAAAGGATGAATTTCATGTTTGAAATCATGAGGTCAAAAGTGGGTAAATAGTTCCCCTTTATTTTAATTCATTATTATTAGTAACCAAAATAAAATTGTATTATCATGGTAAAGGTGATATTGGTTAATCAAGGTAAAAACTAATGTGATAAGGATTAAAACTCATTAATAATCATCACTATATTTTATTTTATGAATCTATTTCATCTATAATAAACCAAAATTTGAAAATATGGCCTTTTTCTATTTTTATTTGATATTGATTTTATAATATTTATGTAAAAGATAAAGTAATAAATTTCATATTCTTACTTAAAATATCTATAATATTTTGTGACCAGGATAAAAACCATATATTCAGTTCTAAGTGGTTATTTGAAATATTAATGATTTTTATTATGTCAAATTATTTGTAAATATTTGGGATGAAATAATTACCTTAAATACTTATGCAACACTAACATAATGCATAGCCAAGGTGTAAAAAAAATAATGTATATGATTTCAATACCTCTAAGAGTTTTATTTTATTTTATTAATATAAAGACCATGAATTTTGAAGATATATAAAAAATATTATATATTTGTGAATGTTTTATATTTTAATTCCAGTTTTTTAATGTCTTTTTCAAAGTCCAATTATGTGAATTGTTATTAAAATGACATTAATGTAATTTTATGTTAGATAACATTTTGTTAAATTATTTAAAATTCATAAAACCATGAATGTGGACAAGTAGGATGATAAATGGCCTAAAATTTCATCAATTTTACATTTATGATAAAAAATTTACATTATAAGTATAATTATAACATTTGAATATTAAATAAATAATTACCACAATTTAGATTAAAATTGTTTAACCAAGATGATAAACCAAAATATAAGTTTTAAAATAATATATAAAACTATAAAAAATTTATTCTATGAATTTTTTATTAAAACTTATTCATTATCCTTAAATCCATTTCATTTTGGAAACATTTTACATTAGTTAGACACATACTATATTAAAATATATCATGTATTTCCAAAAAATTCCATTAATAATTTTATATATTAAATAATATTTTATGAAATGATTTAAAATTAATAAAATAAATTAATTTGGTAAATTTTAGGATATATGGTTTAAAATAATATCAATGGTCCATTTATGGGTCACCTTCCTTTTTAGGGTAACATTCATGGACCTTAAAAGGTAAAAAACAGTTAATATTGTGGTAATTTTAAAAAGGGGAAACATGAGGTTAAAAAAAGGTAAATGTGAAAACATCACCATAAGTTGTCCAAATTTTATTTTATGGGAGGATTTAGACTACTACTCCCCAAATATTATAAATATATTTATTTGGATCCACTTAAACTGTAATATTAATTTATATTATTTTAATAATTTATGAAATTTCAAGAGTGCCCATGTCATTAATTTTAAAATGACACATATTCTCTTATATTCCTCACACCCTTTGAACCATATAAAAAACTAAAAAATTAGATTGTAAAATTACATAGTCATCCATTATATGTTATGGTATCTTTAAAAGAACATTCCTATGATCCTTAAGAATATATATAAAGGAGGGACCCCCAAGAAGAGGTAATCCTCATACCTGACCACCTTAAATTTATTTCATCTTATACCTTCTATAAATATATTTTATTCAAAATAGAATAAAAATTTTAGTATAATAAATAAAAATAAATGTTATTATGTTTATGGATTCAAAAATATCTACCCTCTATTCTATCAAATGGGAATCGAAAATTTCGTTAATGCATACATGTGGACTACCACCACTATGTAGCGATACAAGTCATTTTACAGAAGAATCTTGTATGGTAGGTTATTGTAATTTTATAATGGTTATAAATAATACATATTACATAATTAACTTATGGAATTATAATATCATATATTCTTCTTTACCTTCTAATCCGTTGTAAAATTATAACCCTACTCTTATGTACGTGTGGTCTACCACCTCCACGAAGCGATGTGATACATTTTTCAATTTATCATTACATGGATAGTAATGAGGATATATTTAGTGAAAATACATTATGTATATGATATAATAGTTATTATTTAAATTTTAATTATTATTTAAATTTCTTTCATTTAATCATTTGAAAACTGAAAACATCATTCATGTGTATGTACGACCTACCATCTCGATGAAAAGTGTAATTAATTTATCTATCTCTTCATTTTATAGATGAATATAAACATATATATATATATATTAAATATATATAAAGAAATTTATAATTATCAAAATTATAAATATGATGCGATCATTATCAATGTAAAAGGACTAGAACTACTAAACCGAAATTCATATGGAAAATGAAATAGTGTACACTCATAAAGGATAATTTTAATAAGGAATTGTAAATAAATTGGTGTTTAAATGTTATAAGTGGATAATATATGATATTATAATTATGTAAATATTTTTTTGTATATTTATAAAATTATTAAATTTATTATAATGTCGGTTAGATAAATTTTTAATTAAATCAAACATGAGGGGATATATTTTCATCTCACATTTATTTGTATGTGACACATACCATATTCACCACTTGTTTCTTTTATATGGTGTATTAAATTCAAATTAATGAATTTTAATATTATTTTAATAAAAATTATAATTACATAAATATTCGTATAATTCATTTTATTTCATGAGTTTTTGATTTGAATTTTACCAATCTGGGAAGGGATTTATGCTTAAATATAATTTTAATAAGTTATGTTATTATTGAATTTACATTGAAGGAAATTCTATCATCCATTCATAATAAAGTCATTCAATTTTATTATGATTTATTTATTTATTGAGAATACATTTTTCCCTTTTATTTTTCTTAACTTTATGTTCTCACGAAACACAAATAACATTTTAGTGTAAAAATAACTTTATTTCTCTCTTCGATCGAAAATCCTTTTTAGTCCATGTCCATGTTTTCAAAAAATATTTTCAAGAATGTTTTAAAAAAATTTATGATTTTTTTATGTAATTTTTACGTATGTTTTAATTTTAACAAAATATTTTAAAATTAATATTCTTATAATTTTTTAAACAAAGTACTTTTGAATTTTTATCGAAAATGTGAAGATAATATTTGTTTTATCATACAAGATCTGAACAAAATTTCATTTTTTCATGATTTAAAAATTAATTGATGTTTACATTAAAATATCTCATTATTATTTTAAAAGAATTGTTTTCCCTCAGTATTTTGAAAAAAATTTATTTGTGACTTTAAAATGAAAATGATATTTTCTTAAAGATATTATCCGGTGATCTTTTAATGGAACTTTTGATCTACGAGAACATCAATTAATATTAATTAGTATTTACTAGGGATACGATCCAACGATGCCATATTTTTTTTAAAATTTTGATGGTTATTATGATGAAATATAAATAAAACCCATTTTATTTTCCACTTGTTAAGTTATGATGAATGTTTTTATGATGTTGTGGAATAAATATGAATGGATTTACAATTATGCGATCTGTTGTCCCAAAATTATGTATCTATCCATAAAATTTGGAAAATATTAATATTTTATGACCACAAAAGGTACAATATATGTTATCTAGAGACCAAAAAAGTGAATACAAGAGAGGTTATCCTATCCTTGAATGAGTGTTCATATGAGGTTATCCCAAGATGAAATCAGGTACACAGATGATTATCCCAAGCCTAACGTGGTATGAATGTAATGGTGGGTACCCTTAACATTATATTGATCTGATTATGATTATGACAATTTTGATATAACTATTAGATAACAAAATATTATGCCAATTTTATGTTTTAATGGCTCGTATTCATTGATTCCTTCTTGATTATTGTCATATAAACATCTATAATTTATTTTATGACTCAAGTTTATGATCTAAGAATAATTGGGTATTATTATAGAAAGTTAATATCATGTTCCCATACCCTTTATATTAATTCAATGTTTAAATGATCACTAATATATCCCTTATTTAATATTACAGAGCATCTATGTTCACCCTTTATTATGCTTTCTATTTCCAATGATATGAAGATATGTTTCTAGTAGTATGTGTCAAATAAGGGTGCAAGTTTTGAAGAACTGTGTAGGAGATGATGTAGATCATTTATGAACTAGTTTTTTTGTATATAAGTTTATAAAGACACTAAATCTATATAGATCAAGTTTGGATCATAGTTCTATGTAATTAATATTAATATAGTAAGTATTAATATTTTTTTATGAAAAGTATGGGTCTCTATAGCCAATGAATTTAATAGTGTATGATCAGGTGAGTGTTTAGAGCTAATATATCTCAAAATTTTGACTTTTTTAATTACAAATAGACCTAATAAATTATATAAAACCTAGGTAATTAATAAATTATTGTTAATTTTTTAATTAATAATTATTTTGAAATATATATTTGGACTTTATTTTAACTTATTTTAATCATTATGGAATTAAATGTGATTCCATACAGTGATATTTAAATATTAGTCATAAATTATTTAAATGATTTTTCGTTATTATTTTCATCGTTTAGAAAACCTTTGGATTAATTTGACCAATGATTGCACCGATTCTAGTATTTTCATGGATTCATGTACAAATATTGGAAAATGAAAAATAAAATCCCAATTCATATGTCTTTGCAGTCATTTTGTAGGAATTTTTACAGAACATAAGACTTACTCAATAATTTTATAATACTTTAATAGTTTTATAAATCTTTACCTATATTTCATTTGAAATTCCTTGTCTAAGAACAATTAAACATGCCAAACCATATGACATGGACCTGTAAATCATAATATTTTTCTCTCAATTGTCTGAATTCAGTGGACTTTGATTTTAGGTCTTCAAGCTGAGCATACAACATCATTATATGACTCCATCATAATACTGACCGACCCAAATAATATGAATTCAACAAATTTCCAAAATTTCATTTTTGGTAGAGTGATACATAAGGTTACATTTACAGCTCTCCTTTTGTGTAAATGTAATCCCTACACAATGTAAGGGTACCATTGTGATTCCAATGGCTATATAAATGTAATGCGAGAAACAAATGGGTAATTTCCATTCCTTTTGTACCTATATAAATGTTATACACATGGAAATATTTCTATATAATAAATGGGGGTGTGTTCCAAGTGACACAGAATGGTATCAGTAAGGTGGTACTATCAGGGTAACTTACTAAGGCAACAAAAGGGTAACTACCATGGCCCCTCTTTCATGTCACATTCTGTCACACCCTGACTCCTTAAATTATTTTATTTTTTATTGGTTTCGGTTAGCCTTTGCAAGGTGTAGGGAGAGCATTGGTCTAATATTGTTAACATTTTATTTTTTTAGGTTTTAGATTGGTGCGCGGGAACCACACAGTCGGAGGTAGCCGCACGATCGGTCCCCGCACTTGTGCAGTTATCTAATGTCTAAAATAAATATAGTTTTATAAAAATAAAATGGGTTAAATGTTTTCCCCATAATAATAGAAAAATATTTTTTTGGGTAGATGATAATATAATTATTAATAAAGTATTGATAAAATTATTTTTATTATTATTAAATTTTTTATTGATGTTGTTATAATTAAGAGTGAAATTAATAATATTGGGATTACAATAATAATATAAATTTTTTATTCATGATTTATAATAATAGTAATAAAATTATTTAATAATTATAATCTTTTAAAAATTTATTATTATTATTATTATTGTTAATGATATTATTGATATGATATTTAAAACTTTCTTTATTTTTTATTTTATTCATTTTTTTAATTTTGTTTTATCTTTTCTTAGTTTTTATCGATTTTTTAATAGGATCCATAGGGGGTGCAGAACCCCCCTCCCTCTCCTTCTTCCCGATTGAGACTCGGACACAACCCCCCCCCCCCCCCCCATGGAGTTATTCGGGCACATCAGTCCAACACCCCCTCATGTTCCGTGCACGACGCAGCCCCCTACTCCCTCATCCCAGCTCACGGTTACCTCCATTACTCCCTCTATTCATCTTGCGGAGATGCCCCCCCCCCACTTTCCCCAATATAGATTAGCCTATACGATTCCATCACCCCTTATCAGTGGCCTACTCCTTCCCTGACAGACTTCCCCTGCGACACCTGCACTTCCCATTTACCCCCAGCACATTGCAACCCCATGCCATCATGAATTATCCCAACTCTGCTTCCTATTAGATCAGCACCATGCTGACATGTCGTGTTATATCCGACCACATACGTGGAATGTGCGGCTCCCCTGACCCACTCTCCCAGTAGGCATGACATCCTCCTCTAGCTACAAAGATGAGTGAGGATCCTCCGACAGTCACTTTTCTCGCCAGAATCGCCTCACTGGTAGCCACATTATTTCTAGAGGTCCCCCATTATGTGGAAAACCTCCTTCATAGACTCCTTGATTGTATGCGACCAGCCCGACACCCTTTTCTTTGATGCACAGCTTCCCTATGGGTGTGGGAAGGGACTACGAGGCCTGTTTCATACTTCCACTAAAGCATCATTGTATTCACATGGGTTGTGGTATGTTTTCCCATGCCCTTTCTTCTTTTTTTAATCCATTTAATTCTTGTGTGAATTGGGGTAGATTTTGGGGATAATTTCATTTGGTAATTCTTGGTTGTGTTTTATTACTTTTGATCTTGGTTTATGTTAGTCCTTGGTACCTTTTGGGGTCATGCTAATGTCTTTGATTCCCCGGTAATTAATTGGTTGTGATCTGGTCCTCTCCACACAGACTTTGGTTGTCGAATGTCGTTAGGGTGTGGCAATATTTTCTAGGTGCATGCAATGAAAGAGAGAGAGAGTGAGTGAGCTATTTCTTTAGTTAGAAAGCTTTTTTTGTCCTACTCTTGAGTAGGGTGTTTCCATCCTTTCTCTCCATCAAAATTCTTCCATAGGCACTTGCATGATTTCATTTAATTTATAAATGTTATTTGCACCTTTATAAGAATGATAGTTTATTCATTGTAGTGTTTTATGCCTTTCCAACATGGTTAGAAATAAATTCATTTATCTTCAAAGGGTATTGATGGATGTATTCAGTGGTGCATTCTTGTAGAAACATTTTATGGAACTTGTTTGTCCTGCGTTGGTTAGTTTTATGGAACATAGTGTTTTTTTAGAAATTATTTCATGTGTCTCTTTGAACTGTTATTTTTATAGAATCCTTGGATTTATAAGCAGTTCTTGTTTTCTAAATGTGTGGGTATCTTTGTGTAGTTATTTAAATTGGTTTGAATATAAATCCATGAGTATATTCTTGTTTATCTTTTGGTGTATATATTTTTTTGAGTGTGTGGTGTAAGGAATTGTCTTGTTTGTTTCTGCAAAATTAAACATAGTATCACTAAAGACTTTTATGGAAATGCATTGAAACATGGAACCTAAAGTCCTGCTTGGATTTTTAAATAAAAAAGTGATGTTTGGAGTTGTTTTAGAAGATAATGTGCAAGGTTTTTATAAAGGCGTTTGATTATGTAAAACTAGAGGCCTGATTTACAACTCCAAGTTTTTAATAGTAGTTTTGATAATTGAACGATGTGATGGCCTGGTTGGCACTTTGTATATTTTACATGTATGAATATATATAAGTATATGGTTCAATCTTATCTAGGGTAACATTTTATGGGTGAATTCCTAGGAAGTGTCCGTGTTTGGGGTAGGCAAGTGATGTGAAATGAATCACGCATGTGAGGGCCTTCCTACTTATAACTACCATGGGTTCCTGGGCGTCTTTAGGATGATCAAGTGACGGTTGCTGACCAACCCCGATTAGACGGGGTGGTACCCCTAGATTTTTTGTTAGGACAGGTGGGCTTTTCCACTATATTAGTTAGTTATGGTGACCAATTGGTTATAGACTTAGGAGCTTCATCATATGTCGGTAGGTGGTTCAAAACCGAGTACATCTAGGGGTATTCTAGGGATGTTTAGGATCACCCATGGTTACTGGATTATTTACATTTCTTGTTTAATTTCCTTTGCACTAGTTTATTTTCAGTTTTCAGTTTTTACTTATTTTAGTCTATCCCAGCTTTATATTTTTCTGTTTTTGATTTTATTTATAAAATGAAAAATTATTTTGGAAATGGTGTGTAGCCTGTGTTGGGTTTTTAAATGATAATTTTTTTTTGAATATTTTATAATTTGAAAAACTTACTTTTATATTTTTATTTCAAACTTGTGTCAGTGGACTGTTTTGGAAAAGAGAATTGTTGGATTCATTGGTTTATTTCTAGAATCCCTACTGATCATCTCGGTGTTCATGCCTATTATATCATTCTTGTAGCAGGTTCAATTTCTTGTTTAGGTTCCTAGTTCAGCTGCTCAATGTTGGAGCTGACTTGGTTCTCAGTTGGGTGGTGACCTGAAGGGTCACAAGGAGGTATGTACATTGATTTTCATTATACTACTAGTTTTATTTACTCATCATCAATCTTTATTTATTTGGTTATATTTTCTTCATGGACCAAATCATTCCCAACGGTTAGATTTTGATGCCTAACAATAGTTTCCAGCCCGTGGGGATCAGGAACGCCCCTTGGGCCATGCCGCGGGTAGGCTCAGGTGACCTATTCAAGGTCGACCCGGGTTGTTTCATGACACATTCCATAGAGATTTATGCAATTCCACCCTTGTGGAATTAAAAATAAAGAAACCTAAAATAATTTGGGCTCAATTTTAAATAAATAACGCACTATTTTGTCTACCCAAATCAGGAATAAATTCAACAAATAGACCACGTGGAGATCACAAAGATAGAAAATAACATGGTGATTTGGGAGGAATTGTGATGCTGAAAGAATCTAGAAGAACCCAAATGATAAATCTTAACCCATAATCAAAGAAATATACTGAACATCTAACTAATAAAAATAATTCATATTTAATATCTCCCAAAACAAATAGGCGAGAAGTAAGATTATATTGGCTAAAAATAATTTTCCAACCCTCTATTTAAAGGATTTCTCTACTACCAATAATATTATGTTTATCAATATTTTAATTCATTCTATTTTGTTCATGAACAATATAGTTATTTTTATCTCCAGTTAATCATGTTTCACCAATTTTGATATGATGTAGATTCTTAAGATCTCATCATTTATTAGAGGATAACATGAGTATCACCTACTGGATGAAAACCAGTGAACCTGTGTCCACATAATTAGTCATTTATTTCTATTTTCATTTTAGTATATTATGTGATTGAGGGATAGAGGAAATAATTTTCACTGTACTTTATTTTTCTACATTTTCCCTTGACATTACTGAAATAAATTCTTCTCATGGTGTTTAAATTGTTCTTGTATAATGGTACTAGTGGTCTGAATTGTGGATGGACTAACTATTATGGTCCATTCGAGAGTGTGGTGGTCTAATAACTAAGGTATATCTCCTTGAGTGTGATTTACAGTAAGACAATTCATGCATTAAGAGTGTGTGTGACCAGTTATAAAACACATATAATAGGATATAGAGACATATAAGTGATAAAATAAAGGGTCACATTGGTTTAATCAATGGGTATACCCTTTATTATATTCATTCATTCTTGGATTTTTCATTTTTCTTCCATATTTTCATTCATCAATATTTATATCTCTCTTCTTAATTAAAAAGATATCAAAAAAATAAAACATAAGTACTAGGATAGTTAGTCTCGATGCCTAACAACTTGAGAGATGAATCTAGTCATGAAATGGGCTACATTCTAGGTTTTCATAAATCTTGTTTGAGGAGATCCCCATGATAGGTTTTATCATCAAAGATCTTGAGTGACATGATTACAATTTTTATAGTGTTTCAGCATTGGAATCACCAGTTCTATTATCATGTAAGGAAGAAAAAAACCTCTAATTATGCATCGATTGATAAAATCTCAATTTTGGGAACATTGAGAAAAAAATATCCTTTCCTCATATTGAAAATCTATTTCATCAGCTCAAAGAAGATAGATGGGTTTGTATGATTGATTCGAGGTTATAATACCACCAGCTTGGGGTCATAGAAGTAGATATTCCTAAGACCACCATTCAATACAGGTATGAGATTTATGATTATTTTCTTATGCAATTCAACCTATCTAATTCAATTGGGGATTTTCTAAAATTGATGAAATATATATTCCATCACTATCTCAATACCATATTTGTAGTGTTTGTTGATAATATCATGGTTTATTCCATGATTAAGGAATATCATGAGGTCCATCATTATATAAACTTTTTAACATTTAAGGACCATAAATTGTATTCTAAAGTGTTAAAAATAAAAAAAATTGATCTAAGAATAGAATTTCTTATGTCAGGTGGTATTTGAGAAAGGTTTTTTGTAAACCTAAAGAAGATTAATGTTTTAGTATCTTGGGGGAGATCAAGGAATTCATTAAAGACAAAAAAATTAACTCCCATAGTGGGATATTATTTTAGTTATTTTTAAGACATATTTATATTAGAATACCCCTTGTTAAATTTCACAAAAAATGTGATTGATTTGATTTTAAGGATAAGTGAAAATGATATTATGAGCACTTGAATGTGAGGTTTAATTTTGCTCTTATTCTGATTCTTCTAGAGTTTGGAATTTGTTATACTGTTTATTATGTTGCTTAAGGTATGGGGTCAGGTTGTGTATTGATGCAGGATAATCATGTTATCGAATATATATCTCTCTAGTTGAGCTCACATGAGAAGAATTACCCCACCAATAACCATGTGTTGAAATTAGTGATGGATGTCTGGAAAAAATTGAACAATTTTAACATTAGGGAGAATTTTATCATCCTTACTAGTGATAAAAGTATAATGTATATCTTGTCTAAAAAGGATAACAATATTATGAATTGGTTCTAATTTTTTTATCACCAAAATTTTTCTTTTGATCAAGACTACACCCTTGGTAAATGGAATTTCACACATAAGTCTTTGAGATTGTTGTTGTATACTCAATCAATGAATGAATCTAAATATTATTTGATTTTACAGGATTATTCCATAAGATTAATTTAGAGGTGGAAAAATCTGACGGTTGGGTGTTCTTGGCCATTAGAAATGTCACATCCTCTATAGGTGATCATATTTTTATTGAGCAAGAAATATATCATGACTAATAGTGGATACAAATAATTATAAAATTTGGGGAGACCTTGGGTGAGTTTTTATTCCCTCCTAAAAGATACCAATGTGTCTAGATATGTTAAGTGGTTTTTTATTTAATATAGAATGTAATTAGTGGATAGAAACTCTCGTCCATGGGGATACCAAATTTCCTTAAATTCCAAATTTTTTATGTCATAATAAGGCAAAAAATTACAAATTTGGTATTATGGTGACTTAAAAGTTATAGTAGCAAGGTTTATCACTAAAAGAAATTAGTGTTATTATAGAATTATTTTATTCTAGTATGGAAGTGGGATGAGATTTATTGGGATTTAGTTATCAGTTTAAGTCAGTATGTTAGTGGAAAAATGTGACATTGGTGATTATTGATTGGTTTATAAAATATATAATTTCCCTCCTATTGGGGAGTTGATCAATGTAGATGATCTTCGAACCCTTTCTTCATAATAGAGTTTATATATCCATGGTGTGACTTTAGTGATCATTTATAATTAAGAAATTTTATTCAAGTTATATATTTATAATAATCCTCAATAATAATTGTGTTCTTATTTGAATTTTAGTACAGAATATCACCTTTGGATAGAAAGTTATAATGAGTGAGGTACTTATATTCTGGTGGAATGTTATACGAATGTGTGAATTATTTATTTCACTCATGAGAGAGGAAATTATAAGTAGCTGAATTTTTATAAAAAAATGTCATCATGAAATGATTAAAATGGATTCCATTCAATCCTTTTAATGAAAGACCATGTTTTCACCACTACACTAGTCATAATTGGGTGAGCATTCATGAATGTGATCAACCATCATAAAAGATATTAGGAATTCGATTCTTTTGATCTAGACTGAAATTTTAATTGATCGAAGTCACCAAAAATATTATGTTAACCATTGTCTTTGTCAATTATATTTTTTCAAAGGGGAACATGTGTTTCTTAGATATTATCCTCATATATGACATCATCAATTATTTAATAATGTTAATTTAATGTTCTATTATGTCATGCCATTTGAGATCTAGATATTCTTGAGAAATTGGCATATATATTGGCCCTACATCTCAAATTATTTAAATTAATGATGTATTTGATGTCTCCCAACTAAAAATTACTCACGAGACCCATATAACATGGTTGAGTTAGATGTTTTGTATCTTGAGCCTAAATCCTATGTATTTGAGAATAATTTTCTTATAATGGAATATTAGTGGAAAGTGTTTCTAGGTAAACAAACCCCTTTGGTCTGTGGGGTGTAGAAGTATATTTGAGAAAACTATGACAAATGGCACCATGGTTACTTAATATGGGTGTATTATCCTTAATTACTCTTTAATGGGGGTCAACATGACATTCTTGTGGGGAAATAGGAATGGTGGGGATAATTGTGTTGAAATTTAGGTCACTGATATGTATTTAAAAGGACAAAATATTTTTTTAATCTCTCAGTATTTCATAGTGTTTGGGGTTTGAAATGTGAAAAATTTGGAAACTGTTTTGCGGTGAACAATTAGTGCTTACCATGAACATAAACTATGTGACAAAGCAGGTTTATTTGTGTGTTGTTTTGAAAAATTGGCACAAGGGTCTCCAACTCATGTGGATTATAAGGATGAATCATGTTACTTTGTTTTTTCGAAGCAGTGAGGTACATGGGAGGTGTATATTTTACCAAACCATAATGAAAAATACTAGGACCTTCCCATTATTATTAAAAATTTATTTTTATCATTTTTACCATATTAAATTTAAATACTACTCTCCCCCTTTTCCACATTAGCATGATCAAGACTCCCCCAAACCATGGATTGTTCATCTTCATTTCTCCTTTATGATTTCTTATGGATTAATGTGGATTATTCAAGGTAAAATCATGATTCAAAATTGATATATCGATCAATATTCATCATGTTCTATCATCTCTTATGGTTTTATTGTCTTTGTTCCATAAAATCCCATGTTTTATTGAGTTATCTCCAGATATGGGTTTCTATATGATTTTCCCTAGTTTTTAGGCTTGTGGGGATCCCTTAACATCACTCCTTTTGGTACTAGATTAAGGAATCAAGGATTTATCATATTTGAGGTAGGTGCCTCTATATAATAGTTCTTTTAATAAAAATACCTTTATCACATATTTTCCCTTTGGTTTATATTGTGAAATTTTTATTTAAATCATAATTGATGATTGATTTTTTGTTTTTTTTTTGTTTTTGGAATTTTGTTGGACAATATGGTAGGTAATCTTAGTTTTTTCATTTAAATAGTTTTTTCACCATGTAAGTGTTTTATAAAATTTTTCAATGAGGATTATAGTTTTAAATGGGTTTTCAATGGATGTTTGAAAAAAACGAATTTTCTTTTGAATGGTTTTTTATGACCTATATTCATTATAATAAAAAAAGGAATTATAATTATGTGTTTGATTAAATTACACATAGAAAACCTTGGTATGTTTTTAGTAAACTGGATGGTTGTTTCTCTAATTTATTATTTTCACTGGTTTGAGAATATTTTCAGTTACACTATGTGATATCCCTGAATTTTGGTTATTTTCCAGGGTTACCTAGACTGACTACTATTTTTTGAGTGATTACTCATTATAATTACCTTACTATATTAGATACCATATTGATCACACTATTTATTTTATGATTTATTCTACTAGATAAATAGTATGTTGATGGTTATGAATATTTCATTAGTAGCATTTTATAGTTTCCAAATTCATATTTATTTCATTTGAAATTGAGATGGTTTTGTAAAAATAAAGGATTTGTAAAATTATTTTCATTTTTTATTTTATAAAATATAAAAAGATTCTCTGTGGGACTATTATCAATCTATAACTAATGGTTTAAAATGTTAAAGATGTTATGTAGATTCGTGGTGGTAATCTTCTAGTATTTTACTCAGACCCTGTATGTGCCTCAGAGCCTATGAAAACATGGTTGTGTTTGATTTTGGTAAAGTAATGAGAGACAAATCATATGAATATGCCTTTTTATACACATTATCCTTTCATATTATAGTTATGTTGGTGGTCATGGTTCACAGGGGGGAGCTTATGTGGAGAATTTTTTGGATGTTTATTTATTGTTCATATAACACATGACCCACTTTTCGATTATTTTATTATATGATTTCCATAATTTTTTTGTAAAACCCCAATAAATCACTTTATTTTTATTTTATAATAATAATTTTTTGATATCTTGTAAAACACATAATACAATGTTATTTTTGAATGAACACAACACTAGGTTTAAACAAAACCTAATTTAGGGACATTTTGAACAGCTGATTAAATTATTACACTCTTGGAGAATTTATCGAGTAAATTTATATGTTATATATCCAATAATATATTTTCAAATTCACTCAATATATTTTATATGAAGAAGATAAGAACAAACTCAATATTACAAATAAGAACCTATCTTTTTATAAATGCAATTTCCCCACATTTTAATGGTGCACCAATTTTTAATTTTATTTTTAAAACATTTATAAATTTAATAATGAAAAATAAGCTTCAATTTTAAAATAGAGTCATCAAAATTATGTTAGGGTGATTTTTTTTGTATTTTTTAGAGAATATTAATTTTTTTGTTGAATAGTGAAAAATATGAAATTTTAATTCAAACCTTCTTTTTCGTATAATTAAGTAATAAGGTTAAATTATATTTTAAATTGGGTTTAAAGTCAAATTATATCAATTATACATAAATTAATCCAATATAGTTAATTTTAATCCAATTTTACTTTTAAATTGGATATCAAAACTTAGTAAACGTTTGATCATTTCTTTACTTTAGAAACCTGCACTATCATCCTATATATGGGATTAATTTTAAATTGATTTTTTACGCTCATGTGACTATAAATTCGAAAAATGTACTCCATATTTGGAATTAGAATAATTAATAATTTCTAATTAGGTAAACTTTGTTTTTGGCCAAATATTTTAGTGAAAGTGATTAAAATTAATTATAGCTATTAAGAGAAAAATTATCTTAACAAAGGACTAAATATTTAACATATGGACAAAAATTACCATTAATGTGGTCCAAAATCCATTCAATATTCATATTTTGAACCTTTACTCCACTTAATATGATTTGGACCATTATTGGAGGCACATGAATTGGGAAAAGTGTGGTTGGAATTACCTTTTAAAAAATTTACAAGACTGCCACACATCATCCACGATAAAAAGAAAATCAACCATCCCATTATTAAAACATATAATGACCTTTTGACCTCCAAAAATATTCTTAAATTATCTCCTAAAATACCCCCTCATCCTATAATCCTCCCTTTGATCATAAATCCATATATGTAATCCCTTTGGTTCAAACCAAAAGGAGTTACCTAAATAAGAGGTAACATCCTTTCTGATGCTCTTTTGTTTTATTTGTATTATACAACCCCTAAAATCATCTTATTACATAATTAAATGATAATATCATTACAATCAATATACTGTGATATTTTTATATTAATTTTTCAACCTACACTTACACACACTTTCGTCAAATGGGTAATGAACTTACCATTCATGTATGTTGAACTACATCCTTGCAAAACATTGAATCTTCATTTTTTTCCTTTACCACCTCTCATGGTTCGTAATATGATATAACATATTTTTAATACTATATATAAAATTTATTTATTTATTTCTTATTTATGGAATTATTATATAACAAATACCTTTATGCGCTCCATCTTGCGGGGATACGATAATTTCGTTTGAGGATGTGTGGACTAGCGCCTCCTCAAAGAGATGTGACACATTAAAATTTTACATGGAATGTACTAAGGATGGTTTTCATAAAAATATGACATATATATGAAATGAATATGATAACATAATTATAATATACATATATATAATTTACTTTTCATTATTTTAAATATGACAATGAAATATAAGTAGAGTTCATGTGTACGTATGACCTACTTTCTCCATGAAAAGATTATTTAATTTCCTATATAGAAATTTTATGAAAAATTATAAATAAATATATACATAATATATATTATTATTAAGTCATGTTTTAAATTTTATAGGTGATGAAATCATGGTCTATGTAATGGGAACAATAAATAACAAGTTAAAACTTACTCGGGAAATTTGACAATTAACACCTAAAATAGTGAAAATAATGAATAAATATTTTCAAATAGGTAATAATATGTTATAAGAAGATAATATAATATATTTTTAATTTTATTATGTTTTAAATTAGTTACTAACATTATTTAACCATTGTATAGGAGTTTTAAGGCCTTTCGCATAAAAGAAAACATTAGGTAATGGATTTTCATCTCAATTTTTACATTCGTGAGATAAATGTCATATTTTCCAATTACTAATTTTATGTGGTGTATATAATGACCATTTTGATGTATTATATCATTAAAAATTTTATCTTCATGGTATTAATTGTTTTTATTTTAATTATCTCATCTCAAGGGTACTGACTTGAAAATTACCAAATGGTAAAAGTTATCTTTGCAATATCACATTATTTTATCATTGTAAACATTCTATTCAAAAAATAAAATCCATTTTATCATTTTTATTGTATATAAATATAATTATTTTAATTAAATGGATATTCTTACTTCAAAAACCGTATAACATTTTTACACACTGTTCTCACTTTGGTCGTCATTCGATTAACTGGGGAATTATTGATGAATCTGTTTCTTTTATTCAATACGGATATTTGATAGGGAACATTGTTCACGAATTAAAATGATTACCCAATATGCGAGGAATGATTTGTAAATGAATCACATAGTTAGGTCCCAATTATATATATCCCCTTTATGCATCGGTAGTCTCATGAGATGAATCGTTTGGCCAAATTCGAGGAATTTCTACCCAATATACTATACTGTATTGTGAACGGTCTTGATAGTAAATGTAACATGTACATCAGAAACATGAAATATAAAAATTAAGAATTTCCCTAATTTGGATTCAATTATTATTTATCTGTGATATTATTTCTTTGAAATTTTCTATGGATTTAGTTCATTTCTAGTTTATTGGTTAAATGGAATATATTTCTATTACTTACCTTTCCATATTGATTATACCTTATCCAGCTGTTTTAATGGAATTTTTTCTCAGTTATCTACCATGACATGATTTTTATACTCATTAATTCATTATTTCTTCCATTATGCATACCGTTACTAATAATTTTAGCTCACCCGTATTTTTTTCCTTTCCATTGGATATTAAGAAGAAATCTTTGAATGATCTTTCTGGGATTATTTAATTTAATTTTATTCTATATCACGTTTTATTTTCTTTTCCCAATGTATTATGGGTATCATGTTTATAATATGAATTTCTAAAACTACAAAACTATTTGGTCTCTTGTGATTTGAGTCCTTCTAATCATTCCAATTTAATAAAATAACGCACCAGCTCCGAGCTTCTAGGGTTGAGGCATTATATTTAGAATCAAATGAATTATAGAATCAACCATAGAAAATAGATTTTGATAACCTAGATTAATGAACATAACTTTAAGGTATACATTGAGGATAAGTATAAAATAAAATCCTATAATTTTGGCAAGGTAGATAATATGTGGGTATTCCTAGGAATGCATCCCTATCTAGATACTACAACTGGACATGGTTCTATAATATATGTACGTAGGGGTATCAACTCTAACAAAGTGTGTAGGCCTAACTCGAGTGTAACAAGGTACACGAAAATGAGCCTTACTGCACACGTAGTTTTACACTACAAGGGGATACAATTATGTTAATTCACATTTTCTATAGAATCCGTTATAAATTATTCACAAGTAAATATGTACTCAATGAAACCAATTTTTATGATTATATGATT
This sequence comes from Viscum album, assembly GCA_963277665.1. NCBI lineage: Eukaryota > Viridiplantae > Streptophyta > Magnoliopsida > Santalales > Viscaceae > Viscum > Viscum album. The sequence continues at coordinate 579,887,679 of OY728132.1, read as the reverse complement.
TATGATGCATAATTTTTTTATGTGCTATACCGTATTTGGAATTATGGATTATGAAATTATGAGCCAATACAGTATATTTCATTATTAAGAAATGGTACCCAGAAGTAAAAAATGATATCAATACTCAGGGAAAATGTAAAAATTTTCCTGATGAGGAAAAAATACAGCTGGTATTGGAATATAGAAATTTATGGCTATATTAGGGAAACAATGTTAGGTTATTAAAAATAACATTTCCCTAATGGAGGAACATATTCCATAGAGAGAATATCCTATGCCAGATCTCCTTATGTGATACAATACCCCATCATTTAGCGGTATTACTAAAACAAGTATAGTTAATAAGTGGATTAAGAATCTAGAAAAGATATTTACATCATTGGGATGTTGTGAACTCGACAAGGGTACGTATTCACTGTATTTTCTCCATGGTGATGCTGATAAAGGGTGGTCCTTTATCCATAATATTATAGAGGAAAAATAAATATAAAAAATTGTATAGAGAAAATTTAAGTATACATTCCTCAATAAATACATCCCTTGTGATTAAAAAACTGAGATGAAGAGAATATTCCTTTGCTTAAAGAAAAAGGAAGAATAGTTTTTTGTAGATTTTGAAGCTACTTTTACAATGTTATCTAGGTATTCTAATGATTTTATATGCAACACAATGTTCAGGAATTACCACTTATTTTAATGTCTTAAAAAAATATAGGTAGATTTTTGGTTTCCCATACTTTCTCATCATATGAAGTGATAGTTTTATGTTCTATCAAAATAGATAAAGAATTATAGAGGTCCTACTTCATCAATGAAAACTAAGAGAAGACAAGGTGTTTTGAACACAATGAAAAAAAGAATTGCATCAAAGATCAATAAGATGTTTGAGTGATTTAAATCATATGAAAATTGTTGAATGATTCACCTTGGGAAATGTATGAATGGAATGGGAGTTTGACATATCTTTTGAGAAAGGGGTAAACGTGCTAAATAATTCAAGGGAAGAAGGAAAACACTACTATTTAGTGTTACAACAATAAGGATACATGGAACTACCTAAGATAATTCCCTAAGCATTAATTTAATCTACCATAGAAGAGGATAATTGGAGATGGATAATCTTATGCGATCACTATAGTAGAGGTAGAAGTAACAAATGATGTTTTGGAAGGTACATTAATCCTATATTAAAATTCAACCAATGCCTATTTGATTCTTTATCATCAAACTCTTTTATATCTACCAATTTTTTCATGAAAATTAGACATTTACCATTTGATATAGTAAGAGAGTTGTCTGTCAAAACTCATAAGGGAAGCATTATTGAAGAAAAGATGTGTCAGTAAGTCTGAATTGTGGCACACGAACATGATTTATTTGTTGACCTTGTTATAAAAAATATGTAAGAATTTTAAATAATCCTATATATGTACTAGGTCTCAAAATATTATTTAAAAATTTTATTATGAGAGGAAGGAAATTGTGATTTGTGAAGAAGATGCAGAATCCCATATCTTTATAAAAGATGATTCTTCACCTAATTCTTAATAAAATCTACCCCTAATAGCGTTACTGAATGAAATTATTGGGGAATAAGAGAAAAAAAATTATGTGATGAATAAGGTAGTCCTAAAATTTTGGATGTACATACTTTATATTAATACATTTATGTATTTAATAAAGAATTTCCTTGAAATCCACCAGATCATGATGTTTAATTTTCCATTGATTTAATCCCCGATTCAAGGCCAATATCAAATAATCCCTATAGAATAGCCACTGTGAAATTAGTGGAGTGTAGAAACAATTGGAGGATTTGGGTAATAAGTGATTTATTCCCCCTACTATTTACCATGGGTAGTATCTATCCACCTTTTCTTGAAAAATATTGATTTATGAGGTTTTTCATTGATTATAAGAAAATAAATTCTATTACAATAAAGAACATGTATCTTCTACCTTACTTTGATTAATTTTTTGATCAACATTATAGAGCCCATTATTTTTCAATGATTTATCATTGTTCTTCATATCACCAATTATGTGTGAAGAAAGAATAAATTATAAAGGCATATTTTTAGATGTGGTATGGATATTAAGATTTTGCAGTAATGCCATTTGGATTGACCAATTCACGATATGATTTTATGAACCTAATGACCAAAATTCTCAAGGAATATCTTGGAGATTTTTTTTGGTATTCATTAATGATATTCCCTTATATTATATAATATATGAGGACCATGGGAATCACTTGTAGATCATTCTTAGTACTCTTATAAAGAATGTTTATTTGGTAAATTTAGTAAGTTTGATTTCTAGCTTCCATAATTTTATGTTCTTGGTCATATTGTCTCCAGGGATGGAATATCACTTGATAATAAAAATAATAAGGAGTTCAAAGAATGTACTACCCTTAAAAATATAGATAAGGTACATATATTCACTATTTTTATAGGTTTCTATCGGTGATTTGTTTAGAATTTTTTCTGATTGACTATCCTATTAACAAAGCTTACACGTAAAGGGGTTAAGTTTGTCTGAATGAAGGAATGTGGAGAATTATTTGATGAACTAAATAGGATACTAGTCAATGTGATAATTTTTACTCTAACATCTAGAAGCGATGGGTTTTTCATATATAGTGATGCATCAGATAATATACTTGGTTTATTCCTAAAGAAATATAAAAAAGTTATTTGATATGCATCAAGTAGATTGACGGCTCGTGAACATAACTATCCAACACATGATCTTGAGTTAGCAGCTGTAATATTATATTTTCAATTATGTAGAAATTATATCTTTTTTAAAATATGTGAGATATACATGGATCATAAAATAGTTAAATTTAAATTCACACAAACAGATCCCAACATGAGACAATGGAAAAAACTCTAGCTACTCAAGGATTACTATTTCTCAATATAGTACTGCCTATGGAAGACCTGTAAGGTATCAGATTAATTGAGTAGGAAGGACCATGGAGTTCTAACAAATATGTGGAATGAGAAAGATCATATGTTCATGGATCTAGAAAATATGGAACTGGGAATCCCTGAGGAAGTGGATACATAGATCATTTTTCATATGATTACAAAACCATTTTTATTATAGATGATAAAAAATTCTCAATATGGTGATGAGAACATTTAGAAGAAAAATAAATGTGTGAATGATGTAGAATTACCAGTATTTGTTTGGGAAGATGGTGATCTAAGATATTGAAAGGTGATATTTTTTCCATCTATGCCTATTTTAAAAAAGTAATTGTGGTATGTTGCTCATAGCTAAAATTTCCCTATACCCTAGAGTATCATAAAAATGTATTGGTACTTGACAAAAAAAATTTGGTGGTTTAACATGAAGCATTAAATTATTGATTATGTGTCCATATGTTAGTTTTTCAACATGTGAAAGAACTGTGGAAACATCCTAAAGTATCCCTAAACCTATTCTTATTCTTTTGTGTAAATGGGTGGAAATTACTGTAGAGTTTTTCATGAGACTAGCATAGACTCCTAGAAGGAATGAAGAAATATGGGATATTGTTGATCACCTAACCAAATCTACACATTCCATTTCTATAATATAAGACCTACCACTTTATTTACTCAAATGTCAATTTATTGATGAAATTTTAAGACTACATGGCACAACTATAACTATTGTTTCTGGTTGAGATCCCCTCTTTAGGTTGAAATTATGGAAATGTATTCATAAGGATCTTGACACTAAGATACATTTGAGAACTACCTACCATACTCAAAAAAATGGGTAGATTGGAAGAAAATTTAAAATAATGGAAGACATTTCAAGGTCATGATCGCTCAACTTTCAGGGTACGTGGGATCAATACTTACCTTTGGTATGTATTCCCTATGATAATTGTTTACATTCTAGTATTCAAATGATGATGTATAAAACATTATATGGAAAGATGTGTCATTCCCAAAATTGTTGGGAAGAATTTTTTGAAAGGAAACTCATAATTCTAGAACATGTTAAAGAGGCGACAACAATGGTAAAGTCTTTTTAGGCTCATGTTAAAGCATCTCAATATTTGAAAAAGAGTAATTCTAATAATCGGTGGAACGATTTAGAGTTCCAAGTGGGAGACCATGATTCCATGAAATTATATCTATGGAACGGTGTTATAAGGTTATGTAGGAAAGGGAAACTGAGTCCAAGGTACCTCAAACCCATCTAAATTATTTAATAGTTTTTAGGTTTTTCTTATCGTTTGAAATTCCATAAAATATCTCAAAAGTACATGATGTGTTTCATATATCTGTGCTAATGAAGTACATCCTTGACCCAACACAAGTTCTCACCTATAATGAAATAGAGTTGAAACCATATATTTTATATTATTATTAACCCCCTAGATTCTTGATAATAGAGATCAAGTTTTGAGAAATCATATAACTCTCATGGTAAAGGTACTATAGAGAAATCACAAAATTAATGAAGCAACATGGGAACCAGAGGATCCCATGAAGGAGAACTACCATAAATTTTTAGATAGTAATACCCATTAAATTTTTATGAGGAAATTTCTTTTTCAAGGAAGAATGTAGAACCCCATAACATTACCATTTTTCCATTTCGTATAAATTTATTTTTGTTGATATCTTTCAAAACCTGCAATATTGAGTTAGTTTGCAATGCACACAACACTCAGTTTAAAAAAAACCCTATTTCATCACATATTGAACAATAGATTAAAATATTACACTCTTAGCACTTTATATAGTTAATTTATATGTTTTATATCCAATAATTATTTTTTAAATTCAGTCAACATATTTTATAGGCATTAGATAAGAACAAACATAATATTATTCACAAAAATCAATATTTTTATCAAAGCAATTTTAGCACATCATAATGAAAAACTTATTTAAAATACGAATGTTGAATAATTTAAAATTAAAAAAAGTAAAAATAAAATTTATTTTTTAATGATAAATGTAAATATTATTTTAGGGTGATTATTTTTGTAATTTTCAGAGAAGTTTCATTTTTTGATGAATAGTGTAAGATACTGAGTTTTAATTCAAAAATTCTTTTTTATAATTTTTTTTATAAAATTAAATTATATTTTAATATTTTTTTAAAATTAAAAAGTTATTAATTAAAAATCAATTAATACAATTTAGGTAATTTGAAACAATTTTCCTCTGAAATCGAATATAGAAACGATGTAATCTTTTGAACATTTTTACTTTAAAAACTAGCATTATTAAACCATCTGTGGGATTCATTTTAAATTAATTTCCACCAATTCTATAATTTAAATTTGGAAAAATAAATTAAATAATTTTAATAATAATACTATATAATTACAAATAATTTCTATGTATTTTATTACAAAAATATTTTGTGAAATTGATTAAAATTTATTACAATAATTAAGAGAAAAATTAGATTAACAAAGGACTAAACCTTAAACATAAGGCCTGAAAAACCCTATAAAATTTTTAAAAATAAATTATATATTATTAATTTCACCCTATTTTACATTTTCCATAATTTGGAAATATATTGGATAAAATTTTCATCATTTTTTTTATTGGAATTACCTTTACCAAAATCTACCATAATTCCACTCGTCCTTCAGCATAAAAATCACACACCCTTAACAATTATTCACACCTCTTAATAGCATTATATCACATAAAAATAGGCTTAAATAAGGTCCCAACATACCTCCCCTAATCCTATAAGTCACCCTTTGAGATGAAATTCATTTAGGTATTTCCTTTCGTACAAACCAAAAAACATTACCCAAAGCAGAGGTAACATCCTTTCTCAAGATCTTTTGTTTTATTTTCATTATCCAACACATAAAATATTATTATTAAATTATTACATAATAAAATAAGTATACTAAAAATAATTAATTTTTATATTAATTATTTTACCTACATAAACACACACTTCCATTAAATGGGTAACAAACTTACTGTTCATGTATGTAGAACTACCACCTCACGAACGATGATTGTTCATTTTTCGATTACCACTTCTCATGGTGGAAATTTTCATGGAAATGCTATTTTATATGATATACCTGATACATATAATTTTTATTAAAACTTCTTGGAATTATTATATAACAAATAAATTCATAAATGTTTTTAGGGATATGATAACATCGTTTGTGGACATGTGGACTATCGCATACTGAAAGTGATATAATACAATAACATTTTACATGGAATTTACTAAGGATGGTTTCAATAAAATATCATATATATATGAATTAAATATGATAGCATAATTATGATATACATATATATAATTTACTTTTCATTTTCTTAAATATGACAAAGAAATGGAAGTATCATTTATGCATATGTACGGCCTACCATCTCGATGAACAATACATTTTATTTCCAACATCCAAATATTATGAAAAAATAATAAATAAATAAATAAATATATACATAATATATAGGATAAGTAAATAATAATTTATATTATTTATATTATTAAATCATGATCTATGTAATAGAAAAAAAAATAAAAAGTCAGAACTGACTCGAGAGACTGTGTAATTAACAACAAAAATATTGAAAATAATGAGACATTATTGTCCAACGGGTAATGATATATTATGATAAGATAATATATGATATTTTAAATATGATAGTGGTTATTTAATAATTTATTAATACTATTAAAAATACTATACTGGAGGTTAAAGGCCATTCACATAATAGAAACAAAAGATAATGGATTTTCATCTCACTTTTTACATCCCTGAGATAAATTTCATATTCACTACCTACATATTTTTTTAGGTATATATACTAACTCTTTTGATATATTATATCATGAATAATTTTATATTAATTATATTAATTATTTTATTTTGAATTATCTCTTCCAATGTGTATTGAATTGAAAATTACCAAGTAGTAGAAGTTATCTTTACAATATGAAATTATTTTTTATTTGTTAAATTTATCTGGAAAAATTACTTCCTTATAATAATGTTTATTTAATTTAAATTTCCATATTCTAATAAAATAAATAATATAAATTATTAAATCACATATCATTTTTATATATGGTGTGAACATTGATAGTTAATCGATTATCTAGGGAATTAATTATACTTCAATATCTTTTATTCAATATAGATATTTTATCAGGCACATTTTTCATGAATTACATGGATTTATAGATATATGAAGAATGATTTGGAAAGGTACTACATTGGAGGGTCCATGTTATATATATCCTCTCAATACATTTTTAGTCTCATGAGACAAATTAGTTAGCCAAAATAGATGGGTTTCTACCTGATATGCAAAAATTTCATGTGAGTGGTCTTGACGGTAAAGTTATGGTGTTCCTAGGAAACTTGAAATCCAGTAATTATGAATTTACCTCCTTTATATTTAGTATTAATTATACATGATATTATTTCTTTGAAATTTTCTATTGATGTAGTCCATTTTCATTTTTGGTTAAATGGAATGTGTTCCAGTTACTTACCTTCCCCTACTAATTATGCCTAATTGAATTATTTGAATAATTTTCTTAGTTATATTTCATGCCATGATTAATATTATTATTTATTGATTTATTATTTCATTGTAATTACCCTTACTTATATTTTGATCTGAGACTTATTATGTTTCCATTTATAAGACATGAAGAATAATTTTTTGAATGATCTTTCAAGGGTAAAATTGATTTGATTTGATTTTATATCATTCTTTATTTTATCTTCATAATGTATTATGGGTATGATGTATGTAATATACCCTTCAAAAACTACTAAATTTATTATCCATTTTGTATTTTATTCCTTGAAATAATTCTAATTTAATAAAACAATACACCAGATCTAGGCTTCTGGGGTTGGGGGATTATTATTTATTTTCAATAAACGGTGTGATTTTAGTTTATTAGATGATGTTTATAATGTGTTTTTCTCTATTTGGATGGTATATATTATTTTTAATATTTATTTATGTGAATGTATAACCAAAATATCGTCACATTATTTAGGGCATATGGATGGAATATTGATTGTGTTTTATTGGATTTCTAGGGTGAAATTTTTCTCTCATGGTTAGAATTTGATTACCTAGTTCTTACTGCCAGCATGTGGAAATTAAGAATTTATTTCAGGGTATATGGAGATCTAGGTTGGGTGACTTGTCATGTTATCCCAAAATGGTTTATTACAACACTACAAAAGACTCCAAGGGACATATACCGAGAATAGTTCACCCCTTTTAAGCCCCACAGTTTTGGTTCTCATACCAATTCACATAGAAATTGGTAAATAGTGAACAATGTCATTAATACACAACTCTCACGAGCCTATTATGGAATTACATGTTCCATTCCCACAATTAGGATTTAATGAAAACATGAATGCTGTGAAAAGTTAACTCTTTCAACATACCAAAATCCCAAAATATCTATATACTCAAACCATGATATCACTTTGTCCTTATACCAGTCATGAGCTCATTAATACTATCAAACATCTCCTTATCTATTTATCCATTCATTATGAACATATCATCTACCTTCCAAAAATATTAGAATAACCTTTCATGGTTACTGGTACCATTTTTCATATACTTTTAAAAACTCCAGGAAAGACAACAGTGTAACAATCCTTAGATTTTTCTTTATTCCATAGTACCATACATTATTCTTGATAAACATACAATCATTCCACTACCTTCTTAAACCAATGACTGAGAATCATCATTTCTTTCATCTCATATATCATTTATAGTCTCTACATCATCATCCACATAAATACTAACCACATGACCATGCTTATTCTCTTCATGAGATTTTCCCTTAGGGTATTGGTTTGCATAATGCTCTTACATTCCACATTTAAAACATTTAACTATTTTTGATGTCTTAGCAATACCATTATCCTTGTCCATGGTGTTAAATAAACCTTTTCCTTTACAATTACTCGTTTTGTGTCCTTATTTTCCACACCCAAAGAATTTTTCAGTTCCTTTTAAACATTCTCCCTGATGCCTCTTCCCATATGATTTACATGAGGGAAATTGAACTTTCATTCCCCTATGATCATCATGAAACTCCATCTTTCTATTATTAGCTGAGTCAGGAAACATACCAAAGTTGAGATTATTGATCATATAATGAGATTTATGATTAGGCATAATAATGATATGTGGAATTCTAGATCCAATTTCATTTGTTTTATCATGAAGAATATCATTTCATTGTCCATCATATCCATCATTATCGTGAATCTTCCTATTTCCAGCCATATTCTAAAACTCGAAAAGAATATTGTGAGAGGCAAAAATCATAATCAAGAGGGATTACCTTCAATATCTAACATCTTAGGACCAATTATAATATCGTTTTCGTAATTCTATGACAATAACCTATACTTATACTTAACCTTAGAGACATCCCTAGACATACCTTTGAAATATCTCTAGGGTTTTCACTAATGTTTTCACATCCTAGTTCCCAAAGGTTAACTAAACGTTTCCCCTAATACCAACTATAGAATCCCCAAAAATGACGTACATGAACATTACATTACTTTTTCAGAATACTTAATACATAACAAAAACCAACACTGAAGGATCATAATAGTTTAGTTTCTTTGGAAACTAGGAACATAATCTTATAATCATGGTGAAAGATCTTCAACATCTCCCATAAAGATCTTCCCATTTTGTTTTATTACCTAAAACATTCTTTAGATCCTGGGGAAAAGAAAACATATAAAGGGTGAGATCAAATGCTCAGTAAGGGTATGCATGGAAAAAATAAAACAAACCATATACATTTGAACTTAAAAACATGAACATAATGTTTAAACATCAAAATCTTGATCAATGACATAAAACATGGAAGTACATAAGGCATAGATCATAATAGAACATCAATTATGATAAAATAGCATGGAAACATGTAATTGTGGCAAACCATTAAGCACAAGATATGATTTCCATAGTAGCCAAGGCATTGCTGGGAAGACCATCTTAGTGGAAAAAGTCCCTTACTGAATCGAGTTCACTCCTCATTTCAGTCCTGTATCACTAAACCAGATTAACTATTCATTCCAGCCATGTCTATCTCATGAGATATAAATCTTTACCCAATGAATTGGAAGGATATATAGGTCCCACGCATCTCATAATGAAATCATTCTTACGTGTGCCTCAAAATAAACATAAATCATTCATCACAACCCAAAGAATAAAATGGGTTTCATAAATATCATCCCATCATAACATAAGCCATATAAAACAAATGAATATCGTTTCATAATAATAAAAGTGAAACCATGTAAATCATAGAGGCATTATACTTGAAACATACACATATGAAATAATGTCATCTTAGATGGAAAATGGTTTTGATAAAACACTTGAAATGAATTCTTGAGGAAAATATCATTTTTTCTTCAAAATCATTTTCTTTTCACAAAATGCCATGAAATTTTAAAAAAAATTGATTTTGATGAAAATAGTCATCAAATATTATAGAGTAAGCTTCATGAAAATATGGCGTTATGAAATCGTAAGAATCCGTTCATGCTGTATAAGTTAAAAAACATTCTCCTCATACTTTTTTCCGGAAAAGTCAAAAAGTACCCCGTATGGTAACAAAAAGAAATATTCCTTACATACCAAGTAGTAAAAGTCAAAAATGGGTAAAAAGAACTTTAAACATACATGAAAACATTTTTATAAAACATATTCATGGATGATAAATATAACCCCAGTAAAAACTTAAATATAAACAATCTCGAATAAAACGAGATTGGAAAAGTTATCCCTTACCTTTGGTCCGATATGCTCCGTACGTATCCAAACCTCCAGTATAATGATTTAAATAATGTCATTGATTTATTATAGAATCATATTCATTGTTATGATATCATATATGGTTCCCTTTTGACTTTATATTACTCATTCTTTTGTAAATTCCATGTTAATGCACCATGTTGGGTAAAATCTTTTTATTTATCGTACGTGTTTCGATTTGTTGTTATTAATATTATTATTACTTATATCATAATTTACATACTTCCATAATTTCAACCATGATTTATATATCATATATATTCAGTATATATATATTAGATAGATAAATGAAATGAAATACACCGTTCATGGAGACGGTAGACCATACGTACGCATGAACGCAGTTTTCCTTTCCTTATTGACTTGAATGGAAGTAAGTAGATGACACATATATATACATAAATCCATTAGATTTATCATATCATATATTTCATTATTATTCATTATATATACTTTATAATCATTCTTGAATGGTTAACATGGAGAATGAATCTAATCACGTCGTGGAGACGGTAATCCGTACGTACGCACGAGCGATGATATCATTCCCATAATTATTGAATTGAATTGGAGTTGATGATATAATATCTCAGAATCAGTATGATGTTATAATAACCAAATATATCTATTCTTTACACCATTATACCCATCCAAGTAAGGTGGTGGTGGAAAAAATAATTACACCACGGCGTGGAGACGGTATTCCATATATACGCATGCGCGGTTATTTTGTTTTTCGTAGGATGTATAGAAGGCGAAATGGGGTTATTTAATATTTATAATAACATATCAGTATATTAGTGATACTTATGTTATTACTTTATAATGAAAAATCTAAAGAATAATAAGTTTAAGAGGAAAGAAAACTTGAATGAATCGGTAGAAGAGATTACCTCTTCTTCGACGCACCTCTTTTAAGCTTCCTCATAAGGCACGAGAGTTGGTCTTTTGGGGAGCCCAGAACCTCTATAATGTTTCTATGGAAGTTTAGAAGGTAAATTTTCAGGGTTTTTCCGAGATTGAAATCTCAAAATTGTGTAAAGAGAAGAGGGAGGAGGTGCCCTTTTATATGGGAGGAGAGGGGCACCTTAGAAAAAACATAAAATATTATTTTATAATAATGTCTTATTTTGTTTATAATAGCTCAAAATTGACTTATTTCGAAGATAAAGTGGGTATGGTCTGAAATATTCTCAACAAATAGGTTTTATACAAGTTTAGGTAACTATTTTAACCTTATAATTTAGATTTATCTCTAATTTAAATAATTTAACTTTTACTATGTATTCTTGTTTACTTACACTATATGGTTAATATAATTAATATAACAAGACAAACGAACCCCAAGTGGATCAGTATTAATATATATAACCTTATATATGTCTTTTTTCCGAACCATAGATTTTTAGGAATATAAAAACAATTAATAACATAATATTTGTTTTAAAAACTATTTTATGTCAATTTTGACAATATTTGGTAATTGATTTTTTATGAAAATTATAAAACCATGATTAGTTATAAAAAAGTTAATTAAATAAATAATAACATGTAATATTAACCTAGAAAATTAGTTTAATTCCTAAAAATTCTCAAATTACATTTATTTGGTTATTTATAACATCAATTATTTTAATATTTCATTAATAATGTAATTAATGCATCATCATTGTGTCATAAATAAATTAAATTATTTAATGTCTATAAATTATAAATAAAATACCATTATGTAGGAAATATTTTTAGATTTCTATGTAATATATATAGTCTAATTTATCTTATGTATAACCTTATATTAAAAATGTTTTACTTAATAAACATTGATTTTAACTCTTTTAACTCTTCTTTAAATTAAATAATAATAAATGTCCCAATCTAATCCAAGTGGACCTAAATGATAATATTTTATTTATAAGGATGTTTTTGGTCGAATTAAACTTATCCAATACAATTAAGAGACGTGTTAGGGTAATAATAATATCTTTTTTACCATTAATTACCATATTTACTTTTAACCGTGGTAAATAAAAGTAAAAAGTTATTATTCACCAAAAATTATTTTTATCTTATTGAACCACATTTTACTTATTGATAATAACTTTGTGTCTCGAATTTTAGAAATTCAACTCACATAATAGGTAAAATTAAGTTTTATTTACAATTGCAGATGCTCCTACAAGGTGGGTAAAAGACGGTGAAAAGTTCAATAAAATTTTTATATATCTAAAAATATTATAAAATGACCCCAATGAATTACATTTAACTTATATAAGTATTATGTATCTATTTTGACCAAAAATTAATTTAACTAAAATAAATGATTATTTAAATAAAAAGTTGGTTTTAACCAATAACTCAGTGTTTTCACTATTCATTAAAAATTGAAAGTTTTAAGAAAAATTCCAAAATTTTACCCTAGGATAATTTCGATATTCCGAATTTTAAAATGAAGTCCATTTTGAAAGATAAAATTTATAAAATTTCAAAAAGTGGGTATTACTATTCATAATGTCTAGTTTATATAATATTTTAATAACATATCGTTATTTATTGAAAGTCGGTATTGCATACAACACACACTATTGAAGAAAGTCGCGATTGCGTGTAATGCAAGCCAAGTCAGGGTTCCGCGTAGGGAAATATTCCTTTAGTGTTGCGTATAACATACTCAAAATATATTTCAGTTATATATTGATCAAAATCTATACTTGGTGTTGTGTAAAATTAATTTTATTCGAAAAAACATGAAATTGTGCGCATCACAAGCCAAGAATAGTGTTGCGTATACTAAAAGATAATACAGTGTTGCATATCACAAAATCTAATCTTGGTGAAGCGTACAACAAAAAACATCAAAGAATAATTCTCACAAAATCTCAGGGTGTTACAATGGTGTTCTATGACCCACACATACTATGGATGATCTGACTAGTGAGTTCCAATTGAATAATAATCTCATATTTTCTGTGGACGGTTGTAACAACCAAAGATTTTATGAGAATTATTTATCTTAATTTCATTGTTGTCTTGTGTTATACGCTACACCAAAATAATCTTGTTCTATACCCAACACCGTATTAGCTTGCAGTATACGTAACACTATTCTTGGCTCGTGTTACACACAATTTCAAGTTCATTTTGTAGAATTTATTCTACGCAAAATTAAGTATATATTTTGTTTAATGAATAAATAAATAAGTTTTGATTATGTTTTACGCAAAAAAAGGGATATTTCACTACACGCAACCTTGACTTGGCTTGCCTTACACGTAAACAAGACCTTCCTCTATAGCATGTGTAGTACCCAATACTGAGTTTCATTAAATGAGATATTATTATAAAACTTAATTTTACCGCTTCTGTGAGTGGAATTTCGAAAATCCGAAAGACACGGTTAATATCAAGGACTAAAATGTGGTTCAATGAGATGAAAATAATATTTGGTGAATAGTAAATTTTTACTTTTATTTATCACGGTTAAAAGTAAATAGGGTAATTAAGGGTAAAAATGATATTATTATTACCCTAACACATGTCCTAATTATATTTGATAAGTGTAATTAGACCATAAACATCCTTAGAAATAAAATATTATCATTTAGGTCTACATGGATTAGATTAGGACATTTATTATTATTTTATTTAAAGAAGAGTTAAAATAGTTAAAATCAATGTTTACTAACTAAAACATTTTTAATATATGGTTATACATAATATAAATTTGATTTTATATATTCATTAGAAAGATAAAAATATTTAATACATAATGGTAATTTATTTATAATTTTTAGACATTAAATAAATTTATTTATTTATTACACAATGATGATGCAGTAATTACCTTGTTAATGAAATATTAACATAATTGATGCTATAAATACCCAAATAAATGTAATTTGAGACTTTTTATGAATTCTAATAACTTTATAGATTAATATTACATGTTATTATTGATTCAATTAACTCTTTTTGAACTAATCATGCTGTTAAGATTTTCAAAAAAATCAATTACCAAATAGTGTCAAAATTGACATAAAATAGTTTTGAAAACAAATATTATATTATTAATTGTTATTTTATTTTAAAAATCTAAGGCTCAGAAAAATGACTTAGATAAGGTTATATATATTAATAAATTACCACTTTGGGTTATTTTCTCTTGTTATATTATGTTTATTAACCATATTGTGTAAGAAAACAAGAAGTCACGGTAAAAGTTAAATTATTTAACTTAAAGTTAAATATAAATGATAAGGTAAAATTATTAACATAAACTTGTCCAAAACCTATTCGTTGAGAATATTTCAACCCATCCCCACTTTATATTCGAAAAAGTCACTTTGGAGCTGTTTCCGACGCTTTTACGCCGGGGCGCCCGCGCGTGTCCTTCACGCATGGGAGGACGCGCTGCTTGTTGCCCCGCATTCCCTCTTTCCAAAGGTAGGCGACATCCATTCCTTATTTAGGGACATCTGCTCCTTGATCAAAACAGGGATGATGGGATGTCGATTCTTCCTTCCGTGGATTCATCCTCGGAGCTCGTAACCTAGTCCGGGTCTCCCTCATAGATTTAGGACGGGTTCGTGAAGCTCATTCCCGGTGCCATATCTTCATGGATGCCAGTTAATTATGATGCTTCCGTCGAGACGCTCCAAGGGTTCTTGTCGGGGCAGCAACCCTCGGTGAGGTGAATGGTCATGTTGGGGTGTCGTTGGCATGTCTTGGCACTGGGGGTTGGCATGTTTTTCGTCTGTCCCTTATCAGAGGGCATCTTGAGGGCACAGAAGCCCGAGGAATCCCACATCGAACGCGGGGATTGTGTACCATTTGAGTTTTTCCATAGCTTCCCATGTTTAACACGGGGTATGTCGGGAGTTTAGCATCTTGCGGAGATGGATCGGACTGATCGAAACACTGAGAGTAGATCAGATTGAAAGACCCCCTAGGGGGAACACCGATGTTGGGGCCAGCACGTGGGTGGCTTCCCGGCTTCCATGGAGTGGGATGGGGTGGCATGATCTCACTGGGATGTGGCATCCTGGGTAAGGATCCGGATGGATGATGGAGTGGAACATTGGGATTACGCTCTGAGATGGACCAAGAGGGGAAATAGGGGGCTTACGCTCTGAGGCAGCCAATAATGGTGCTGGTGAACCGACGCGAAGGGGTTGGAACAATTGAGTGATGGGATTGAACCTCGTGGAGGATTCCTATGTAACATGTGTTAACACGGATCAATGTCCACGTAGTTTAGGGCATACAGTTTAACGTCATGCGGGATGAAATACTATTTAGCATCATGCGGGACGCGGGCATATAGTTTAACATCATGGGGAATGAGATACAGTTTAACGTTATGCGGGACGAAGGCATTTGGGGCTTACGATCAGAGGCGGCCCAGAGTGGATATGGGGCTTACGCTCTGAGGCGGACCATGGTGGTTGGGGAACTGACGTGGAGAGGTCGGAACGACCGGGTGGTGGGCTTGAACCTCGTGGAGGCTTCCTACGTACCATGTGTTAGCACAGATCAAAGTCCACATAGTTCTTTGGGATGGGGCTTATGCTCTGAGGCGGCCCATAGAGGATGTCATGGTCGATGCATGCTCTAAGCCCACGTGAGTCATGCTCAGTATGAGAAACAAGAGGTAGCAGGGACCAGACGAACACGCCGCAAAGGGTGCGTCCGTGAGAAGCGGAAAGGGGCTTACGCGTTGAGTGGCCCAAAGAGGAAATAGGGGCTTACGCGTGGTTAACCGCCCTGGATACCGGGTCTTACTCTAGGATGGAGGCCCGTGGTGTGACAAAGCATAGTGGGAAAGGGATTGCCCTAGCCTTGGTATGGGGAAGTACGGAGATGCACGGGTGCAACCTTCCGCAAGAGAGGCTAGGGGCTTATGCTCTGAAGAAGCCCTTCCCTCGTGAACAAATGCCACTCCGACAAGGAGGATCTCATTCCATGCGAGGAAGGGTCCATTACCATGGAGACGAGTGGGCATAAAGAATGCCCGAGATGGGGGGACCCTGCGTGCGAAGCATGGGGTCAGACCACAGTTTAACGTCATGTATTAAGGACGAGGTGCTTAGCAGTTTAACATCCTGCAGCTTGGACGAGGTGGGTTCGCTCCACACCCCTATGGATTACATGACCAATTCCCTCTACCCCTTGTGGGAGGGAAGGTATCGGCAAGGACTTAGCAAAGGGGGGCCGCAGGGCGAACCATTCAGGGGTCCACGTTTGCGTGGCTATGCGAAGAAGCAATAGCCGTTAGCAAGCCTATGTGGAGAAGCATAAGGCAAAGCAACGCAACGGGAAACACCGCCCAAGGAACCTTGAGGTTACTTCGTACGAGCCTGGAAGGCCGTACGGGAAAACAATGCATGGTGCGCATGCCTGGTAGGGAAGAGATCAGGTGTCGGCATGGAGAGGCAGCCAAGGGGCGTCAAGGTAATGGGGCAGGGTTATTGCACGCAAAGAGAAGTTTTGCGCGCAAAGCACCGGGATGGCGCGCAATTGGGAAAAAGGATTGCACGGAAATCACAGGGATGCTGTGAAAGGTATCACGCACACGGAAGGGGATTGAGCGTACGGGACACGGATTGTGCGCAAGGGAAGAACTCGGAGGAGGGGGAAAATTCACTTAAGCCAGTGGAGGTGCGCGCAAAGGCGAACCACGGGGCAAGTTTGTGCGAAAAGGGTAATTACCTGGAAGTCATATTGTGCGCGGGGGGAGTAGAATTGCGCGCACGGGATCCTTTACGAATTCCGCAACCCCAAACCGTTTGGGGTCGCCTTCTACTTATAGGCCTCGAACAGAGCGGAATCCAGGCGGCGCGCGAAATCTTCCACGCCGGGAACTGTTGGCGTGAAAAAACTCACCACGAGGAACCGGGGCACGCATAATTGTCTGCCTCATCGGCTCAATTACGTGCATCCCGGGGATGCTTCGCGCGAACGGCTTTATTTTGTGAAAGTCCTCCTTTATTTCGTGCACCACTTCCCGAGCCTCCGGACCGGGCCTCTGATTTTGAATATGACTTCGCTTTGCCATTTTGAAACTTCCTCTAGGAGTTACAGACTTTTTTTCGGCGTCTACCAATGCCCTCCCTCATAATTGGATTGGTGAGTGGTCACAACGGTCTGATTCCGAGGGAAACGCCGAAGCATGGTCACTCCCGGGCGCTTAGCGCGCAAACAACCCATGCGGCGCGCAAAACGATGGATCGGCGCGGAATTTAATTTCCACCCGGCGCGGAACAGTGGCCTCACCTATTAAAAGGGGCAC
Organism: Viscum album; assembly: GCA_963277665.1. Taxonomy (NCBI): domain Eukaryota; kingdom Viridiplantae; phylum Streptophyta; class Magnoliopsida; order Santalales; family Viscaceae; genus Viscum; species Viscum album. The sequence goes on along the minus strand of OY728132.1, from coordinate 579,869,547 downwards.
TAGGTCCCAAATCCGTACTTCATCTTTTCCGCGCGATAGGCTTATCGCTCTCGTGCGCGAAATTGCTCCCGCGGCTACGTGTAAAAATGCTCCGATAGCACGGAATTCTTTCCGAATTTTGGTCGTCTTTGTGCGCCTACTAGGGATATTTCACGCTTAGCGTGCCGATTGCGAGACCATCTCCTGGATTTCACGCCGCCACTTCGTATTTCACGCAGTACTCTCCGATTCCGCGCACAACATTCTGGTTCCATGAAACTCCTGAGATATTCGAGATGGCCGCAAACCGAGTTGATGAGGGGGAAGCTGCCGCTCGTAGGACCGAAATGGCGGCGACCGAGGGGGTTTATGGTGCCAAGGTGATTGTTTCCGACAACCTGACCTTGTTCAATCTGCTGACTCCAGCCCAGAAGACGTATCCCCTATCTGACAACCTCCCACTCTAGAACATTGGCACCTGGAGGAAGTGCCCCTGCCGGGCTTCGATGGGTGACCCGGGAGGACGAGCTTCCTCACCACAACATCACCAACAATGGTCGTCCTGCCAGGGAAACCAGACATATGGACGTATATGTACTGAACCCAAGGACTAGGACCATTACTGGGGATGATCCTGTCACAGAGAATTCTCCAGCCCTCTACGCGAGTACGTTCCGTCAGAGCGTCATAGATGACACGAAGGGCTGGCTGAAGGACTGGGAACTGCGGTCCAGGGGAAACTTCACCAGCAAGTGGGCCTGGTCGTTCTGGGTTCTCCATACTTGCGACAAGTTCGGGGATGAACTGCGGCATATTGGTATGTTCGAGGCGGTATGGACGTCGCAGTTCCACTTCCACCATCAACCTGAGCTCATGCCTGAGCTATTCACCCGATGGTCTCCTGATACCAACACATTCCACCTTCATCATGGGGAAGTTGGCATCAGTCTCTGGGACGTTCACTGCATCGTAGGTATCCCACTAGAGGGCTACTAATACGATGAGTTTGTTCCCCAAAAGATCACCTAGGAAGACTGGTCATGGATGCCTATGCTGACGTGGCACCTGTTGGAGCGGGCCAAAGATAGGTCGGGGGTCAAGGACTTCCTGAAGGACATTGCCTACAAGGGCTGGTTCAACCAGTTCCTTGAGAAGGATCCGGCCATCAAGATGACAGGACGGGGTAAACGGTGCCCAACCACGGCTCAGAGGAGTAGGGATGGGTCATACTGGAGGACCCTGGAGGTGGGGCAATACCAATCATGGGGCTACCACGTCATTGAGACCCAGGAACCAAACATCTGATACGTCGGGTTTCTTGCTGCCTTCCTGAGCGGGTGGCTCATGCCAGTGCGGGACGCGAGGATGGGCATCCATCCAGCAACACTGGTGATGGCGTGCACCATGGATGCCAAGAAACGGTTCAAATTGGGGGTCCCCATTATGACCAAGATGTATTCCATCCTGGGACGCATCTCACGATGGGGGTTGCCTCGGAGAGTATGTGGTCCCTTCAAGATCTTCGACGGCTGGGTGGCATCTCATCTCGGTGGGTACACTTTCTGAAATGCCATCCATCCTCTGGGCAATGGCCTGCGACCATCCCTACTGAACATCGTTGGGGTGGCACTAATGACGCTCAATGAGGAGGGCATGAGAATCCGCATCGGCAACCACAAAAACTTCTGCTTCAGCCCATTCCCCACCCCGGTTGGCCAGTTTGTGGACAATGGGAGAGGCTCTCTGGAACAGTAGGAGTATTTCCATAGCATTCGAGGTGGGGTGCTCGTGGCTCGGATCGACGGGAAGGTGATCTGCAAGCCTTACGTGCCATCCCAATTCTCCAGCAATTCGGGTGCCGCCAACGAATGCCGAAGAAGGTATTCACGGCTGTCTGGAAGGAGAAGAATCCCTACGTTCTGCGCCAGATGTGGTTGATGTTTACCACTTTCGACTCTGGCGACGTCATTACTCTTCCTCCCACCAGGGTTGACGCTGGCCTAGCAACCGAGTGTGCCAAACACTGGACCATCGCGTACCCTGAGGGGATTTTACGTAAGAGTGTCTGGAAACTCGAGGTTACTCACGTGGAAACCGGGTGACGGGGAAGAAGGAAAGGTTTTGACGGAAGGGGGGAACCATGGGTGCGTCAGGCAGCGAGGCCTGTGCAGGCTAGGACTTCAGCAGCGGGAACATCACACAACGCCGTCACGACCTCGTTGCCTTTGGGGGGGCTCACATGAGGCGGCCTGGGAGCTACCTAGGAAGCAGATAAGATACCTGCTCGAACCTTCCCAATATTCAATTCTCCTGCCACTATGGTCAGCCTAAATGACCCTGCGACAATCGCTGAGCATTGAAGCCCTCTAGAAGAAGATAATGCAAAACGGGATCCACCTGCTAGAGGTCGGGCTCATTCGAATTACCGATCGGGTAAACTTCTATCGGTGGCATGCTTATCTAATGGCCATGGACACATACGTGCGCCAAAGGGGACGGCGTGAGGAGCCACCTTTCCTTGTGAAAGTGATGCTCGACCAGGAGCATGATCCGGAATTGATGCCACCGGGAGAAGGCGGAAGTGATGAGGAGTCAGAGGGGGGGGGAGGAAACTGGAGAAGATGAAGGCGAAGGAGAATATGAAGAATAAGAAGGAGAACATGAAGGTGAGGGGTCGCAGGGGGCGACCTACCAGGGGAGTCTCCGAGAGAGAGGATAGATTGTCATCTCTGATCTCGACATAACCGAGATACTCGAGGTCTGTCTCTATCTTCATTCATTTTCCTTCTTTATCCATTCTTCGTTTCGATTTCCCAACCATCTCTCTACCTCGCGCAGGAGCGTCTGAGTGTTGGTCGGGCGTCCCCACTAGAGGAGGGAGGATATGAACCGGTGGGACAGGATGGGGATCTGACACCCATCATTGAACTAACAAGCGCAGAGGGGTCTCCCATCATGGCAACTCCTGCAGCAGTAGGAACACTGGAGACTGACGCTCTAGATTCATGTAAGTCTCACGCTTCACTACTGGCGCTTGGCATCAAAAGATCCCATCTAAACAGTGTACGTATTGCGCAGTGATCTCAACATTGGAGGCTCGCCAGGCTGCGGAGCCCAGTCCGTCCATGAACGAACCATTGGCGGACATAACACCTCATTCAGAACATGCTCCATACACTGATTCGTCCCCGACAATTGGTGAGCAGGGGGCAGCAGACATTAGCGACGCTATCCTTGAGGAAAGGCTGGAAGCTGATGGAGGCATCGTCGCGGCTGGGGTGAGAGAAGAAGATCACCTGGACGTCGAGGATCCTATTCCTCATGAAGACATCCCTGGGGCAGATCCTACTACCGATCTGCTGGCTGCCTTCCCTTTGTACCGACCCGCTGACCCCGAGGAGACAGATGACTCGGACTCAGAGGAAACCGAGGAGAGCTGGATAAAACGACACAAAGGGTGGAACTGTATCCAGCGCTTTCTCAGACAGCCCCAGTCGGATTGGCTGAGGCAGATGGGATCACTCCAGACCTGGATATGATTCCTGTGCACCGGGGGAGCTGACGCTCAGTGCCTTCATCTGATGGTCCATGATTACATGGATGAAAATATACGTGAGAGCAGCCGGCGCACCGATATTGCTCAGTGTCAGGAAATATCGGCAAGCGCCCAAGCGTTGCTGAGGGAGGAGCGGGAGGTCCAGCACCTCGAAGGTCAGGCGGCAGTTAAGGAGGCCCTCATTGCAACATGCTCTGAGCTTGTGGAGCAACTGACGGCCCAACTGGCTGACGAGCAGGAACAACTGGTATAGGCGAGTCACCAGATGACCATACTTCGAACCGAGCGGGCGCAGGCACAAGCTAGGGTTGGTGAGCTGCGCAATGCGGCGGCTGACAAGGAGAGAGTCTTCAAGGAGCGAGAAGCGGTCCTGGAGGCTACCAGCCAAAGGGAAGCAGCACTGGAAAGATTGATTCAGCACGCTGATCCCAATGGGCTTTGTTTTTTCCATCTCATGAACTTCTTGCTTGTACTGCTCATCATCTCAATCCAATACATGGACAAATCCATTCATTTTTACCCTTGTTTTAATATGCTCAACCATAATTCCAAAACAAATAACAACTCATACCTATGCTCATGTGGGTCACACCCAACACGGGAAGCAAAGGATACTCATGCTATCATTTTGTCCAACTGTGGGGCATTGACCAAGCTTCAGGCATCCGAAATTGGGCCTGGATTTATGAGGAGGAGACCTCAGACCGATTGTTATATCACCTTCTCAATGTGCTCTGACACACGAGCGGGGCAATGCTGGGGGCTTCGAAATCCATCCGAACATAGGGAGATGGAGTGGAAAGGTGAATCACGCTACCTGAATTCGGAACACTATGGGGCGCGATGATGGAGGATAACTATTAACCGTGGCAGAAACGCAGCATCCATATCGTGTTGGCCTAGAATGGGGACAATAAATGAGGGCTGACCGCTGACCATGTTCGCAACACGGGGCCTAACTCAAATATCGTCGGTCAGTTTTCCGGAATGTTGGCCCAGGAAAGCAGGCGGACCATAGGTATATCATCCATATTGCTACAATAGGCAGACCAAAGGTCTATCATCCATATTGTGGCAGCAGGCGGATTAAAGTCTATCATATATACTGTTAGGGGGTCCTGTCAAACATGATCAGTCCTCCGGAACGTTGGCCCAGGACAGTAGGCAGACCATAGGTCTATCATCCATACTATTAGGGGGTCCCATCGAACATGAAAGAAAATGAAGATCCGAATAAAGGGGCATGCAAAGTGTGGAAGGTGGAGTGGTTTTTTGTTCGAACAGAGTCCAACACTCCCGAAATTGCACCACTGTGGAGGAGGCGCATTAGACGAGCGTACCGACCTGATCACGGGTCATCCCAATTGTCAGGAAGTACCTCTTTGGCGAGAGAACTGCCGCTTCCCATTATTAATATGGGGAATACCGAACTTATTCGGGGTAGATGTCTCGATTACATCACTTCCCAAGAAGTCACGCAGAGGGGCTAACAATAAGGAGGGACGGGGTTTGGAAATCCCTAGGGATGGACCCAAGACGAAATGTCCGGGCGTTCCTACGTATCTCATTAGGATGAGAATCAAGCCACACGTAGTTCTAGAAGCACAGTTTTACATCATGTTGGACGAAATAAAGTTTAACGTCATGTGGGATGAGGGACACATCTCATCTGGGGATAGGCACGGCACGGCGAGTAACCTGAAGTGAATGAGGACATAATCCCGCACCACACCATACAATCCCACAAGAGAGAGAGAGTCATGGAAAGCCAAAGAAATGATCTTAGTTTTAGGTCTTAGAACTCGGACCAAAGGAGAAGGGAAATGGGAGACACACGATAAAGCGATTGCAAAACCCAACATGAATGGGGAAAAGCCCTGCTTACTATGTGCTCCTAGGGACGCGTTTAGGCCGAGAGGCCAAGAGCGAAAAGTTAGGCTGGGCATGTGAGGAAGTTCCCAGGAACTCTTACGTATCTCATAAGGATGAGAATCAGGCCACACGTAGTTCTTGAAAGGCAGCATAGCACGATGTGGCGCCTACGTAAAGGTTGAAGGAGTCGTGCGGGTCTAGACCTCACACCAAAAGAAGCAGTATTTGATATATCTTGTTTGTTCTTGAAGGTAAATGGTTTTTTCTTTTGTGGGGAGACTGGCCTAGGGTAGAAATTCCTGGCATCTCTACAATAATAAAGCCATAACAGTCGTTGACAAGAGGCATGGTAATCGACCAATACCTGGCGTGATGTCCCCCATGGGAAGGTCATCACAATGCAGTGCCATTTTTCATCATGCAGCCAGGATGATATCATTGTTGTTTAAGGTCGTGTGGTAGGACCAACAGCACAGTTTAAGGTCATTTGGTTTGGACCAACAAAACAGTTTAAGGTCATGTGGTAGGACCAACAGCACAGTTTAAGGTCCTATGGATTTGGACCAACATCACAGTTTAAGGTCATGTGGTAGGACCAACAGCACAGTTTATGGTCATGTGGTAGGACCAACAGCATTGTTTAAGGTCGTGTGGTTTGGACCAACAACACAGTTTAAGGTCATCTGGCTTTGGACCAACAGCACAGTTTAAGGTCGTGTGTTAGGACCAACAGCACAGTTTAGGGTCGTGTGGATTTGGACCTTGGGGAACACGCATGATGCGATAAAGCACACCTAATGCAGGTGATGGTGTAACCCCATACCATCACCGTGCGCGATTCCGAGAGAGGAGCCTTGGGCCAAAGGGGCCTACGAGGATTCGACAATCAGGAGGGGGACAGGAGATGCTAGCTCCCAGCTGTTCTGGGCCCGAAACGCAATATTCGGGCGACTCCTCATTCCCCATGGGGATGAGGGTCAAGATACACGCAACCTGTAAGGAAGAAACCCAAGCACATACTCTAGCACTCAGATCACGGGAGCCCCGAGAGACACCGTTACGCAGCCTGGTCTGTCTGACGTGTGGGGGTGTACTGAGGGTTAGTACATGGAGTGTCGTGATTCCACCTTGACACGGTGGTGCAAAACAAAATGTGAATCATGCAACCAACATTCAGGGCCCAAGAAAGCCGGCGTGATGACTGGGGATTACTGCTGACCACGTTCGCAACACAACATCCAGTCGCGTTAGCCTAGAGGTGGGGGCAAACAAATGAGCATCAACCGCTAACCACATTCGCAACAAGGGATTATCATAAATTTGTTGCCTGAAACCCTCGGGCGTGTTGGCCCGTGATGGTAGGAGAGCCCTTAGTCATTGTATCTATGTCGTTCATGGGGGTCCCTCTGGGTGTGAAGGATGGTGGGGCATGAATGAAGGGGAACACGAAGCTTGACAAGAGGATGAAAACTTGCCTAAGTCGAATCTGACACTCTAGGTCCTAGACCAGGGTACTCTGAACACATCAGCAGACCACCAGAAATGGTCAAAGGGCTCAGTATGAGAGTGGCCAAAAGATGGCAGATCCCCAAGGGAAGGGAAAGTCAAAAGACCGAGGCAACCGGGAGATCGTGGGATCTCCTAAGAGACGGGGATGGACCTGAAATCTAAGTGTCCAGGCGGTCCTATGTATCCCATAAAGATGGAAATAAAGTTATATGTAGTTCTAGAGAGGCAGTTTAACATCATGTTGGATGAAATAAGGATCATAGTTTTAGGTCTTAGAACTCGGACCCAGGAGCGCAGATGTATGGAAAAATGTAGTTTAAGGTCATGCTGGACCGGGTAAGGATCTTAGTTTTGGGTCTTAGAACTCGGACCAAGGTACAGTTTAGGGTCATGCGGGACCGGGTGTAGTTTAAGGTGATGTGGGACCGGGTTCAGTTTAGGGTCATGCGGGACCCGGTGCAGTTTACGGTCATGCGGGACCGGGTGCAGTTTAGGGTCATGTGGGACCGGGTGTAGTTTAAGGTAATGCAGGACCAGGTGCAGTTTAAGGTCATGCGATACCGGGTGCAGTTTAAGGTCATGTGGGGCCGGGTGCAGTTTAAGGTCATGCGGGACCGGGATCAGTTTAATGTCATGCGGGACCGGGTGTAGTTTAAGGTCATGCGAGACCGTAGGATCCCTTAAGAAAAGTACTGCTTGAGGAACCTGGCATTGGTGGGAGGAGTTATGCGCTCACCATCCATAGTCACCAGGGAATACACACCATTGGGATAGACCTTCTGGACAATAAAAGGCCACTCCCATTTGGGCTCCAACTTGGGTGGTTTCCTACCGGGAATCATTGGCGCTCTAAGAGCCAGCACCAGGTCACCTTGCAGGAAGGAGTGGAGGCGAACCTTCTTATTGAAAGCTCAAGCCATCCCGCTCTGATTCCTTTCCAAGTTATGTAAAGCGTGAAGCCTACTTTTGTCCAGCGCTTCCAATTCGGCTAGACGGATTTAGGAAATTCTATCTGACGCTTGCTGGTCGTAGACCGTTGTGTGCAATGAGTGCAACTATATCTCGATGGGCAGGATGGCCTCAGCTCCATATATCAGGGAATACAGAGTCACCTGGGTGGAGTTACAATTCGTCGTCCTATAAGCCCAGAGGGAGTTGGGGAGCTTGTCCGGCCAACTTTTCTTGTTCTGACCAACCATATTTTTCAAAATTTTAGAGAGGTTTTTGTTAAACGCCTCGATCTGTCCATTAGCCAATGCATGATAGTGGGAGGTGTGGTTAGAGTGAATGTTGTACTTAGCGTACAATTTCTTCAGCTCGGCTACTTGGAAGTTTGTTCCGTTATCCGTGAGGATAGCGTGAGGTAATCCAAACTGATAGATGATATTGGAGCTCACGAAGTGAGAGATAGAACAGGCCTTGACTTCCCTGAGCGGGATTGCCTCTGCCCACTTCGAGAAAAAATCTGTAGCGGTCAAGATGAACCGGCACTAGCGGGCCGTCGCCGGCGGGTAAGGTCCTACGACATCCAACCCCTAGACTGCAAAGGGCCAAGAATACTTGGTAGTGTGGAGAGGAACCTATGTTCGATGCACAAAATTAGCATGAACTTGGCACGCATGACACCTCCTGGCATACTCGATGCAGTCGTAGATCATGGAGGGCCAGAATTATCCTAGCCTCCGAATCTAGTGAGACAACTTCGACCCTGCCTGGTGGGCGCCATAGAAACCAGCGTGTACTTCTTGCATGACCTGTGGGATCTCGACTTGTTGAAGGCAAAGGAGGAGAACACCATCAAATATGCACCTATAAAGGAGCTTCTCAAGGTTGGTACTGCTTTGAAGGGTGAAATACGGTGCGCGGCATCGGAATCGATCTCGCTCGGCTCGGTCCGGTGGAAGATTGATGTGCTGGAGATACTCAACCAAGGGTGTCCTCCAGTTAGGAACTGTCTCGATTACCGCACCTGAAGCCCCAGGGGATCCTAATGTAGGGGCACCAGCGTCGAGATGGTTCACTCGCGAGCCACGATCGCCCTTCGGAATAACAAGATCAATGAATCTACAGTTCGCCACATGGATAATTAGGTCATCCTGTTCGGGCTCCACAAGTGATGCGGCCAGGCTGGACAAAGCATCCACTCGACTGTTCTGCGACCGGGGAATGTGAACGGCCTCTGGCCGGGAGGGGAACTTCGCCATTAGACGGAGGGTGCACTCTAGCAATGGCACGAGTTTTGGATTTCTGATAGCATACTCACCATTGACCTGCTTGATGACTAGCTCGGAGTCCCCTTTTACATACAGATGGGGTACGTCAATCTCGAGAGCCAACTCGAGGCTAGTGATGAGGGCATGATATTATTCCTCATTGTTGGTGCAGCCTTCTAACAACAAGAATGAATATGGTAGAACGACTTGCTCAGGGGTGATGAAGACGATACCCAGGCCCACTCAGTTAAGCCTAGGATCATTGATCCTTCTACCGGTGGGGCTCCGGGAGGCACCATCTAAGTGTATCTGCCAGCATGGGATGGTGTGATCGACTGAGTGGATTGCCTCATCAAAAAAGCCTAGATCTAGTGGCTAGTCCACGGAGGTTGGGTGGGCAGCTAAGAAGTCTGCCAACGCCTATCCTTTGACGGCCTTCTGAGGTACGAACCTGATGTCGAACTGCTGGAGGATAACATCTCAGCGCGCCAATCGGCCGGTCAACATAGGTCGGTTCAAGATGTATTTCAACGGGTCTACCTAAGAGACCAGCTATACCTCGTGGTGCTGCAAGTAGTGCCACAACTTTTTCACGGCAAATACGAGCGCCAGACAGCTCTTCTCGATGGGAGAATATCTAATTTCCGCGTCGAGGAGAATGCGCCTGGGGTAGTATAGGATATTCCTTGTTCCCTAGTAGTTATTCTGGGTGAGAATTGCACCGAGGGATCACACTAGGGCGGTCACGTAAAGGACCAACAGTTTCCCGGAAACGGGTGGCATTAGGACCAGAGGTTGAAGCAGATACTACTTGATTTCCTCAAAAGCAATCTGACACTCTTCTTCCCATCCATAGGCGGTGCCTTTCTTCATGAGACGAGAAAAGGGATTACACTTGCCGGCCAGATTGACAATGAATCGGCATATATAGGTTAAGTGGCCTTGGAGGCCTCGAAGCTCCCAAATATTATTTGGGGGAGGCATCTAACTGATGGCCTTGATCTTCTCTAGGTTGATCTTGATGCCTCGATACCTAACAATGAATCCAAGAAACATTCCAGAGGTGACCTCGAAGGCGCACTTCAATGGGTTCATCTTCAAGTGGTGAGAACGGAGGAAGCCGAACACTTTCTCAAGGTCTTTGAGATGGTCCTGGAGCTGACGAGATTTATCCACCAGGTCGTCCACATAACACTCTACCAACGTCCCGAGAATCGGCTTGAATATTTAGTGCATAGCCCGTTGATAGGTGGAACCCATATTCTTTAGGCCGAAGGACATAACCTGGTAGCAGAAAGTACCCTGGGGGGGCCTGAAGGCAATGAAATCTTCATCCTCAGGGGCCATCCGGATCTGGTTGTACCCGGAGTACCCATCCATGAAGGATAGGGCTTGGAACCCGACCGTGGCAGTGATCAACAACTCTATCACGGGAAGGGGAAAATAATCCTTCAGATAGTGGCGATTGTGATCGCAGAAGTCAATACAGACCCTAATCTACCAATTATTCTTCCTGACTGGCACAATGTTGGCTAGCCCCCTGGGGTACTGGACTTCCTTGATGTAGTTGGACTTGATGAGCTTATCAACTTCGGCCTCAACCATGGCACCATGAGAGGGGTGCATCTTTCTGGGAGGTAGCTTGAACCCACGATGGTTTGCTGGGAGGCCAAGGCGGTGGATGGCTACCTGGGGATCTAGTCCCAGCATCTCGCCATAACTCCAGGAAAACACATCACAGTGTTGTCTGAGGAAGTCTATGAACCGTTGTCGTTCCTCGGGGGGCATAGCGGTGCTGACCAATGTGGGTCTCGGGTCCTCCTTTCTACTGAGGTTCACCTGCACTAACTCGTCGACCGTGGTGGATACGCACTCCTCAAAGGCAGGAGGAGAATCTTCCATGTCCTCATCTCCACTCGTGGGGGGATCACCCATGGGGGGAGCCGTTTCGGGTTTGCCAGACCCTGATGGCAAGCTGGTGCCGGCTTGGGTGGCAGAGGTCTTCACGTTAGGAGACTCATGCACCACAGAGACCATGGCGACAAAGGCGGTTGATCCAATCCCATCTAGCCTTCGGCCCATGGGTCCATGCTTTATGATATCAAAGTAGTAGTGGCACGTTGGCTTGAGCCGGTCGATTCTGGCCCGACAAAAAAGACACGTATGACGTACTGTTGTTTCCATGATCCCAACGTCCCGATATCGTATAGGGGTAGGAGGCTCGGGGATCACCTGAGCCTGGTTGGTGTAAGAGTACGAGGTGATTTCCCGCCGTCGCTTGGACCCGGAAATATGCCTTCCTCTAGTACCGGAGACAACAAAGCACAGCCCCATGTCGGGGGTCGTGGCCACCAACCGATGGATTGGGAAGACATATGGATCATCCAAACCTTCCCAGGGATCACTCGTGATAGTGGCAGGATCGACCTCACTTGCCAGGATATGCTTGTACTTGCTCTTGTAATAGTCAGCGTCCAAATAACGGGCTTCACAAGAGTCAAAAGGAGACTCATCTCCTTGGAGCACGCCCACTCGACCCTTAAGGGAGTATTTGAGGCACTAGTGATATGATGAGGGGACCGATGCGTGAAGGTGGATCCACGTCCTGCCCATCGACGCGTTGTAGGTGATTTCCTGAGAGACAACCATGAATTCGGTATTGGAAATTATGCCGCCGAACTGGGTCTTTAGACGAATCTTTCAGAGTGGAGTTTTCTCGGTCCTGTGATACCCCTGAATCCTGAGGGCAGAGGGAGTTAGATCATCCTCAGACAGGCCCAGCCTCCACAGCGTCCGAGTTAGGATTAGGTTAATCCCGGAACCTGTGTCCACAAGACAGCGGCAGACTTCCATGCCATTGAACTGGCCGGTGATGTACATTGGGCGGATGTGCCCCTGTATGGGAAGGTCTTCATCTTCACCGGAAAATGAGATAACCGCCTGACATTCAGTGTCCTCAATCACCACGATGTGGAAGGCTTCTACGGCCGCTACCTCCGTTACAAACTGGAGGGGGCTCCATAGAGCCTCGACGACCGCCTCATGAATTTCAAACAATAGGATAAGGGAAACAAGGATAGAAATCCTTACTGGAATGCGGAACAGGTGCTTCAGAACATCATACTTTCAATCCAAACATGAGCTTCTGCCTACAGGAGTCCGCTATGCGATTGGAGGTATGACGGGCCCTGTCGGTGGGATCGGTCACTGACTGGTACTAGGCACGTCTCGTTGTTCATTAGTCGAGGCCTGAGAGGTGGTTGTCGTGATAGTACCGAAAGGCTGTAGTCGGCCTGTGGCAGGGCAGGGTTGGTTGTGGCATGACCGTGGTGGTCCGGCTTGATCCAACAACACAAATGGTGGAGGAGATGAACCTGCCGACACGGGGTGAGGGAGCCGCGTGTGCTGATCTCTGCATCAGGCCTGCTGCCTTGTCACAGTAGCATACACGACCTGACTGGAGGTGAAGACTGCCATGCCCCGGTGATTCATGTAGCCACGGCTCTGCCGATGTTGGCGAGGGCTGGGGACATTGGGGAGGTCCACCTGGAATTCCTCATCATCGGGAGTCAAAAAGGGATTTACCAACTCTATGGTGTTAACTGAAGCGTACCCCGGGCTTTCACTGGAGGATTCATCCACTACCGGACAGAGTCTCGAAGGGATCCCCATTTATAGGGGCATAAAATCGCCAAGCGTGCGGGAAGATGACGGCATTGGTAGGGCACGTTCTTTCTTCTTGCACCGCCACTAGCTCTTCTGGGAAGAGGTAGGCTAGGACAACAATTCCAAAGTGGCGCTCGTAGATTCTGAGGGCTCTGGATGACTCAGGCAGGCACAGATGATGCCATGGGCACGTGCGACCGTCCTGCGGGCCATCCAGTCATTATAATTCCAGGACCCACAGTTGGAAACCTGTTCCCACTCATCCTCGTTGCCACTACTACTATCTGATCTCACGAAGACACCTGCCACTTTCGTCGGGGCTAGGCCCAACCTGACTATGTTGTTGTCAGTCTGGTCTTGGAGCCAGTCTTGGAACACATAGCATCGCTAGATATTGTGCCCCAGGGTTCGGCGATAAGGTAAGTAGTTAGGGTGATCAGTGAGACGCGCCTCTTTCGGCTTCTGGCCCTCAGGCAGCCGCACAATCCTCTGTTCCACGGCGCTACGGAAAGAAACGGGGACCTGGACCTCATCCAACGAGTAATCCCAATTCCATCTGTCTGGAAAGTGGGCTCTTGGAGGATGACCATGACCAGGGGCCGAAGGATCAGGCCGAGGAGGTGGAGCCTGATTATCTCGCTTAGGTGGTAGCGGTGCGTTATGCGGAGGAGTTTTCCGGTTTTGAAGCGGTCGCTACTGGGCTGGAGGTTGTGCCCGTGGGGGTGGACCCCTATGGGGCTGCTGAGCTGGCCTTACTGGTAGAAAATCTAGCTGTCTAGGGGCCTCTATCTAGGCTACAGCAGTGGGCTCGGATCTGGCGGCTCTCCTTTCAGGGATTACAGGATGCAGCAGGCATGCCTGACTGGCCTGTTGCAGGGCTTCTTCGAGGCGGTGAGCATTGTCTGAGAAGTCCCGGAACCCTCCAGGGTAATTCTGAGTGATCAAAGAAGGAACCAGCTCCATTTTAATGTTCCCTACACACATTGTCAGTAATTTCCCCAGAGTCAGTGACATGTCAAGGGAGTACGTGAGCCCCTTCCACCGGGCGACGAAGTCCGCAACCCACTCATCGGGCCTTTTCTTTCACCTGAAGAGGTCTGCAATGTTTGTCTTCCAGGTTGTGGAACTGAACTAGTAGAGGAACTACCGAAGAAGGTCCTCCAAGCTAGTCACAGATCCAACAGCGAGCTGGCTGTACCAGATGAATGCTGGTCCTTCCAGTGTCTGAACGAAGCAACGGAGCTTGGCAGCCTCTTACTGCGCCAGAGTCCCTAACATAGGCCCGAACATCGAGTTGAAGTGGGAAAGGTGTTATGGAGGGTCTCTAGTCCCGTTAAAGGGGGAGAAAGTGGGGTTCCCAAATCCTGGCGGGGTCGGTATATCATCCACCCATGCTGGGTATGGCTTGTCATCCGGTGGGATTGCCACCTGCTGAGTTTCCAGGTCATCAAGCCGGGCGATGAGTGCTTCCATTAGATCATCCGGACGCGGATTCCTGTCCTGATGGGGATCTCTAACCACAAGCGCGTTTCTAGGATCTTCAATCTGGTAGTCAATATCAGCAGCTCGTGGGGCGGCTGGCGGAGCGACTCTCGGGGCAGCGGGAGGAAACCGAGCAGGTTCCCCCAGGTGATCCCGCCGCTCGGGAGGGTTCGGTGAAACTTATCGTACCCTCTTGTCATGGGCTCCGGCCTCTCCCCTGTCAGCGAACGCAACATGGTCGCAGTTTCCTGGGGGAATCTCAGCAAGGGGTAGGTGCTCGTGGCCCTGCTATCCTGGTCCAGGGTTACCGTAGTCCGGTCGCCGCTCTGCAATGCGTTCGGCCAAGATCTCATCAACCAGCCTCTTTTGCTCAGCAAGTTGTTGGCTTAGTGTGGCCTTTTTGGGATCTTCATATTCCTTCTACACCAAGGCATATGGGTTGGTGATTTTGATAGACCTAACGTTCTCTTTACCCTTGTCGATGTTTCGGCTCAGTGTTAGTGCCTCCATGGGTACAGGGAGACCTAGGAGGCTCCTCTGTTGGCGAGTAATCCTCCCAGATGGGTCCAGTAGTGGCTTTTCCTTAGGGGGAGAGTCATAATTGAGGAGCTTCACACCGTTTACCTCATCTGAAAGGTCATCCATGTTGACCGCCACTGCCCTTGGTGATGTTCCCTCAGGGCCACCCAGTGAATTGGGCTATCGGCGGATCGCACAGAAAAGAAGGGCAGCGAACTGCCCCCATCCGCAGACGTGTGCATGGGGGTGGCTTCCTCAATAACTTTACGGAGTACTTGATAACTCTGGATGCATTGTTGCTGGAGGGCCCTGTGGTGGCCAAGTGAATCGGGGTGCCGAAACATAGGGAGCACTACCAGGTCGACCCGACGACACTGCTCACCGATATCCTCGAGATGTGCTTGACTCCTGGGATAAGGCGCTCGCTGATGGCGAAGACGGGAGTGAGTCACCGGAAGAGTCTGGTGGAAGCATTCAAACTCTCCCGGGGTGAGTGACTCTGGCATATCAAAATCAGACCCTGCGACCGGCCAAAACTTCTCAGGGAAGTGGCCCGCTGCGAGGATGGTCCAGAAGCTCCATGACTCCAGTTCGGGGTCCGGACCTTACTGCCCCTGCTCGTCAACCGAAAATTGTTGGGGAGATAGCAACGGCGCCGAGGCTGGCTGCTGGGCTGGTGGGTTGGCCGGCGGGGAATATGGTGAATATGCCGATTGGCCGATGATCCCTGAGTCATCCTCCAGGGTTTGTAGTGCCCTAGCTGCCACGTCGTGATAGGGTGGGCCGGTGAATGGGTCTCCTGTCACAGTGTTGGTGCTTTCCGAGGTTGTGTCACCTTGTGACTCTTCCATTGGTCCCTAGAAAAGTTCCCCACCCTCCCTAACTGAGGCGAAAGGTGCTTCCGGGGAGGCTAGTGGTAACTGCGGGTCTGACCCCTGGGTTTACGCCAAGTACTCGTCCTCCTGGATATACCTTTGGAGGGAGGAGGGAATCATACGGATCTCACATTCGGGGAGTACAAGACTGACATGCCGCGTCCCCATCCCTGACCTCGACTCAAAGGGTTGGGGGGGAGGTTTCGTGGTCGAGTCGTATTCTGCCTCAGAGTCTGAGAAACAGACTGGTCTAATTTCCGTCCGAACTCCCCTAACATTCCTCTTACGGTGACGACGCCCCGCCTTCCTACCCCTGGGTGGCTCCTCAGGGTAAGGATGATTTTCCTCAAGGAGTCCCCTCACCGCAATTGCACTGGGGCAGAGGGGACTGATGGCCGGGGTGTGAGAAGCACCAGGACAGATGTCGAAAGGGACATGGGGAGGACCTCCATGTGAGTGAGCGACTGGATATGCAACGGCTCCATACTCGCGGCCAGCAGTAGGGGGAGTGACCTCATACCCGGTGTAGTGGGTGCTGGAAAGAGTCATACCCGGAGCGTAGCTGTTGCGAAGAAGCCATCGGCTTTCCAGATCAATAGCACAGAATGAGCCTTCATGGTGGGTGGCACTACCGCGGATTGGTCCGTGGTGGCCATTTCCTGTACCCGCATCCAGGAGAGTCGACCCAACTTTCCTGCAGGATGGTTAGGGCCTCGATCCCAGTCAGGCATGTGACTACCCCTACTCAACGTGTGCGGGGATCTGGTAGCAAGAGTCAGCAGTGGCTCGGGCCACAGTGGTTGCTAACGCTGGTGCCCCAGGACGGGCGTTCTCTTCCGCTCGCGCCCGACGCTGGGGTCGGGTCAGATGGGTCAGAGCTGGTGGTGCGGGCATGAAGATTGCCTGCTCCTCGGCCCGGGGAGTCGGGCGGTGGCATCGACACAGCCTAGAGGGGGTTCTTTCCATTAACCCCTGTAAAGGGTCTCCGATCGGGCACACCCAGACATCCCCCACCTCATTGGCGTAAGGGAGGGATGTGTCAAGGGGCTCCGGGGATAGGCTCCCGAATAGGTTGAACGTCGGAGTGGGGAGATATGGCTCCCTGCGAGGCCCTCGGGGGCGGCGATGGTGGTGAGGCGCAGCCGCCTCTAGATCCAAACGGGCCATGCTCCTGGTGGGGACGATCCCTTCCTTGTCGTACCTACGAACCAAGTCGTTGATCACCCTTCGCTTGATGATTTCTGATGAGGAGAGGGGGCGTGAGCGCCTGGTAGCTACGGTGGTCGAAGTTTGAGAGACTATGGAAAAGGCGGGACCACGCGGGGTGGCCGCGTCGGTACTGCCCTTGCCCCTACGCCGGTGGGCAGGTGGTGATCGAGCTCTAGATGCAGTGATTCGATTCCTGGAAGCAGTGAGATGAAATCATTAGTACTAACGGGAAAAGAAATCAACAACCAATAGCCCATCGTCATTCCATTCTCCATGGTCGGCAAGAGGGATCCATGCTAAAGACGTCGTAGAACGGAGTGGTCAATGTCTTGACGGCCTCGACCCCTGGCGGGTTTCACGTCCCGGTGGTAGGTATCCAGACCTGGTGACATGCTGATCATCCAACACCCCGAATGCTACCATTCTCCGTATTAAGGAGAAGAGATTCACATTGGGTTCACCATTTTCTATTTCTAATGCTTTTACGCTGGGGCGCGTGCGCGTGTCCGTCACGCATGGGAGGACGCACGGCTCGTTTCCCCGCATTCCCGCTTTCCAAAGGCGGGTGGCATCCATTTTTTATTCAAGGAAGTCTTCTCCTTGATCGAAATCGGGATAATGGTATGTCGGTTCTTCGTTCCATGGATTCCTCCTCGGAGCTCATCACCTAGTCCGGGTCTCCCTCATAGATTTAAGACGGGTTCGTGAAGCTCGTTCCTGGTGCCATATCTGCATGGACTCCAGTTAATTAAGTTGATTCCGTCAAGACGCTCCAAGGGGTCTTGTCAGGGCAGCAACCTTCGATGAAGAGAATGGTCACGTTGGGAATTTGGGGCTAACGCTTAGAGGCGGCACATAGTGGATATGGTTCTTACGCTCTGAGGTGGCCCATGGTGGTCGGGGAACTAACGTGGAGAGGTCGGAAGGACCGGGTGGTGGGCTTGAACCTCGTGGAGGCTTCCTACAAACCATGCGTTAGCATGGATCAAAGTCCACGTAGTTCTATGGGATGGGGCTTATGCTCTGAGGCGGCCCATAGAGGATGTCATGGTCGATGTGCTCTCTAAGTCCACATGAGTCATGCTCGGTGTGAGAAACAAGAGGCAGCATGGACCACACGATCGTGTTGCAAAGGGTGCGTCCATGAGAAGCGGAAGGGGGCTTACGCGTTGAGCGGCCCAAAGAGGAAACAGGGGCTTACGCATGGTTAGCGGCCCTGGGTTCCAGGGTTTACTACAGGATGGAGGCTCGTGGTGCGACAAAGCGCAGTGGGAAAGGGACTCCGCTGGCCTTGGCAGGGGGAATTACAGAGATGCACGGGTGCAACCTTCTGCAAGAGAGGCTAGGGGTTAACGCTCTGAGGCAGCCCTTCCCCCGTGGACAAACGACACTCTGACAAGGAGGATCTTATTCCATTCTAGGAAGGGTCCATTCCTGTGGAGACGAGTTAGCATAATGAATGCCTGAGCTGGGGGGACCCTGCGTGCGAAGAACGGGGTCGGACCACAGTTTAACGTCATGTGTTAAGGACGAGGTGCTTACCAGTTTAACGTCATGAAGCTTGGACGAGGTGGTTTCTCTCTACACCCCTAGGGATTACATACCCAATTCCCTCTACCACTTATGGGAGGGAAGGCATCGGCAAGGCCGTAGAGAAGGGGGGTCGCAGGGCAAACCATTGAGGGGTCCACGTTAGCGTGGCTATGCAAAGAAGAAATACCCGTTAGCGTGCCTATGCAGAGAAGCATAAGGAAAAGCAACGCAACAGGAAACACCGCCCAAGGAACGTTGAGGTTACTTTGTACGATCCTGGAAGACCGTACAGGAAAACAACGCATGGCGTGCATGCTTGGAAGGGAAGACATCAGGTGCCTGCGCGGAGAGGCAGCAAAGGGGCTTCAAGGAAATGGGGCCGGGGTGTTGCGCGCAAAGAGAAGGTTTGCACGCAAAGCACCAGGATGGAGCGCAATAGGGCCAAAGAATTGTGCGGAAAGCACTGGGATGGCGCGCAAGGTATCGCGCACACGGAAGGAGATTGCGTGCACGAGACACGGATTTCGCGCAAGGGAAGAACATGGAGGAGGGGGAAAACTCACTTTAGCCAGTGGAGTTGTGCGCAAAGGAAAACCACAGGGCAAGGTTGTGCAAAAAGGGGAATTACCTGGAAGTCATATTGTGTGCGGGGGGAGTCAGATTGCGCACACGGACGCCATTCCAAATTCCGCAACCCCAAACCATTTGGGGTCGCCTTCTATTTATAGGCCTCGAACAGCGCGGAATCCAGGCGGTGCGTGAAATCTTCCGCGCTGGGAACCGTCGGCGCAGAAAACCTCACCACGAGGAATCGGGGCGCGCAAAATTGCACGCCTCACCAGCTCGATTATGCGCATCCCGGGGATGCTACGCACAAACAACTTTATTTCGCACAAGTCCTCCTTTATTTCACGCACCACTTCCCGATCCTCCGGACTGGGCCTCTAATTCCGAATATGACTTCACATTTCCATTTCGAAACTTCCTCTAGGAATTACGGACTTTTTTTCGGCATCTACAGGAGCCATTATAAACCAAATATGACTTTATTATAACATAATATTTTAGGTTTTTCCTAAAGTGCCCCTCTCCTCGCTTATAAAAGGGCACCTCCTCCCTCTTCTCTTGACACAATTTTGAGCCTTCAAGCTCAGCCAACCCCAAACCATTTCCCTTCTCAACAACCCTAGAAACATAATAGTTTTTATGGTATTCTTCAAAGTCCAATTTTAGTACCCTAAGATGAGGTTTCAAGGAGGCGCGTCGAAGAAGAGGTAATATCCGTTACTGATTTTTTCAAATTTAATTCTTCTTCTAATTCCTCTTAAATAGTTGTTTCATTATGAAGTAATGAAATTATTATCACTCATATATGGATATGTTGTTATAAATATGAAAAAACCCTATTTCACCTTCTATCCATCCTACAGAAAATTAAATCACCGTGTGTGCGTAGGTACGGAATACCGTCTCCACGCCGTGGTGTTATCAATTTTTTCACCACCACCTTACTTGGATGGGTATAATGGTGTAAATAATAAATATATATGGTCATTATAACATCTTAATTATTCTAATATATTATATCATCCACTCCAATTATATTAAATAATTATGGGAATGATCTCTTCGCTCGTGCGTACGTACGGATTACCGTCTCCACGAACGCGATGAGATTCATTTTCCATGATTAAACATTAAATTATGATTATAAAGTATATATAATAAATAATCATGAATGATATTACATAATAATAATTCTGGATTTATGTAAATATATGTTTCATTTACTTAATTCCATTCAATTCAATAAGGAAACAAAAATAGCGTCCATGCGTACGTACAGCCTACCGTCTCCATGAATGGTGAATTTCATTTCATTCATCTATCTATTATATATATATATACAGAATATATATGACATATAAATCATTATTTACATTTTGGAAGTAAGTAAATCAGGATATAAGTAAAAATAATATCAATAACAACAAGTCTAAACACGTACGATAAATAAAACGACTTTACCCAAAACACTGCTTTAACATCGAACTTACAAAAGAACGGGTAATATAAAGTCATAAGTGAACCATATATGATATTATAACAATGAATATGATTCTGTATTAAGTAAATGAAATTATTTAAATAATTATACAGGAGTTTTAGATACGTACAAAGCATATCGGACCTATGGTAAGGGATAATTATTCCAATCTCATTCTTATCCGATATTGTTTATTCGTAAGTATTTACTAGGGTTATGTTTATTATCCATGTCCATATGTTCTCAAAAAAATTTCATAAATTTTTTACATTTCTTCCATTTATGTTTAAAGTAATTTTTACCCTTTTTTACTTTTACGACATCGTATGGAGGAATTTTTCTTTTGTTTACCATACGAGGTACTTTTTGACTTTTCCGACAAAAGTACGAGGAGAATACTTTTTTAACTTGTACGGCATGAATGGATTCTTATAGTTTCATAACACCTTATTTACAAGAATAATACTGT
This sequence comes from Viscum album, assembly GCA_963277665.1. Lineage (NCBI taxonomy): Eukaryota > Viridiplantae > Streptophyta > Magnoliopsida > Santalales > Viscaceae > Viscum > Viscum album. Next base: position 579,848,618 of record OY728132.1, on the reverse strand, counting down.
ACAATATTTCATGATTATTTTCAACAAAATCATTTCTTTTAAAATTTCATGTCATTTTGTGAAAAGAAAATGATTTTGAAGAAGAAAGGATATTTTCCTCAAGAATTCATTTCAAGTGTTTTGTCAATACTATTTTACATATAAGATGAAATTATTTAATATGTGTATGTTTCAAGTATAATGTCTCTAGTATTTACATGGTTTCACTTATCTTATGTTGAAATGATATCCATTTGTTTTATATGGATTATGTTATGATGGGATGACGTTTATGAAACCCATTTTATTCTTTGGGTTATGATGAATGAGTTATGTTTATTTTATGGCACAAGTAAGAATGATTTCATTATGAGATGGGTAGGAACTATATATCCCTCCAATTCATTGGGTAAATATTTATATCTCATGATATAGACATGGCTGAAATAGCAAGTTAATCCCACTCAGTGATACGGGACTGGAATGAGGAGTGAACTCTGTTCAGTAAGGGACTTTGTCCACTAAGATGGTCTTGGTAGCAATGCATTGGCTACTATGGAAATAATATCATGTGATTAATGGTTTTACACAATTAAATGTTTTATTCCCGTGCTATTTTATCATTATTGATGATCCATTATTATTTATTCCTTACGTACTTCCATGTTTTATGTCATTGCTCAAGATTTTGATGTTTAAACATTATGTTCCTGTTTTTTTTTAAGTTCGAATGTATATGATTTATTCTATTTTCTCCATTCTTACCCTTACTGAGAATTTGATCTCACCCTTTATATGTTTTCTTTTCCCCAGGATTTAATGAATGGTTTAGGTAAGAAAACAAAATGGGAAGATCTTTGTGGGAGATGTTGAAGATATTTCACCTTGATTAGAAGATTATATTCCGATTTTCCAAAGACACTAAACTATTACGGTCCCTGTGTGTCTATTTTTTTATGTATTAAGTATTCCAAAAAAGTAATGTAATTTCAATGTACGTCAAGCTTTGGGCCTCTATAGTTAGTATCAGAGGAAAGGTTTAGTCAACCTTTGAAAACTAGGATGCGAAAACTTTAGTGAAATCTCTAGAGATATTTCTAAGGTATGTCTAGGGATGTCTCTAAGGTTAATTATAAGTATAGGTTATATTCCTAGAATTATGGTAACAATATTAGAATTAACCATAAGATATTATATATTGAAGGTACTCCCCCTTTATTATGTTGTTTTCCCTAACATGATTTTTGCCTCTCACACTATTCTTTTTGGGTTTTAGACGATGGTTGGAACCCGAAAGAACTGTGTTGATCAATGTAATGGACATTGCAATGGAAAATGCAATTATTGTCCTCCTGAAAAAACCAAAATTATGGGAGATATAGTGCATATTCTTATTGATATACCAACACAAGCTATGAATCATTCTAGACTTCCAAATGAGCAGAGAAGGGAACAATATTCTATTGGGTCCTTCATGAGGCAACATCCACCTTCTTTCAGTGGGTCTTCTGATCCACTTGTTGCTGAACAATGGATCAATACCATTGAAAATATATTTTCCTTATTTTGCTATTCGGAACATGAAAAAGTCATTCTGGCTATTTACCTTTTAGAAGATGAAGAAAATAAATGATTGACTCTAATTAAGAATACGAGGCCTCGAGATGAAATTGAATCTATGGAATGGGATGAGTTCAAGAACTTATTTTTCAATAAGTACTTCCCTCGCATTCTTCGAACAAAGATGGAAAAGGATTTCCTTGAGCTTAAGAAAAACTGATGATGAATCTGTTGGTATATATGAAGCAAATTTTACAAGGCTTGCAAGGTATGCATCTAGCTTTATCATCTAACCTGAAAGTAATGTTGATCGATTCTTCAGTGGCTTAAAACCAAGTTTTCGAAGGGCATTAGCTATAAGAGACTTTAGTAGCTATGAAGAAATTTTGTGTTGTTCTATCAAGGTAGAAATGTAAGTTGGTGTTACATATCCATCTCATGGTTTTGACAAGAAAGAAAATATGAAGTTCAAGGAGAAATCTCAGAATAATGGTGAAAAGAAGATGAATGTTTCTTTATGCAAAAAGTGTGGAAAGAAGCATGGTGAAGATTGTCTTAAAGGGACTAGAAAATGTTTTAAGTGTGGAAAATAAGGTCATCGAGCAGGTGAGTGTCGAAGTAATGGAAAAAGGGTTGCTAATGATGTTAATAAAGAAAAGACTTCAGAGAATGCACCACCAACGCTTCAATGCTTCAAGTTCAAGGAAATGGGACATTATACTAATCAATGCCCTAATCCAATGGTTAATGATGATCAACGTGAGCAACCTCTTATGGAAAAGGATAAAGGGAAGTCACATGCGATCACTATTTGTGATGTTGAGTTTGAAAATGATGTTGTGTAATGATTAAGTGTTTATGTAATGAGATTTCAAAATAGTATCATGGAATCTCATTTATGGTATCGTGGAATTTTGCAATATCTATGTATTGGTTTTCAATAAATATATGGTACCGGTAACCATGAAAAGTGAGTGAAATATTTTTGGAAAGAATATGATATGCGCATAATGAAGGGATAAATAAAAAATGAAATGATCTCATGACTGATATAAGCACAAAGTGATATCATGGTTTGAGTATATAGAAATTTTGGGATTTTGGTATGTGGAAAGAGTTAACTTTTTACAGCATTCATGTTTTCACTAAGGTTCTATGGTAATTCATGTTTCAAAAGAATACATGATTAATGTATTGACATGTTTGGAATGTTACCAACTAGATATAAATTATGATATATGGGGGATAAATGATGGTATTCACGTGCTTGTTATGTAACCTTTCAATTAATCGTTTTCCTTATACTATGCGATTGGAAAGATGTATTTTGGATAAGTCTAATGATTCAAATAGATTATGTTGGACATTAGATAGTATTATTTAAGGATAGAAATTGTTTTTCGATATTATTTCTGTAATGTTATAATATTATAGTTTTAGCAAAAGGACAACATGCAGGATGGGAGACAACCCGTCACGTCAGACAAGGCTGTGGGAATCGAACCCACAACTAAAGTGCGACATGACTTTATCACATAACACTGGACTACAAGAAGTCCCTGGTTAGTAGAAACTTGTTTTCTTTTATTAATCGGTATGATAGATGATGTATAAGTCCAGTTTTGTAATCACATACGATTAACCTCACCATAGATGGACTTATTTATATTTGATAACTTTTGCGAACATTTTTTTGGGACATATGGAATGACCCATCATTCTATCGCATGATCTGATAACACTTCACGAAAGACAAATTCAACTTTATTTCATTAAGAGATGATTTGGAAATTGTTCAAGGCACAAACAACAGTGAGATTGTACCAAAATCAAGTAAGTATTTATTTTAATTCAGAAATTCTTCAGATTTAGGGAAATGATATTGAAAACCAAAAATTTTGTCCTAGTGTCCTCATATACGATGAATCAGATAGTACCTTAGATCATCACAAATTTATGGTTTTGTGATTGTTGTCTTTTTTATAGCCATGTTCTCTACCACTCATCATCAGAAGTTGACAGTTATATTTCTCTTCCATATCCATATTTCCACCTATGTTCTCCTATGTCGAAACCCAGTGATGAGTTAATCAGGGTAACCATTACATTTCTTACTTTACTTTTTAAAATTAAGTTTTAGTATTCCTTTTTACGATGTGGGTTTCTATGAAAGAAACTTTCAAGTAGAAAACCATTTATAACACTGATGAATTTTGAGGGAGAAATTCATTTTAGGGGGGGTAGAATGTAACAACCCAAGATTTTATGATAATTATTCTTTTTAATTTCATTGATGTCTTATGATATACGCTCCATAAAAATTAGCTTGTTTTATACGCTACATCGTATAAGCTTGCAGTATATGTAACACTGTTCTTGGCTCATGTTACACACAATTTCACGTTCGTTTTGTAGAATTTATTCTACACAACATTAAGTATATATTTTGTTTAATGTATAAATAAAGTAAATTTTTATTATGTTTTACGCAACAGCAAAGGGATATTTCACTACACACAGCCTTGACTTAGCTTGCATTACACACAATCAAGACCTTCCTCAATAGCGTGTGTATTACACAATACTGAGTTTCATTAAAAGAGATATTAATATAATATTATTATGAACTAGCCGTTTTGAATAGTAATACCCATATGTTTAAATTTTGTAAATTTTATCATTCAAAATGGACTTCATTTTTGGATTCAAAATATCGAAATTATCTTAGGTTGAATTTTTGGTATTTTTCTGAAAACTTTCAATTTTTGATGAATAGTGAAAACACTGGGTTACTATTTAAAAACCAACTTTTTATTTAAATAATTATTTATTTTATTTAAATTTATTTTTGGTAAAAATTGATAAATAATACCTATATCAGTTCAATGTAATTCATTGGATTCATTTTATAGTAATTTTATATATATATAAATTTTATTAAACTTTTCACCGTCTTTTACCCACCACCTAGGAGAATATGAAAATTTACATAAAAAATTATTTTACCACTTCTGTGAGTGAAATTTAGAAAATCCAAGAGACATGGTTAATATCAAGGATTAAAATGTGGTTCAATAAGATAAAAATAATTTTTGGGGAGTAGTAAATTTTTACATTTATTTACCACGGTTAAAAGTAAATAGGGTAATTAAGGGTAAAAATGATATTATTATTAACCTAAAACATGTTCTAATTTTATTATATAAGTGTAATTAGAACAAAAACAACCTTATAAATAAAATATTATAATTTATGTCCACTTGGATTAGATTAGGACATTTATTATTATTTTATTGAAAGAAGAGTTAAAATAGTTAAAATCAAAGTTTAATAACTAAAACATTTTTAATATAGGGTTATACATAAGATAAATTCGATTATAAATATTAAAAAGAAATATAAAAAGATTTCCTAAATAATTGTATTTTTTGTTATAATTTTTAATCATTAAATAAATTAATTTATTTATGACACAATGATGATGCAGTAATTACCTTATTCATGAAATATTAACATAATAGATGTTATAAATACCCAAATAAATGTAATTTGAGACTTTTTATGAATTCCAATAATTTTCTAGGTTAATATGATATGTTATTATTGATTCAATTAACTTTTTTTGAACTAATAATGCTGTTATGATTTTCACAAAAATCAATTACCAAATAGTGTCAAAATTGACATAAAATAGTTTAAAAAATATATATTATATTATTAATTGTAACTCTATTCCTAAAAATATAAGGTTCGTCCAAATGACTTAGATAAGGTTATATATATTAATAAATAACCACTTGGGGTTCTTTTTTCTTGTTATAGTAAGTTCATTAACCATATAGTGTAAGAAAACAAGAAGACACAGTAAAAGTTAAATTATTTAACTTAGAGTTAAATCTGAATTATAAGGTTAAATTATTGAACTAAAATTGTCTAAAACCTATTGGTTTAGAATATTTCGACCCATCCCCACTTTATATTCGAAATAAGTAACTTTGGAGCAATTATATACCGAATATGACTTTATTATAAAATAATATTTTCAGTTTTTTCTAAAGTGCCTCTCTCCTCCCATATAAAAGGGCACATACTCTCTCTTCACTTTACACAATTTTGAGCCTTTAATATGTGCAAAACCCTGACCATTTCCCTTCTCAACATCCCTAGAAACATAATAGAGGTTCTGGTCATCTTCAAAGACCAATGTTAGTTCCCTAGGAGGATGTTTCAAAGAGGCATGTCGAAAAAGAGGTAATATCTGTTACCTATTCTTTCAAATTTATTTCTTCTTCTACTTCCTATTATTTAGTTGTTTTATTATAAAGTAATAACATAAGTATCAATAATATATTTATATGTTATTATAAATATGAAACAACCCTATTTCACCTTCTATCCATCCTACAGAAAATGAAATCACCGCGCATGCGTACGTACGGAATACCGTCTCCACGTTGTGGTGTAATCAGTTTTTCCACCACCACCTTACTTGGATGGGTATAATGGTGTAAAGAATAACTATATATGGTTATTATATCATCATAATGATTCTTATATATTATATCATCCACTCCAATTCAATTCAATAATTACGGGAACGATATCATCGCTCGTGCGTACGTACAGATTACTGTCTCCACGAACGCGATGAGATTCATTTTCCATGATTAACCATTCAAGTATGATTATAAAGTATATATAATAAATAATAATGAATTATATTACATAATAATGATACTGGATTTATGTACATATATGTTTCATTTACTTAATTCCATTCAATTCAAAAAAGAAACGAAAATAGCGTTTATGCGTACGTACGGCCTACCGTCTCCATGAACAGTGTATTTCATTTCATTCATCTATCTATTATATATATATATACTGAATATATATGATATATAAATCATGAATTACATTATAGAAATAATTAAATCATGATATAATTAATAATAATATCAATAACAACAATTCCAAACACGTACAATAAATAAAAGGACTTTACCCAAAACACTACTTTAACATGGAATTTACAAAAGAACGATTAATATAAAGTCATAAGGGAACCATATATTATATCATAAAAATGAATATGATTATGTAATAAGTAAATAACATTATTTAAATCATTATATAGGAGGTTCAGATACGTATGAAACATTTCTAACCTAAGGTAAGGGATAATTATTCCAATCTCATTCTTAACCAAGACTGTTTATTCGTAAGTATTTACTGGGGTTATGTTTATTATCCATGTCCATATGTTCTCAAAATATTTTCATAAAATTTTTACTTTTCTTCCATGTATGTTTAAAGTCATTTTTACCCTTTTCTACTTTTACCACATCGTATGGAAGTAATTTCTCTTTTGTTTACCATATGATGTACTTTTTGACTTTTCTGATAAAAGTACGAGGAGAATGTTTTTTTAACTTATAAGGCATGAACGATTTCTTATGGTTTCATAACAACTTATTTACATGAAGATTCATGTACAATTTTTCATGTTTATTTTCAAAAAAATCATTTCTTTTAAAATTTCATGTCATTTTGTGAAAAGAAAATGATTTTGAAGAAGAAAGGATATTTTCCTCAAGAATTCATTTCAAGTGTTTTGTCAAAACTATTTTACATCTAAGATGAAATTATTTCATATGTTTATGTTTCAAGTATGATGTCTTTATGATTTACATGGTTTCACTTTTATTATGATGAAATGATATCCATTTTTATATATTGATTATGTTATGATGGGATGACGTTTATGAAACCCATATTATTATTTGGGTTATGATGAATGATTTATGTTTATTTTGTGGAATAAGTAAGAATGATTTCATTATGAGTTGGGTGGGACCTATATCTCCCTCCAATACACTGGGTAAATATTTATATCTCATTAGATATACATGGCTAAAACGACAAGTTAATCCGGTTTAGTGGTACAAGAATGGAATAAGGAGTGAACTCAGTTCAGTAAAGGACTTTTTCCACTAAGATGGTCTGGGAAGCAATGCCTTGGATACTATGGAAATCATATCTTGTGATTAATGTTTTTATACAATTACATGTTTTATTCCCATGCTATTTTATCATGATTGATGATCCATTACGATCTATGCCTTAGGTACTGTCATGTTTTATGTCATTGCTCAAGATTTTGATGTTTAAACATTATGTTCATGTTTTTGTAAGTTCAAATGTATATGATTTATTCTATTTTCTCTATGCTTACCCGTACTGAGCATTTGAGCTCACCCTTTATATGTTTTCTTTTCCCTAGGATTTAAAGAAAGGTTTAGGTAAGAAAACAAAAGGGGAAGATCTTTATGGGAGATATTGACGATCTTTCACCACGATTAGAGGATTATATTACAGGTTTCCAAAGACACTAACCTATTACGGTCCTTGTCTGTCTATTTTTGTTATGTATTAATTATTCTACAAAAGTAATGTAATTTCCATGTAATTCAAGATTCAGGCCTCTACAATGGTGGTCCTCAGGCTGCTGATTATTTAATGGAGGACACTATTTCTATCTTCAGTCATCTAGAGACACCTCTAGAGATGAGGTTTAATCTTTCCACCTATATTCTTTATGATTTGGCCAAGTGCTAGTGGGATGTGATTTCCCATGTTGGTCATCATCATATTATGGTATTTGATAACTTCTAGGCAATCTTATATGATTAGTTTCTTCATCAAATGTTGATAGTAGAACAAGACAAGTAGTTCATGCACCTAGAGCTTAGTTTTATGTCTCTTGTGGACTATTAAATGTGTTTAACTAAGTTTCTAAATTATTCATAGCCTCTACCTAGTGATAGAACTTCTTAAGAGAGAATTTTTGAGTATGGGATCATATGTTCCATACACTGTAGAGTAAATTTATTTCACCAAATTAAATTTTATGAGATGGTAAATCAAGATCTTAGAAATGAACAAAAACATGGAGAAGTCGATAGTCCTTGGAATATAAGTTCAGTGACAAGGAAGGGTAGTAGTTCTTCTGGTAGGAGGATGCATAACCTTGAGGATTATCAATAGAGAATTGGTGGAATGAATATCCACACTGGATGCTCAGAAATAATCCATCAATTTGGAAAAAATCGGTATATGAAGACTCAGTGTCATAGAGGCCCTATTGAGGGCAATTATTTCATCCATAGAAGTCATCTTCAAATATTATTTTAGAAAGTTCTATATTCTTCCAGTCGATGATAACCTGCACCAGCTCCACCTTCAACGGATGGATCAGTTGCTCTAAGTTAGGTAGGTAGTTTTAGTAGAACCGTTTGAACATGCCATGGAGGTGTCCATGGACATGGTGCCTAGAACTCTTTTTATCTACACCAGAAGAGCGTACATTCTTAGGGTAGTATAGAAGTAGAAAAAGGACACAGATCAGGACAACCTCATACTATACATCTGATACATGAGGATCAGAGTACAATACCATCTACTGTATAAGATGGTACTATTAATGCCTCCATTATTGTATATTATTTATTTTATACAACTTCTTCTCACTTCTTTTTCTCTTTATCAACAATGGAATATTTCATGCTAGACATTAATCACACATATGGGTTGATGACTCTGAATATAACCTTGGGAGTGGTTTTAGAGGGAATATGAAAATATATTGATTTCCCCTTGAGGTAGGTTGATATAATTTCTCATGGGATATATTCATACTTGATATGATAGGTTTTTATATCATTCTATTAATTTATTAATTGGTTTCATATCATTTCTCTACGGACTGTTATCACTGCAGGGTATCATTTACATCACCAAAGGGATTTATCTACCTCTAAATGGATGAGTGAGATCATCAAGATAGTAGAGATGAACCATATCATCATGCGCTAGGTGGGGTGACTAGCCAGATTGGGAGTATTTTTATAGAGGATTATAAAATTCTTCTGATATATTTTTATATGGTAGTGGATTGTTTTAGGGATGTTTTTCGAAATGATTTTTCTAGCTTGCCTCCTAATAGGGAGGTAGGGTTTATGACTAATCTTATTATAGGAGAAACTCCATTATATATATAACCATATATAATGGAACCTAATGAACTGCAAGAGAACAAGTGATAGTCAGGGGATCTAAAGTCTAAAGGTTTTATTAGCCACAACACTTCATGTTGGGGTTCAACTATACTTTTTACATGAAAGAGGATTGGATTATTTGTTTTTGTGTGGATTATCGATGACTGAACTAGCTTACACATAAGAACCATTATATAATTCCTTTAGTATATTATCTTTTTGAATATCTTTGAGGAGCTAGGTTTTTCTCAATGACTGCACTGATATTAGGTTACCATAAACTACAAGTCAGTCCATCAGATATACCTCATATAACTTTTAAAAGTGTTTAGGGTTTATGTGAGTATCTTATTTTTTCATTCAGTCTTACCGATGTTCCATTTGTATTCATGGATTTTATTAATAGAGTTTTCTACCCCAATCTAGATTCTTTTTAATGTTTTTTTGGATGACTTCTTAGTGTATTCTCATACTCGTAGACACCATGCTAGACAACTTAAGATCATTTTGAGTAAAATGAGAGAGAATTAACTATAGGTTAATCTATCTAAGTGAAACATATTAATCTAAAAAGTTCACTTCAGGGGGCATATTAATTTAGAATCATGAGTATCCATTGACCCAGAGAAGTTAGGTGTTTTAGTTTCCTATGAGAAAATGAATAACGTGTTTGATATACATAATTGCTCAAGGCTTTGTAGGTATTAAAGGAGTTTCACAGAAAACCTGTCACACCTTAATTCACATATTAATAGACATAAAAATGCAGCTCTAATATTTTTTTGGTATGAAAGGTGTCAGAGGTCCTTTCAGGAGATTAAAAGAAGGCTTACTTCTGGACCGATTCTAATTCTTCTGGTTCCTAAAAAAGGCTATAAAGTCTTTTGTGATGCATTAGGCATCAAACTAGGAGTAGTGCTAGTGTAGGGAGATTGATTCCTTCCGTAAGGGAATCTATAATTGTCCCCTTAAGAGAATAATTACCATATACATGATCTTGATCTAGAAGTTTTCTTCTATGACTTATGATTTTGGAGACACTATTAAATGGGGGAGAAATTTGGGCAGTATTAAGATTAAGAAAGACTCAAATATAACTTTACACTCCATGAATTGAATATCATACAGGGAACATGGGTTGAATTCCTTTAGTATTTTTATTTTGAGCATGCATATACACCTAGAAAGGGTAATGCAGTAACTGATGTGCTGAGTCAGAAAACATAGGTACCAACATTAATAGAATCTAGGGATTAATGAAAATTAATATCCCTAATTTCCTAGATGCATCTATAGTTTCATGAGAACCATGATCATTCTTCTCCTAAATCCTTATTATTTACCCACCCCTTATGTATATGATAATGACTTGGGATTTTTTAGATCGGAAAGGCTTGGTTCTTTGGGAGAGTATTTCCGGTGAGGACACGGCTTTTGATTGGTCTGTTGATGAATGTGAAATCCAAAATATATATATGGGTGTGTATGGGATTATAAATATATGATATATGAAATAATGTTAGAGTACCACACTTCATAGTGGGATGTTCATCCTTGAATCTCCATGAGGTATCGAGATATCCAGTGTCATTATTGGTGGCCTGGGATGATATGTCAACTAGAAGGATTTATCGCTAGGTCTTTCACCTATCGTCATGTGAATGGATAACACCAGTGTCCTGCTATATTTTTACACCCATTTCCAATCTTGGGATACAAATGGGGATATGTAACTATGGATTTCATAGTCGGGTTACTGAGACCTCATAAAGGTTGTGACCCAATTTTGTAGTAGTGGATCAGCTGACCGTGGTAGCTCACTTCCTTCTCATCTGGGAGAATTTCTCAGTTGATGGGATGGGAAGACTATATGTATATGAGTTCATATGACTATAAAGGGTCCATATTACTATGATTTTAGATTGAGATTATCATTTTACATTGAGTTTCAGGTAGGGGTTACTTTAAAATAAGGGTACAAATGTGTTTTTGAGAAAAACATATCACCCTAATTACTATGTCCAGTCAAAACAGATGATACATGTTTTAGAGAACATGATCCTGGCATGATTCCTTGATTTCTTTTTTGATTCTTAAGAGAATAAAATACCCCTCCTCGAGTCAAAATATAATAATATATATTATAAAATGATTAATATGGATCAGTACAAGGCTTTTTAGGGTATTCCATGTGGTTAACTCATGTGTTGTTTAAAGGAATGAGAGGTAGCACTACTAGGTCCTCATCTCATGCAGGAGACGTCAGATCTAGTCCAGATGATCAGAAATCATATATCTACTACTCCTTCTACAGAGAAATTTTATGTCTATATTCACCAATGTCCTCTATATTTTGAGGTTTGGGATTGTTTTTTTCTTACATGTATCACCCAAATATGGACATAGATTGATATAGAGGTAACGGCAGCTGTCGACTCATTATGTTATGCCATTTTAGATTCTAGATTAAGTCAGGATGGTAGCATATCGATTGATATGATCTTATATGTATAATTCCATGAATGATGTATTCTAAGATTCATAAATTTTCTATTGTCATGCCAACCCATCTCATACTTTCAGTCCCCAGTAGGTTGTGTTAAATGATAATTATTTTTTTGAGGAGTATCATATACACATTGTTGACCGAAGCATGTGGGATCATCAAGGATGGTTTATCCTATTAGTGTGGTTCCTATGGTTGAATAAATATGTAATATATGATACATGGGATATGGATCATGACATAATATCTTAGTGGATGGTGTTTTTCTTAGATGATTTTTCCTCCCTTTGAGGGGGAACATAGGGATGAGTTCAGTTAAGAGGGAAGATAGTAAGAACCTAGATTTTATATGCTTTATATATCAATTAAATTTATTTATAATTCTTTATCTTGGACCTTTTTTAGATTCATAATGAGTTCATAGAGGTTTTAGGGGTTTCTGGGGCTTTTTTGAAGTTTGAAACCCCATTCGGTGGAAGAATTCCCTGGGAAATAAGGTTAGTAAAGACTGTGTGACCTAGCCCACATAGTTTTTTGTTACCATGTAGGTTTTTTAAAAGGGAAAAGAAGGGTGAATTGTCTTACATAACCATGAACATAGTCTTTTACTCACGTGTTAGTTTTCTGCATCCTTCAGAAGATCTATATAGCATAGTTGGTGTAGGGTTTCTCAAATTGTGTGGCCAAAAAATATAGGTTCCCACTTGAGGTAGTGAGGAGAACACAATTTTTACATTGATTTGAAAATCATGCGACCAAACCATGTGACCCAATATTATTTTAGTAAAATCTGTAAATTCCAAGAATAAATTATAACCTCACTCATCCTCTCTTTTTTCTCCTCCTAAAGAGAAGATGTCTCTGTTTCATCACATTGGATCTCTAAAACTACCTTAAAGATTGGTTATTCTATTGATTTACCATTCAAACATTTATTTGATAACTGTTGGTTTTTTTTGGATTCCTCTAGGTAATCACTTTAGTCCTTAGTCTTAGTTAATTTTTTTTCTTCCTCCCAACAATTCCATTTTGATGTAGTATCATATAAACTATTTTCAAGGTGTTGATATATACTTCCATTTTATTCCAATCCAGGACAAAATAAGTGATAATAATGGACAAGGAGGGTGTTATAGGCTCAAGGTAGGTGTTCTATGACTCATCCATAAAATTCTACTCATTTCATAATTTTTTTGTTCTGTGAACACTGGTCTCACCAGGCATTGCTTATTTAATTCATTTTTCATTCTTAAAATATTCATGCTCATATTATAGATCCCTAGCAATACATTATCATCATGTCATCAGAGGTTATAACTTCAATTTCATTCTCTCCATGTATATTTTACAATATTACAACCTTAATTTCCTTTTATGATTGTTTATGAAACTATTTGGATGTGCTTGGATTGACCTTATAATGTTAGTGTTCCTATAAAATTAATATATCCTTAATTTTTTAACGGATTACCAATATATAGTTATCACCTGACCCATCTATGAAATGCGTTCTAATTAACTGATGAACATTATAAATAATAATTGGAAATTAGAATATTGGATATCACTTCGCCTAGTAAATTTTATTTGAATGGTAATTTGTTTCGAGTACCTAGAAATCGTTGTCAAGATTATTCAAGGAATGGAAATGAACTTGATAATTGAATATGGAATGAAAGTAATAAATGTTTGTATGTAATTTTAATCCTTTTCACCATGAAATAGAGGAATGAGAATCAACATTCTGAATTAATAAATGGAATTATTATTACATGAACTTAAATAAATAATTTTATAAGTATAACGTTCCTATTTAATTTGGAAATTTTCATCATTATAGTAATGGCTAGACATGATCCATCATTGGATTCCAAAGGGAATTCCTAGAGAACCTAGAGTACAATATTACAATTCAAGAAATTAGATTCCATGGGAGATACCCACTTAGAACATGTTCCTTTTTTAAAAGAATAGTCTGAAATTATTCCACACGATCCATTTACTATCTTCAAGATATTAGGATGCCTCAGATAGACTCCATGGATCAAGCTTGATGTATTTGGACACATGACACCATGAATTCACCACATTGGTCCAATTCATGCTTAGCTCATTCATAACCTGGATGATATCATTGGGATATGTTAAAATATTTTATAGTGTAATGCCTTTGGTGTTTTTCTTTGGATTACATGTAGACCCCTATACAGTGAGACTTCATTAGTTAATAATATTAGCTGGAAGACCCCCGGGGTTAATGATTCCTTAATCCTTGAATATTATTTTATAATTATTATGATCTATTACATTATTGATGAAAATTTTAAATGATTTATATATATAAATAGAACTTAAATGAGTTAATTAAATGATCTCATGTTGAGAGACATTAGCTATGATGGATGAAGTGAGTATGAGTTATTATTTTAACTTTTCTTTACATTTGAATATATCTGCACACTACTCATTTTATATTCACAAACTAGTTTTTTATAAATTCTTCTATTAGTGTCTTACTGAGATTTATCACAAACCCTATATAGGATTCCATTTTTACATGGGAAAATTATATGTATGTAGTTGTTGATAAGAAGAATATTCCCTCTTTGGACACTTGAGTTTCTTGTTGTAGTAGGATGGAACATGGTAGTAGATGACCAGGCTGATACTCTGGATACTTGGATAGTTTTCGTTTCTTTTTTATTCATTTGTGTAGAATTTTTTCCCTGTTAAAAATTATTCCCTATTTTATGTCTCTAAAAGACATGACATATGTCATCATCATTTTTATAAGATTCATATTTTAGTTTATTATTATTGTTGTAATATTATGCTTATCATCCACTACTAGTTTTATTTATTTATTCTACATCTTTATATATTTATTGTTACATCACTACTATGATACACTCAAATATAAGGACATATTATCCCCATATACGCACTCTAGTCCCTTTAGGCTAGTCAAAAACCTTTGGATTACAGGGAGGTGCACTTGAGGCCGTCTGACCCACCGGCATGGGGCACCTTTTAGTGGAACCTAGGTTGGGACGTTACACAAAACTCCATTGGGAACCCATAGAAACTCTAGTGGCTATACCTGGGTTCATGTACCTGACATGTGGACACCCTCTAATAGTTGAAGTATCCAGTTCCAAAACAATAACAACTCTAGTGTCTACTCACAAGACATACAGTGGGAATCTACAACTTAAGAAAATTATTTTACGATGGACCACTGCCTCAATTTTTTCCTTGAGGCAATCTCGACCCGTAAAACATCCAAAAAAGACAAAAATACATTATTTCTAATAAATAACAGACATACTTCATCCCTCATAATGTTTAGGTTAATATAATGAACATTAAAAAATAGTGTACACAACATTTGATCTTGAAACCATGAAATATAATAATTTTATGACCAATTATAAGAACACCATTTGATCTATACACCATCCACCATCATCTTGGGACAATTTATTCATAATACATATAAGAGAAGAAGACTCCTTTGAATATAACTTTATAATCCATGTTAATAAATTTCAATCATATTTTTGTCATTATGGAAAAATAAAATCTATTTTATGCAACACAATCAGTGTAATATCCCATATTTTTTAAATATCATTTTAAAAAAAATTAAAAAAATTATAAATGAAAATATTAAAGTCATTTTTATATTTTATTGGTTTTTTATATGATCATTTAATATATATATATCACTATCACAAAATTAGTTTTTTTTATTATAAATTTGTCTATTTAAAAAATATTAATGTATGAATGATTTAATTTTATGAGTAATTATTATTTAGTAAAATTATTTTATAAAATATATTTTACATAATTCATGATTCATTTTACTCAAATAGTTTCATTTTATAACAACATTACTATTATTAATATGTTTAATTACATATTTTTATTTTAACACTAATTTATTCATTAGGTTTGTAACACCCCAACCCCAGAATCAAGAAGCCGTTGCGTTATTTTAATACATTGGAATGATTGCAAGGAACCAAGTCCCGAAGGACTGATCAGTTTAGTAGTCTTGGAAACAATATACATACATAAGTTCAACACTACAACTTCAAAAGAAAATAAACACTAATTTATTCCATTAGAAACATCCAAGCTTCCAAGATTATTCCTGTAAGTCACTCATAACTAACTTCTTTATATCCTAGGAAAATGAAACATGAGAAAGGGGTTGAGGTAAAATGATCACTAAGAGTAAGAAATATAGTGGAAGATAAGCATTAGGCATGGTGAATAATTTTAACACATGCCTTTACAAACAATAAACATGAACACTTTATGGCAGGAATATGAGATGAGTAAATAATTCCATAATAAAACATAGTCATGGGTATTCTACTAGTCGAATACCCACATGAAATATCAATATCAAATCTCATAATTATGGAATGCATAATGCTAGACATCATAACCACCTAGTCAAGGTCTTGTGCCAAGACTTCAAAAAAGATTTTCTCACGGCCTTGTGCAAAGATACTAGTTTGTTTCATGAGACCTACCGATGCATCGAGGAGATATAGCAGACTCCCCCCATCACTTACTAAGTCCAATTCATTCCTTATTTGAAAGGGTGAAACATAATCTAAACATTCGTATTAAAACTAGCATAGTAAATGTCAATAATTTAACCACAATCCATGAACGGTATAAAAATAGCACATCCACACTCAAACATAACCCATTCAATACAATATGTAATATTGTATTATAAATTAACCTCAATTGAGAATAATGATGGATATTGACATATATGAAAATAATCATCAAAACTATTTGAGAGAAATATCCCCCTTTTACTTGAAAAAATTTAAAAGTCTCACAATTTATCAAGAAGCCGTTTAAAATAGATTTTTGAATCAAAGTGTCCCATAACACTTTGAAAATTTTAAAAGGAACTTTAATTTTAAAACATTAATGTCCATATAAATAAATTTTTAAAACTATTTTTACAACATGGACATTAATGAGAAATATTTAGAAGAATAAATCGTTAAAACATTTAAAATAATATTTTAGATAGAGTTCCTAACCAAAAGAGAGAAACATGAATACAAATAATTGTGGTAATAAACGCTTTATAATATCATGAGAAGAAAAGGATTCATGATATACTATGTCAAAGTACATTATATACACCATATAAAAGTGAATTGGCGTATAACAACAAATAAATCTCAGTGGAATGTAAATTGAGATGAAATCTATTATAAAGACCATATCCTTAGGATAAGGATAAATCAATGATATAATTATGTGTGAAGAATATAAATACACTCAATATGAATGGATATTCAGTGTAAATCAAGTAAAGGACATTCATACATATTCTTGTAAAAACAACACCAATGAATTGGATGTTTAACTCAATGAATGGAGACTGAGTTAAAATTACTCTTATCAAGTTCATATCAATGACTTGAGAATTTATCAATCGAGTGATTATGTATATCATAAGTATATCCATAGAAAGGGGAGTGGAAATTACAACACAAATAATAAATAGTTATTCCACAAATAATCATGGAGCAAAATAAAAAATGAATTATGCATAAAGTGCTATGAGTGGAAATTGAAATTTGAAATTCCATTACATAGTTGGTAACTTAAGAAACATACAACCCATGAAAGAATTATCATACAATGAAGATGTAAATACCCATAAATTAAATTATATTACAAAAATAATACAATCACATGTAGTATATACACTACACAAAAGGAAATAATGGAAAATATATCATGAATCTCACAGGAATAAAAGTGTGATGAAAACCCCATTACCACATTGTAATCAGTCGAGTCGTAAGACCAAAAGTTAACAACCACCAAAATAATCATTGAATACCATGAATATAAATTTAATCCTGATAATATACATCAAATTGAAGTACAGAATACACCATGTTCAATAAATAAGTGGTGAACAATTGAAATCTCACAGAATTATATGTGAGATAAGAAACCCCTTACCTCAAGTATGACTTGTCTTGTATGTTCCTCATTCTAACTGAATAATAAAATTAAGTTAAATTATACTTTATTAGGAAAATTTCTCAATTTTTTTATTTTTTTTATATCACTTATTACCTTGTTATAACAATTAGTTAATTATTTGAGTTCATATTGGATATTTTATCGATGTTCGGAACTTGAGTCAAAAATGAACTTTTTATAATTACAAATTCCATGTGGTCAAAATTTCATTACCTACATTATGATATACATGATTTAGATATCATATATATATTATATATCCATTATATATAACTATTTATAAAATTATATAACATTTGGAGATAAGAAATGAAATGTACCGTTCATGGAGATGGTAAGTAGTACGTACGCATGAACACTACTTCCATTTCTATTTTATATTTTAATGGAATTAAAATGTAATTATAAATAGATATATTATAATTCCAGTATAATATCATATATAATATAATTAATTCCATCATTTATACGTCCCACATATGGCATTAATGAGTCATATCATTTTGAGGGGGCAGTAGTCCACACTTCCTCAAATGAAATTATCGCGTTTTACCAATAATGGAAACCAAATAATAATGATATAAATTGAAAATAAAGAATCATAAAGAAAACATAAACATAATATATGTATCATATATAAATATAGATCCATCTTAATGGCCACCATGAGATGCGGTAAGAGATAATCGAACAATCATCGTTACGTGCGGTGTTAGTTTTCCATCCACAGAAACAGTATGTTCTTCATGCATTAGATTAAGGTGTGTGTAAGTGTAGTTCTAATAGTTCCATTAAAAACATCCTATTATGTTGATTATACTCGTTTTTTAATAAAATAATGTAATAAAAAGAGTTTAGGGGGTTGGGGAAGTAAAATAAAACAAAAAAAAACAAAAGAATTTAAGAGAAAGCGTTACCTTTAATTTGGGTAACATCCATTGGTTTGAACTAAAAGGAATTCTTTGAAGTGCCTTATGCCTAAGGTAAGGCTTCTAGGAGAAATAGGGGGATCTTGAGAGATTATTTTGGCAGGGTTTGGATGATCCAAGGGGCTTGAGAGGTGTGTTGAATGGGTTAGAAGTGGTGTCATTTTATAAGGGGGAGGAGGGGCTCTTTAGGAAAGTGTAAAAATATTATTTTATAATATAGTGATATTCGATTTCTAATGGTCCAAAACTAATTAAAGTCTAATATAAGATGAAAGATGGTTGAAATAAAATAATCCAATAATAATTTTATATGATTTGGATATTATTTTAATATTAATAATCATATTTATTTAAATCATTTATTAATTAGGTAAATACTACATCATTATTGTGTCATAAATAATTTAATTTCTTTGATGTCTAAAAATTATTAAAAAATTACCATAATGTAGAAAAAAAATTTATAGTTCCAATTTTTATTTATAGTCGATAATATGACTTATATAACCACATGTAAAAATTAGTATACTAAAAGATATTTGTTAATGTCATTTTGGTCTTTACTTTATATTAATTAAAATAAAGTGTCATTATCATTCATAAGTGGCTCCATGGGGACCAAAAATAAACCCAAGTATGCTCATGGTTGGCCATGACTCATAAAATAATTTTAGGACAAATGTTAAGGTAATTTTGTATTATTATAATATTCTTTTTACCTTGAATTACCCTATTTACCTTTAACCACTGTAAATAAAAGTCAAAAGTTACTATTCGCCAAAAATTATTTTCATCTCATTGAATCAAATTTTACTTACTAATAATAACCATGTATCTCGTATTTTCGAAATTAAATTCATAGATGTGTCAAATTTTCATTTAAATGAAAAGTCGGATTTTAACTAATACTTAGTGGTTTCACTATTCATAAAAAATTGATGTTTTTCAGAAAAATACCAAAAAATTAAACTAAGAAATATTTGATATTATGAATTGAAAAATGATGTCTATTTTATAAAATTCAAAACATAGAAGTTGGATTAATTAATTTAAAATTAATCCCTGTTTTGAAAACAGATAGTGTGTTCTTAAGAAACAATTACTATCAAAAGATTAACACTTGTTTATGTATAATTTCAAAGTGAAGTTAATTCCAATGACCAAAATTGGATTAAATGGTAAAAATATATTCTAATTATACTTCAAAACCAATTTAAAATATAATCTTACAATATTAATAAATTAGATTAAAAGGCAGTTTTGAATTAAAATACATTATTTCTCACTTCATAAAAAATAAATATTATTAGAAAAATAACAAAATTTCACCCAGAGTAAATTTTGATGTCCCGATTCTAAATAAGAATTTTATTTTTTAAAAATGAATGTGTAAAATGGTAAAATATTGGATTTAAAAATGGTTATCCATTAAAAGGTTGTAAAATTTTATTTTCTTTCAAAAACACATTTTTTATCTGAAAAATTGAATTTGTTCTTATAATATGTCTATGAAACACATAATACATAAGTAAAATTATATAGAGTATATAAAATTCAAAATCCAGTTAATACTATTCATAATTTCTTTTGAACGGCTAGTTTGGTAAGTTGTGGTGATCTTAAACTCGGTGTTGCATGTAGTGCAAGCTATTGAATTTAAAGAAAATAACATACTATGAAATATTGGGGTGTTAAATTATCCCCACCATCAAAAAATTGCATCCTCACAATTTTAAAATTTTCATCGAAAATAAAAGGTTAAAAATAGAAAAATACCTTTGTGGAAAACCCACATCAGAAATTGGGTTATTAAAATTTATTCTTAATAAAAGTGAAATTGAGATGAAAAAGTCACCACTAAATTAAGATCTCAATTAGGAGAACATTGGTGGAAATTAGAGGCATATAAATTTAGGAAAACGTAAATATATATAGGGAGTGATTGAGTTCATCAATCACAAACAAATGTAAAATTTAGGGCCTTAAATCAATCAATCTATGCCGATTTAAAATATCATCGGTTCAAAAAAACATAAAGAATTATTATAACACATTTTTTGTTTTAAGATCCCTTCCCTAAAGTTTAATAAATAATTTATTTCTATATTATGAAAAAAAATATATGTTACAAGTAGTGTTTCATACTTCATATAATTCTTACCACAAACTCATCTTTCACTCCAAATGATGTGTATTAAAGATTACTTGGTCACACATGAAGCGCTAGAATAAACTTATAGAGAATCACATAATCCACAATGGATGAACTATATATTTACCTTTTCTTCAGAGATTAACCAAAACCAAAATGGTTAGTAAAAGATTAGATGATCCCCAAAAGGATAATAATTTAGAGAAAGAAATACTAATCTTAATTTCAAAAATTAAACCAACAATACCCAAAGTTCACTAAATACCATCCAATAAACAATTGTCCATAAAATATTTTAATATAATCCAAAATAATAATGAAACCCAAAACTCAAAAGAATTTTCTTGCATAGTTTTCCACGTTAAATTGTATCTCCAAATAATATCGACTACTCTTAAAGTCACATACTTAAAAGTAATTAATCTATTCACATATTCTCAATGATAGGTTAATTATTTCCATAAATAACACAAATCGCTATAAATCTACAAAAAAATGGTTAAAAAACACCTTTACTCTTCAAATGAAATCCCATAGTATTCAATTTTTATAGGTATATATTATTCCCAATAAAGAAAATTTATTACAAAATAACATTTATCACTTAATCACCAAATCATTTTCTTATACTAAGGATATCCATTTGATAAGACATAAGATCAAAAATCAACTTATTATTGATCAATAAAATAATTTAACCAAAAATAATTCTTCACACAAACCAGGGACTTCACGTAGTCCAGTGGTAGGTGATAAATCCCAATCGCACTATGGTTGTGGGTTTGATTCCCAGAGCTTTGTCTGACACGACGGGTTGTCACACGGTCTGTGTGTTGTCTTTTCTTAAAAACTATATAATTTTATAATATTCCCAAAAATAAGATATATTCCTCAAAATAACTATAACATAATTTTATCACAAATTATATCTCATACCGTACTTTTTCATTCCAAAATTTAATAACTTATAATTACCTCAGACTCAATAATCATAGAAAACCAAATGGTTATTTATAAGTATATCTGCAAGAGAAAAGATAATTCTTCCCCAAATACCATTTTCACATGACAAACTGTAGGGTTAAAAATACAAGAGAAAAGTATTTCAAAGTAATCCCATCAACAAAGAGCACTAATACTTTTTAAACAATTCTCCATCTATTTATTTCAACATCGCTTCTTCCTTGACCAAGAGGATATCCTATAGAATAGGGAATTCACTCAGGTAATGGCCTGGTCCCGTACATTTACAGAAAATGACTGTAAATGGATTCTTAGGGCCATTTTTATTTTCTTCCATATTACTCATCTTTTTTCCTCGGTAATTCTTTACTTTATATCCTTCTTTCCCACACATAAATAATTTCTTTATTCCATTAAGACACCTTCCTAGGTGTCTCCTTCTACATTTCTTTCATGATGGAAAATTATCTTTCTTTTCTCCATGGTCTTCACTACTGTATCTCTTATCATTCACCACTTTTCTCTTCCTTGTTGAGTCCATGAGTCGGTTAATATATATGTTTTTGATCATATTTTTTGAAAACTGATTCGACATGGACATGGTATCTTTTACACCTGTCAACATTCCATTTTTTTGCTCATTTCCACCACCGTTCAAACCTTGTACATCATGCTCAATGTTACTGTGACTTCCTTGGAATCCACCCATTGATTGAAACCAGAAATCTTTGTGTGAGTAATAATAGTCATAAAATCATTTAGATAATATCATGACACATTATGTTAAATTAAAAACACCTTAATATTAACGAAGTTCATTTATTCTCATATTATATTAAAATCCTTCAAATTGGATTGAAATAGAATGTAAATTACCCTCATCATAACCCTCGGGAGTGTCATAACCAAGAGTGAAGAAAAGCCTGTTGTCGTGTACCAGGATACCCCAGGTCAAGCCTGAAACTCCTTGTCGGAGTTTCCACTCCTAGGTACATCTGTGCAAGAGTCGCCTCTACCTGCTCATATCCCGACAAGGATGTACTTCTTGGAAAATACACAAAATCACTACATTACCAAGAATCTAGGAAGTTCTTCTATACTAATCCTTAAATTCTATCTTAGGGTAATTTTCTCTAATCAGAGTTTATCTAAATCATGTTTCCATGGTTTGTACTAAACTTCCTTTGATACCAACTATAATGCCCTAATCCCATAATCCAGGATTCGGTGCATCATTTTAATACATTGGCATGATTACAATGAATCAAGTCCCAAATGACATATTAGTTCAGTAGTCCTGCAAACAAGATACATACATAAGTTCAACACTACAACTTAAAAATAAAAACAACACTATTTGATTCCATTAGAAACTTCCAAGATTCCAAGATTATTCCTACAAGTCACTCAAAACTAACTTCCTCATATCCTGGAAAAATGAAACATGTGAAATGGGGTGAGCTCAAATACTCAATAAGAGTAAGAAATACAACGGAATATAAGATAAAAATTAGGCATTTTGAATAATTGAAAACACATGCCTTTACAAATAATAAACATGAACACATTATGGAAAGAATATGAGATGGGAAAATAATTCCATAATAAAACATAGTCATGGGTATTCTACTATTCGAATAACCACATGAAATATCAATATCTAATCTCACAATGATAGAATGCATAATGTCGGACATCATAACCACATAGTCCAGGCCTCGTGCCAAGACTACAAATAAGAATTTGTCAAAGCCTTGTCCTAAGACACTAGTTTCTCTTATGAGACCTACCAATACATCAAGGAGCTATAGCGGGCTCCACTCTTCACTTACTAAGTCCAATGCATTCTTCATATGAAAGGGTGAAACATAATCTAAACATTATTATTGAAACTAGAATACGAAATGTCAATACTTTAACCACAAACCAAGAATGGTATAAAAATAGTACATCCACAGTCAAACATAACCCATTAAATACAATATAGAATATTGTATTATAAATTAACCTCAATTGAGAATAAATAAGGATATTGACATAGATGAAAATAATCATTAAAACTATTTGAGAGAAATATCTCCCTTTTTCTTGAAATCATTTAAAAGTCTCAAAATTTATGAAGAATCCGTTTAAAATAAATTTTTGAATCAAAGTTTCCCATACCACTTTGAAACTTTTAAAAGGAATTTTAATTTTAAAACATTAATGTACATATAAATAAATCCTTAAAGCTATTTTTAAAACATGTACATTAATGAGAAAGATTTAGAAGAATAAATCATGAAAACATTTAAAATGATATTTCAGTTAGAGTTCCTAACCAAAAGAGAGACACTTAAAAACAAATAAATAAGGTAATAAAAACTTTATAATATCCTAAGAATAAATGGATTCATGATATACTCTCTCAAAGTACATTATATACCCCATATAAAGGTGAATTGAAGTATAACAACAAAGAAGCCTCAATGGAATGTAAATTGAGATGAAATCTATTATAAAGACCATATCCATAGGTTAAGGATAAATCAATGAAATAATTATGTGTGAAAAATATAAATACACTCAATATGACTGGATATTCAGTGTAAATCAACCATAGGAAATTTACACATATTCTTGTAAAAACAACACTAATGAATTGGATATTAAACTCAATGAGTGGAGATTGAGTTAAAATTACTCTTATCAAGTTCATATTGATGACTTGAGAATTTATAAATGGAGTTATTATGTGTATCAAAATTATATCCACATAAAGGGGAGTGGAAATTACTACAAAAATAATAAATATTTATTCCACCCATAATCATGGAGTAAAGTAAACAACGAAGTATGCGTAAAGTGCTATGAGTGGAAATTGAAATTTGAAATTCCATTACAGATCTAGTAACTTATGAAACATACAGCCCGTGAAAGAAGTATCATATAATGAAGATGTAAATATCCATAAATAAAAGTATATTACACAAAGAATACAATCATTGGATGTACATACACAACAAAATGGAAATAGTGGCAAATAAGACATGAATCTCTCTGGAATAAAAGTGAGATGAAAACCCCCTTATCGCGTTGTAATCAATCGAGTCGTAAGACCAAAAGTTTACAACCACAAAATGAATAACATAATACCCTGAATATAAATTGAATCATGATAATATACATCAAATGGTAGTAAAGAATACACCACCTGCAATAAATAACAGGCGAATAAAGGAAATCTCATGGAATTAAAAGTGAGATAAGAAACCCTTTACCTCAAGTCTGACTTGTCTTATATGTTCCTTGTTCTACCCAAATAATAAACAGAAGTTAATTTACACTTTATTAAGAATATTTTTCAAGTTTATTATTCCTTTTATATCACTTATTACCTTGCTATAACTATTAGTAAATTATTTGAGTTCATATTTGATATTTTATCAATGTTTGGAACTTGAGTCAAAAATGAACTGGTTATAATTACAATTTTTCCACGTTGTAAAAAGTCCATTATCTCCAGAATGATATAAATGTTTTAGATATCATATATATATATTATATATCCATTATATATATATATATATTTATAACATTACATAACATTTGGTGATAAGAAATGAAATGTACCGTTCATGGAGACGGTAAGCCGTACGTACACATGACGGCTGCTTTCATTTCTATTTTATATTTTAATGGAATTAAAACATAATGATACATAGGTATATTATAAATAAATTATAATATCATATATAGTATCATTAATTCCATCCTTTATAAGTCCTACATACGAAATTAACGAGTAATATCATTTTGAGGAGGCGGCAGTCTGCACTTCCTCAAATGAAATTATCGCGTTTTAACAATAATAGAAACCATAAAATAATGATCTAAATGGAAAATAAATAAGAATAATGAAAAGATAAACATAATATATATATATATATCATATATAAATACAGTTCCATATTAATGGCCACCATGAGTGGCGGTACGAGATAATCGAACAATCATCGTTTCGTGAGACGTTAGTTTGCCATCCACAGAAACAGTATGTTCTTCACCTATTAGATGGAGGTGTGTGCAAGTTTAGTTCGAATAATTCTCATAAAATAATCCTTTTAAACTGAGGATACTGGTTTTTTATAATATAAAGTAATAAAAATAGTTTAAGGGGTTAGAGAAGTAAAAAAACAAAATAAAACAAAAGAATTTATGAGAAAGCATTACCTTTAATTTGGGTAACTTCCATTGGTTTGAACAAAAATGACTTCTTAAAGTGTCGTATTCTTAAGGTAAGGCTTATATGAGGTTGTGGGGGATCTTTAAAGATTATTTGGGTAGGGGTTGGATGAGCCAAGGGGCTTGAGAGGTGTGTGGAATGGGTTATAAGTGGAGTCCTTTTATAAGGGGAGGGGATGAGCTCTTTAGGAAAGGGTGAAAATATTATTATATTATATAGTGATATTCGGTTTCTAAAGGTCCAAAACTAATTAAAGTCCAAGATAATATGACTCATGGTAGAAATAAAATCATCTAATAAGAGTTGGACAGGTTTTGGATATTATTTTAATATTAATAATCATATTTATTTAAATTATTTATTAATGAGGTAAATACTGCGTCATTATTGTGTCATAAATAATTTAATTAATTTGATGTCTAAATATTATAAAAAATTACCAAAATGTAGGAAATATTTTTATACTTCCAATTATTTTTTATAGTCTAGAATATGACTTATATTACCCCATGTAAAATATGATATACTAAAAGATATTTGTTAATGTCATTTTGGCTTTACTTTAAGTTAATTAAAATAAAGTGTCATTATCATTTTTAAGTGGCTCCATGGGGTCCCAAAATCTACCCAAGGATTCTAATGGTCGGAAATGACTAATCCAATAAGGTTAGAACAAGTTTTAAGGTAATTTTGTATTATTATAATATTCTTTTACCATGAATTACACTATTTAGCTATAACTGCTGTAAATAAAAGTCAAAAGTTACTATTCACCAAAAATTATTTTCATCTTATTGAACCAAAATTTACTTACTAATAACATCCGTGTATTTCAGATTTTCTAAATTAAATTTTTAGAAGTGGTAAAATTTCATTTAAATGAAAAAGTCGGATTTTTAACTACTACTTAGTGGTTTCACTATTCAACAAATATTAAAGTTTTTCTGAAAAATACCAAAAATTCAGCCTAATCTATATTCGATATTCTGAATTCAAAAATGATTTCTATTTTACAAAATTAAGAACATAGAAGTTGGATTAATTAATTTGAAATTAATTTCTGTTGTCTAAACAAATAGTGTGTTATTAAGAAACAATAACTATCAAATGATTGACACTTGTTTATGTATAATTTCAAAGTGAATTTAATTCCAATGACTAACATTGGATTAAAGGGTAGAAATAAATATAATTATATATAAAAACAATTTAAAATATATTCTAATCATATAAATAAATTATACTAGAAGGCAGTTTTGAATTAAAATATATTATTTCTCACTATTCATAAAAAATAAATATTATAAGAAAAATACCAAAATTTCATCCAAAGTAAATTTTGATGTCCCGATTCTAAAGAATAAATTTATTTTGTCAAAATACATATGTAAAAGAGTCAAATATTGGATTTAAAAAGGGTTCACCATTAAAAGGTGGTAAAATTGAATTATTTTGAAAAATACATTTTTTATTTGAAAAAATGAATTTTTTCTTATAATATGTATAAGAAACACATAATACTTAATTTAAAATTATATGGAGTATATAAAATTCAAAATCCAGTTAATATTATTCATAACCACTTTTGAACGGCCATTTTGGTAAGTCGTGGTGCGCTCGAACTCAGTGTTTCATGTAGCACAAGCTATTGAATTTAAATAAAATTACATACTATGAAATTTTGGGGTGTTACAAGATTAATATTTTTATATATGTATTTTACAAGTTTAAATAGTGATATAATTAAAATATATA
This sequence comes from Viscum album, assembly GCA_963277665.1. Classification (NCBI taxonomy): domain Eukaryota; kingdom Viridiplantae; phylum Streptophyta; class Magnoliopsida; order Santalales; family Viscaceae; genus Viscum; species Viscum album. The sequence continues at coordinate 579,820,450 of OY728132.1, read as the reverse complement.
TCTAAAGAGAGTAACACAATAATTTTTATTATCATATTATATTTCATATGCACCATTTAATAAAATAGATGTTATTTTTAATTGATATATTATTTTATAACTAGTTAATAATTGTACATAGTAATTCATTTAATTTTTAAATGACTATTATCTTATTTTGTGTGCGTGTTTTAATACTTTGAAATTTTTTTAAATATTAGGAAACATGTTTTAGAATGATATAATATTATAATTTATTTGTTATATATATATATTTATCATATTTATAGTTTATTATTACCAAAAAATAGATATTATATTTTTATAAAATTGTCATTATAAATTTATATGGTCCCTGATATTGTATTTTTTATATTAAGAATAATGTACCTCATAAATTATTTTCAAAAGTATTAATGTAAAATCAAAACTATTCTTAATTACATAAATATTTTTTTAAAAATAGATCTACTTTTTATACTCAAAATCATATAATTATATTATTTAAAATATTTATGTTTTATAAAAAATATAATTTAAGTCCATAGTGAAAGTATAGTTTTTGTGTATACTGTATTTTTTATGAAATAATTATTATTTAAAAATGTCTCAATAATTTATAAAACATATTTTACGTTAGAAACCCAAATTCCAAACCTATAAATGAATTTTTTAATGCCAACATATATTTTATTCTAATGCAAAAATATTTTTTATTCTCTAACTTGAAAAAAATTCTAAAAGATTGATTTCTGTAATAGGTGTGTCTAAATGTGAACGAAACATGTATTATTTAATAAAATTCTATTAAACATCATAATAATCAATACTATTCTTATTCCTAAATATAAATAATAGATTAGTAAATATTTTATTTTAGTATACCCCTACCCATAATGATTAATAGTTTAAAAGTTATAACTGCAGAACTAATGAGAGTAAAAATAATACATATTTGGGTAAAAACTATATATATGTTAACACTAAAATAAGAAAATGAAATAATGATAATCAGAAAATGAATCAATGTAGTGATGTGTTAGATAAAAATCCATAAACTCCTTTAAAAGATATTATTAAAGGATGTTAATAGTTTTAGTTAATAGAATCATTTTTTAAAACAAATTTTGTTAGAGGATGATTATAATGATCCAAAGTATTTCATTTTTGATACATTGATGATTCTTAAAAATAAATGATCATATGATAGCAGTTTTATCCTTTAAAATCTTCAATATAAATCAATACTTTCAAACTCCATCCCTGATCTCCTCATCGATCAGAATATCAATAGTAAGTCATATCCTTATAATTATATGAACTAAAATTTTGGAAGTATAAAATTATTATTCACATAATCTCTTTGATCACACAATATTGAAAGAAAATAATAATAAATAGAAAACATAGAACTTTTAAAAATAAAATCCCATCAAACAAAATCTTTGAGATCACACTGAAACTAAAATAATTTGAAGCACTCAAGTAATTGAGGAAGTGAATTTATTTTGAAAGAAAATAGTTCAAATGAACCAATTTCTATTCCTTGAAAAAATGGTCTTATATTTACTAGTTTTATTGTAAAAAACTCTCTTGTGGAAAACTAAGAAGACTTTTTCTGCAATGGTCACTTTATAAAAATCTCAGAAGCTCTCACTTAGTATTGAAATAGAATTTTTTTAGACTTCACAATATTCCATAAATATATTGTTTAGAATCTTTTTCTTCTTAATATGTTATTTGGAATATAAAACTGAAAAAATTAGATCTAAGAAAACCATAAAGTATGAAAAAATAGAATAAATAGTTTTTGTCATTTATCTAAACAATGGGTTCATAAGATGACATTTTAGTAAGATGGAATAGTGTTATCCCCCATTTTATAACCAAACAAAAAAAACAATTTGTAAATTAAGATCACTGAAATAAATTAAAAGATTATTTACATTCGAAAAACATACCACCCTGAAAAATTTAGTGAAATTAAAAAATATTGCTCCCAATTACTAAAACAAAAATCTTTATCTGCCTTTAAAATTTTCACCCCCGTATAATCTCCTCACCCTATTATTTTTAATTCAAAAAAATTCTCCCATTTTTAAAATAACGTGACTATTATAATTTATACACATTTTTTATTATAAAAAATATATATTTATGGAAGAATAATAAAAAGGTAAACTTTTAGGGGTAAAACCTAGGGGGAATGAAAAATAACCATGTATGTATAAACTATATCGGCCATCACTATATAAGGATAACCTAAAAATAAAGGTGAAATTATTTTATAATGAATTACACAAGAATACATTATGAAATATATTAATTAAATAATAATAAGTCAGAAATTGAAAAAATTTATGTAAAAATAAACTCAAAAGAAAAGTGTGAGATCCATGTAATAATAAAACTCACCTATGTAAGAATCAGTCATAACATGTAAGAGGCATGACATAATAACATCAAATATATAAAAGAGATGTAATAATAAAACAAAACAAAGTGTATAATTCTTCATTAAAAACTTCATAACCTTATTAAATGAGTTAACACTTATTTCCCAAATGATAACTATTGATAAACATAATAAGTAAAAATATCCCACAAGGTGTGTTTATTGAAGATTTCGTATACACATCTTATGAATTATATTTATATTTACTCAGAAATATATATTGTACCTATATAAATAGTTAGCATGGTTCTATATAAATAAGTTACTTCACCATTATCTAAGAAATTTTCAAATTTAAAAGATTGATAAATGAAAAACATAATATGATCAATTAAAACCGATCAAACACATATCATGTGAAATGGATTTAAATATTTTGGAATGTAAGGGTTTATTAAATATTCCATAAATTTGATTTTATGTTCCATAAAATTCAATAATAATCACTATTTTTTAATGAAAGGATTCACAAAAAAAGATATAAAAAATATGAAATATAAATATATTACTAGAAATCTATTATTTTTTAGAATAGTTATTTCATAACCATACATGAAAAAATAAATGTTACACTTAAATTCTACGGTTTTTTAATTAATTATTATTAAGATTAAAAACATTATGAATTAATGTTTTCAATATTTAGTTCTAAAAAATTTCTTATGAAAAAAGTGGTACCAATGGTTTTCTCCACTGGTTCCCATCATTTCAATCTGAAAAAAAATTAAGAACACAGTGCCCAAAACATTTTTTTATTTTGAAATATTATCCAAAGATAACTTTGGACCCCACATCTATCCAACCCTATGGTATTAAATAGTATCTAGTTCATTAAATGTATAATCGCTTCCTATTTTGGATGATTTAAATTATTTAAGGAACAAAAATTCTTCATGTTTCCTTCACTCTAACATTTAGTTTAGTGAGTTTCGATCTTGATAACAAAACATTTGGTCTAGAAATATGACTTACTAGAAGTATTATCAACTCTAAGATAATTATTCTATGGTTTTAACTACATGTGAATATGTTAAAAATTTCCCCTTTTATAAGTAAAATTAGAGTGAATCTTCTTAATACTTTCAAGTTGGGACTTAACTTTTATACGTTTATTCCAAAAATTAAAATATTAAAAAAAATTATATTCATCATGGATATTTGTTTTGAAATATTATTTGTAGATTTAAAAATATTTATATTTTCTTGAACTTTTTTTTTCATAAACGTCTTATATCTTTTAACCTTGTTAGTAACATATTTCACTATTTCATAAAAAGATTGTGTATTGTCCTCATCATCTGAAAAAATAATAATTATTAGCAACTAAATCCGTTTTGGTAATTGATTAAAGAGTTAACTTATTTTTGAATAACATCTCATTAGAAGAAACATTCAGATAAAATATTGTAATATTCCATCTTCCATTATTATTCAAATATATTTTGAAAGATGAATATAGGATACTGATCAAGATATTTATTTCCTTTATCTCATTCATTCCTTTATTTTTCAAAAATCCTCTAAATAAATTTTCATTCTTATCTAACCATATATAATCCAATATCATACTTCACGACTTTATACATTCATAATAGATAATGTATAAATCCATATTCTCCTCTATTTTTCAATAATTATCTTTTAAATTCTTAGAATACTCACATCAGAAAATCATTTTCACAATTATCTGATTTATATTTATTTTTAGTTGATAAAATTGAACTTTACTATGTCCCAAATTACTAATATATGAATAATTCTTATTTTAAGTATATACGGAATTAACATCCATGAAGGTATTAGTTCTTAAAGATATATGATCAAAAGAAACTCTTTTCATCCACTATTCTATCCCATTATCTCTCTTTAACCAATTAATATATTTCCTCAGAGTTCTGATATGGTTATCAAGACTCAACTTAGTAATATTTTTAACATAAAATTTTTTTCTGTTATTTCCTACTCCTTAGAAGTTATGTACATAATATTATATACTAGTTATTTATCAATCATATCCATGTTAGTGAGATATTTTAATCCATTCACAGTATCCATAATGTACCTATTCATCTGAGTACCTGATTCTTCTAAAATAAATCTAATCTCCATACAATCCACAATGAAGATCACTCTATTAGCTTCCAAAACTCATGAAGTTAAAAACTATGTTATTTATAGCTTCCTCTAATTTCAATAAGTCATTTCATATGAAGATATTTTACCATATAAAATCTATGTCATTGAGAATAATAAATTACATCATACCTTATAATTATCTTGATATTCAATCTTACCCTCATGAGAAATGTGTTGAATTTACTTCTCATAAATATAATAATCACTATACATCATCCGATAGTTATCAATTCCTATAGTAATCACATAAGTCATCATCCAATCCCTCATGTACTCATAGTCATCACCATTAATTATAGGTGTCTCACTAGGATTTCAATTTCCTAACATTCTGTCCAATAATTCTACCATAATAAAAAAATAATTTCATTAATACATGTTAGTTTGAGGAAAAAGAGTCACTCTAAATAGTGATGGGCTCTAAGACCCAATTTTTTCCAAGTATGGTAATATGAAGGGAGGGTGAATTTTAGTTTTTATAAACATAATAATTTCAACCACTCATATTGGTGATTAGTTTATATGATAAAAATTATAATCTAATTAGAATAAAAATAATAAAAATAATAAAAAATAAAGTGCATGGAATTTAATACATACCTGGCCAAATGGAATAAGAAAAATAAAAAAATGAAAAAATGTCAATGAGCTTTATATAAAAAACTATAATCTCCTTTAAAAGTTATTATTAATGTATATCATAAAATAAAATGAACCCGTCATTTTTAGTCAAAAGAGAAAATATAATCAATACTAAGATCCAAATGATTCAATTTCTAATAAATTGAAAATTATTTAATATAAATCATTGGAATTCAATACTCATTTCTCTAAACATATTTGATAGAAGCTAAGAAGCAACATAATATATACCTTATCTCGTATTCGATCAAACAATTTATAGAAATACTTGACTTATAAATTTATTAGACTAGATGTTTAAGAGAAGAATATTCATATCATTATAATCTAATTGATCACATGAGATCAGAAGAAATGAATTAAAATAGAAAACAATTATATTTTACAATAAACATCATCACAAAAAAATAGCTAAGATCATAATAAAAGTAAAAATATCAAAATATATTAAGTTATTATGTAATTAAATCACCCTCAAAAGTCTGTAATTTAGTCTCATCTAGACATAATACAAAAGAGGCTGCTCAAGGTGAAAGTTGGGGTGTTTGAGACCCTCTTTACAACTATTATTTCAGATTCTTTTATCTTAAAATATTTTTAACATCCACTTAGTTTTATAAAATTTTTATTTTATCATTTAATTAAAATCTCACTATTCTACTATTTATAAGATATTACTGATTACAACTTATTGAACCCTTCTCATAAATTATTACTATGTCAAAGAAATGGTTTCAAAACTATTGAATTTTAATTTCAATTATCCTTTTACACCTTCCATAAAATAAATAATATTACATGAGTTTTATAATTCTTTTATATTTTTATCAGTGGAATAAAACATAAAATATTTTCCTCTTCTTTAAAACTATATTAAAAACATTGTTCACCCATGATATGGTTATACTACATAAGTGAGTGAAGTTGATTTATTTTAATATATAATTTCATGTATATCATTAAAGATGTATTAAATGAATAAATATAATAGTAATAATCAATTAAGGTCATGTTTAAGAATATATAATTATAAAATATGAATGATAACAATGATAATAAAATTAAAAATCATGGTCATTTTTATAATCTAAAACATGTTTACTAAGAAATGCTTCTTGATTTGGAACTATATTGTAATATATATTAGGTTATTTTTCTTCTATAATTAGAGAAACTATATACCATGTAATTTTTTATGATAATGTAAGCATTGTGAAAATACCTTTGACCATTACCATTATATCAAGGATTTTTTGGAGCTATTGACTAAATTCATCCAAATGATCGATATGAAAAAAGAATAACTAATAAGAGAATAATTAATTAATAAATATGAATAATAATTATGAAATAAAAATGAAGGAGGTTCTAAAAAATGTAATAAATAAATAAAATTTGATTATTTAGTAGTTTTCAGGATGTACAATGTCGACCAAGACTCAATGTAAATGTTTTTTTTTCAAATATCCATTTTTATCATGATTTTTTTAGTGTCAATCATCCCTTATATATATTATATCAAAATAAATTACCATATATCATTAATTTTTCAATTTAATTTTGAAATATTATTTATCTCTATATTCACCTCATATATTCATAATTCATACCCAAATTATTTCGCATGATCTCGTCTTTTTAAGGTACATATCACTATGAGTTTTTTAGTTAAGCTGCAATTACTGAGTCTTGTTTGGAGATCGAGAGACATTGTTGGATAAAATGACCTAATGTTCTAGGATGTGTGGTTTTTTGGATTAATGGTGTCTGGGTATAAATGGGTTAAGTGTTTCTCAAGTTCTTTGTGAGTTGAGATTCATCAAAAGAGGATTAAATATTTAAATCAAAAATGGGATGAAAAATCAATTGAAAAAAAATTTACACATCATCTAAAGGGATTCTAAGTCATGTAATTATTAATGTATTTTATGTGATGAAATATGAGGTGATGGGTTTTTTGGATAATACCATTAAAAAAATTTACCCAACATGTAACTACATTACATTCTTTGTAAATGCCTGACCTATTTTTTTAAACATGTCAGGTAGCTAAATTATGGTATGTTTTTGCAACAAGGATTTCCCTCTTGACCTAGGGAGACCTTCCAGGTGATTTTGAAGTGAAAAAACCTCTTTTGGATGTCCCTTTTGTGTGATTAATCAATGATAAGTCCTTTTTGTTAGTTTTCTTCCTTCTTTTCCCTTTACTCAAACTGTTACGGTGAAATCCTTTGAACAATTGAATTTTTGGTATTGATCTTGATTAGTTTGGATATAAGAACCTCTTTTCAATAATCCACACCTTCTTCCTCATGGAATTTTCCATTAGATGCATTGTTGGATCTTCAATTAAAGTTAGGGTTCTAAATCTTAAAACCATAGTCTAAAAATTGTCAAGGTTATGAAATATTTTGATACCACCAATGTTGTGTGAACCCAAATTAATTGAATATAAACGAATTGGATAAACGCTCAAAGTATGTTTATCGTGAAATTTGAAATAGTGTGATTTAGTATTATAGAATCTCTAAATTGTGCATTATTTGTTATTAATAATGTTTTATATCTAGTGTAAACTGAATTGCATGTGGAATATGAAAGAAGAATGGAAATTCCAATAATTATCCATTGAGGACTATGATATGATATTATGATATCCATGTTGTATGATAGGAGTTGTGTTCCATGTTGAGAAACTTATAAAATAGGTTTGGCCTAGGCACACACACATTAATATGTTTTCATTTTGATAGTGAGTAGGCATGGCCCAACCCCATTTTGTATATCTTATAGGGAATTGAACCGGAAATGATTTTATTCTTATAGGGATTTGACCTGGATTGATTTTTTTAACTATAACATGGTTATATGGTGGTTGGCATGGTCATAATACATGCTCAGAGATATTCCAGCATGGTATAGAAGAAAGTTTTTACCTTGGTTATAGGGTGGTTTTCATGGTCTTAAGATATTCCTAGAGATATTTTATTATGAAACCGAAGTAGGTTGTTGTTGTATTTTATTATTTTTTGAATTAATTAATGCACATTTTTATCACTTTATTGCATACACTTCTTATCAGAATTTTTTTAGACATGGAGATTTAAACCTATTGAGTTATACTCACACCCTAATCGGGAAACTATTTGGTCCCCAAGTTGATTATATAGATGTTGGTTTGTACAAGGTAAAGGGACCTTCTTATTGATTGATTATTTTTCATTGGGAAGGAGTTTTGAGATTGGAATGACATGGGATTTTAGATCAGGGAATTTGAGTCTCTTATTTGCGCCTTCTAGTCATTTTATTTTATTTTTATACAATGACATTTATTTACAATCCATCACATCATTACATTATTCCTTTATTATTTATTTGATTGTTTATTTGGCCTTATTATTATCTTCCTCTATGTGTTTACTTTGATTAATAATTCTATTTTATTATGATTGGCTATACTCTTATAACACATAATAACATGGGGTTATAGCCTACCAACAATACATTTCACCCCCCATGATAGTCAATAGCCTCTATAATATAGGGAGGTTCACTAAAGTTCTCATATACAACCTTTTCCACCCACAAGAGAGAGTGCCATATTGGGGGATGCTACAATGTGGTATGAAAGAAGAATGTTTTCTTTTCTTTTGCCCTACAATTTGGAAAATGTATAAATGAGACTAGTATGTCTTAGGACTTGGTAATGAGAATTTTTAAGGGTATACCTAACACATATATAGGGAAAATTTGAGTACCTAGGGATGAGATTTTTTTTTGTGTCATGTGCTTGTAAGTGTTGATTTTATTTCACCTTTGGTGATTCACATGTTCTATGAGGTGATTGTTTTATGATCTTACAATTTCTTAAGATTTTTACTCATGTCCTAGTATGGTGAAATATGAGAATACATGTATCATAAGATGGACATAGCTATGTATTGCAATTCATATTTCATATTAGGGGTATATCTATTTTTTTTCAGTTGAGTTATACATGCATGTTGAGTTGTAATATGAGAAATCTATTCACTGGATAAATTAATTTGTTTTCATGTCATTCTAAAATAATTAATGTTTTGTATTGAGAGAATAAGAGTTAGTGGTTCAATATGTATTCAGTTGTTGGTTTGACCTTGTTTCTATCCAATTCTCTAGAGTGTGTGTATTTCTTATAGAAAACAATTCAACCCCCTCATCTTTGACATGTGTTTCAGGAGAGTGGTAATCATTACACTCCGAATGCAGCTATACCATAGCATCCTATTGTTCATATAGGTAAAATTGATGTTCTCCTTAGTGAAATATTCCTCAAGTTCATGCGATCAATTGAATGGAAAATTGTTCTTACCGTTCCTTTGATATCTGAGTTGACAAGAGTGTTTCAGTTGCAATTTCCACCTATTTTACTAGGGAAGGGGGCCCTATTTGATGGAGATATTTCAGATGATCATTAATAATCTCAAGACACTTGTTGATAATATGGTGAACCTTGATGTGTATATGATTTTTAGACCGGACATGTGTTGGTGGGTTATTATGGAGGAAGCTCGGAAACACGATGAGTTATCTTTGAAGGACTTCCAAATGATGTTCCTAATCTATTTCTATCCTGAAACATTGAGGGATGAAAAAGCTCATGAGTTAATGAATCTGACACATGAGGGTTTTTAAATGTTGGACTATGATGGAACTTGTACAGACCTACAGTGATTTTCACAATCATTGGAAGTGCATGAGGTCTCTAGTGCAAGACATTTTCAAGACATCATTCATTATGATATCATGGCATAGGTAATCATATTTTTTTTATGTAGATTTGAGGATGTGATAAATCATGCACTCATCACGAAAGGTAATTAGAGAGAGGTTCCAAGTAGTAGCTATGTTTTTTCAATAGGGAAATTTGGGTATTCTTCTTCGAGTGGTAAGAAGCTTTGTTATGATAGTTTCCACCAAAGAAGTACTGGGTATAGCACTCAGGTCAATGGACTATGATATAAAGATTGTGTTATGTTCCAGTACTATCAGTGCAGCAAGTTTGGTCACAAGTTCCCACAATATCCATAACCCATAGTCGAGTGTCACATCTATGGAAGACTCAATAATATTCAGAGGTTTTGTGGGAATTTTACACAACCTACTAGTGGTAGAGGATCAGGATAAGCACTCAAATTAGTAAGGGGCTCAACTACCCCTTAGTACGATGGTAACTGGAGTTCTATTGGACGTTCAGGATGTGGAAAGGAATGTGGAACCTAGGTGCATGAGAAAAAGTACCAAGAAATGGATATAGATCATTGTAGCCCAACTGGAACCCAGGGTAGAGGGAAAAGTCAATTTCACATTATGAATAATACTTCAACTAACATGGATGCAAGACCATCTATAGTAAGATTTATGATTTTTTGTATCATCTACCTTAGATTTTCTATTGTTTGAAATTGGGTAATAACATTATTTTGAATTTTAACTTTTTTAAAATAGTTTTTTTAGATGTGGAAGGCATTTATGGGGGTTTAACTCTTGACAAACCATAGGGAGTGAAGTCAGATAATATCAAACGTTTCAAAGTGTGTTCTCTATAGATTGGTAGTTTCCATTTTCTTTGGGAACCATTCATGGGAAAAAGGACAGGTTTCAAAATGATTCTTGGTATGGATTGGTTAGTTCTATACTATGAAAATATCAAATGTTTCAATAGGATAGTTAATTTCCTATATCATAAAGGAAACATCTATTCTCACAATGGTGAGTTGGATCTTTAGTCTAGTCGTAGGAGACCAATTTAGTGCTGATTAGATAATATCATAGCTCAGATAACTAGTATTACATTAGGTAATGGTGGAATGAATCATTATTCTTTTCCTCCATTAGCAGACCATTTTCAGGATTTTTTCCCTGATGAGTTATATGGATTAATACTCGAGCAAGAGGCTGAATGCACAATCAAGTTGGTGTCGGGAGAAGAACCTGCATCTAACCTACCATTCCAAATAGCACCATCATATATTCAGGTGTTTAATGTTCAGTTGGAAGATGTAGAATCTAAAGGCTTCATATAGATGAGTACATCCCCTTGGGGTTCTCCATTTCTCTTCAATAAAAAGGCTAATGGATCTTTGAATTTATGTCGAGATTATTAGAGGGTGAACCAAATGATGGTCAGGAACTAGTGTCATCTTTCTCACATTGATGATCTTTTCAATAAGTTGAGATGTTCTAACATCTTATCCAAAATTGGTTTGAGATCAATATATCAACAATTAATGGTGAGACTATTTAACCTCAATCATACTTATCTAAGGATTAGAATATGGATTTTAAGAATTTGTAGTGATGTCATTTGGGTAGACTAATTCACATGCAGTATTCATGGCCTTAAGGAATAGGATATTTCATCCTTTCATGGATGAGTTTGGGTTTGTTTTTGTCAATGAAATCTTAGCATACAACCAGTTATTAGACTATCATGACAATCATCTTAAAATCATCTTTATTACATTGAGATAGAATTATCTTTACACGAAGCTATCAAAATATAGTTTCATGATAAATAAAGTAAAATTTATGGGAAATTTCATCTGAGAGGAAAGAGTGGTAGTAAAACCTAGTAAACTCACAGTCATGATATCTTAGAAAAAAATGTAATAACGTCTTTGAAATTCATATATTTTTAGCTATTGTAGGTTATTACTAGTGTTCTATCCAAGATTTTTCCCATTTGGAAGCACCAATGTCTGGGATTACCAGGAACGTTGTGAAGTTTCTTTGGTGTGATGCGTGAGAAAGAGATTTTCCAGATATGAATCGAAGGTTGGACACAACACCTATCTTCACATTACTTGTATTGGGTAAAGTGCATAACATGTACTATAAAACATCTAGAGTTGGACTCAAAATAGTTCTAATGCAGAAGGATCATGTCGTTTCTTATGGCTCCAGGAAGTTGAGACTGCATGAGTGGAATTACCCTACTCACCATCTAGAGTTCGAAGCAGTGTACATTCCATGAGATGTTAGAGACACTCTCTCATGGGTAAGTGATTTTTGGAATACAAAGATCACAAGAGAATCAGGTAAATATTTTTTTAGTGAGACCTTAATCTTCAATAGAGAAGGTGGGTCGAGTATTTGCAGGCTTTCAACATTGAATTAGCTTATACACAAGGAAATGAAAACATCATTACCGAATCCTTATTCCTAATGACACATATAGAGGTAGTATGGGTGTGTTTTGATGAGTGGAAGATAATATACCTTTTTCTAGACATGCATTTGGATGTTTAGGAATCTTATGGTCAAGTAGATATGACTATAACATCTGTTATACCAGTGATTTTGGATTAGATTAAGATCGAGAATTTATATGATCTAAATGTATTAGTTCATAGAGAAAATTTATAGGGTTGGTAGATTCCATCATGATGGTCTCTAAAAAATGGGAATTCTATTTTTTTATGTGTCTAAGTATGGGTTCTTATGTGCTTGGACGAGGATATGATGAGATAGTTTCATACTTCTAGATAGGCAGAGCATCCTGGATTAACAAAGATGTATCGTGATCTCTATAGATAGTATTGGTAGTTAGGAATGAAGAAGGTGGTATCAATATTCATGGCTATATGATTCACATTTTATCTAGTGAAAGACGAGAATCAGAGGCCAGGTGGTCTTTTTCAGCCTTTACCCTTCCTGGAGTCGCAATGGGATTATTTCATGATGGATTTTGTGATAGGATTACCCATAAAGACCCATAAAAATGATGATATATGTGTTGTTTTGGATTAAATGAATATGTAATCCCACTTTTCTATCTTTGGGGAAGCCTTTATAGTTGAATATCTATGAAATATTTACATTCACAAGGTGGTTCAGATGCATGGTGCTCAAAGGAGTATTGTTTCAGATAGATGTCTTCGTTTCAAATTTCATTTCTAGAAAGGTATTTAGAAATCATTGGGATCATGAGTTCTTTTAAGAATATCCCATCATCCATAGAAAAATTGTCAATATGAGTAGACTATTTAGGTTCTGGAGGATATATTACAAGTCAATGTTTTGGACTTTGGTGGTCAGTAGGACAACATATGGAACACTTGCATTTTTCACATAATAATAGCCTACCGACATCGATCTAAATGACACATTTTGAGGATTTTAAGAGAACACCATGTTGTTAACCTATTTTTTATTTAAAGTTAAGTGTTTCAGCACTTATTAGCCCTAGCCTCGTGTATGATGCATCTATATAGATTCAATTGACCAAAAAATGGATGGTGAGCATGTAGAGTAGAAAAGAAATCATATGATGACCATCGAAGGAAACCTCCGGAATTTGAGTTTGGTAATTATGTTTTCCATCAGGTATCACATAGGTTGGTGTAGTGTTGTATGAGGAAATAGGTAATCTTAGTTCCTAGGTATTTTAGTCCATTTAAAATAGAGTCAAGGGTTAGTCCAGTTGTGTACCTTCAAGACATTCCACAGTTCTACAGTTCCATGCATGATGTTTTCCTCGTGTTTCAACTATGAAGATATCATCCAAAAAATTTCCACATGGTAGATGTAGTATACATTGAGGTTTTTGTTGATGTGTAATTTGAGGAGAATTCTATATGGTTTATGGATAATAGTGAGAAATATTTTTAGGGTAATACTGTATTGTTGGTTCAAGTGTAGTGGAAGCATTGGCATGTTTAGGAGGAGTCCTATGAGAGGGAGTCTAATATGAAAACAAAGTGGCCATACATGTTCACTGGGACCTCAGAGTGATTCTTGGGGAATATATTGGATGATATTTTATATTTTGGGGTGGTTGTAATATCCCATCTTTTTTTAGGTCTTCATCTCTCTGGATTTTTTATTTGAGCCTTGATAGTTGAGTCTTTTCTGGATACAAAGAGGATTTGAAGGAGAAAATGACCTAATGTTCATGGATGTTAACTTGTTTTAATTAATGGAGTTAGGTTATAAATGGGTTAAGTCCTTCTTGGGTTCTTGGTTAGTTGGGAAGCATTAAAAATGGTTTGAGAGTTAAAGGTAAAATGGGATGAAAACTCAACTGACGAACATTTACACATCGTTTAAAGGAATTACACATCCTATAATTGTTAATGGGTTTTAATTTAGGTAATCTGATGTGACAGGTTTTTCAAATGATACCAAAAAAACAATTACATGATTTTTAACAATATTATAGATCGTATATATCCTTGTCCTGTTATTTTAAATATGATGTGATGATCAATTACGGTATGTTTTGAATGAAACTCTTCCCCTCTCGACCTTGAGAAACCCTCCAGGTGAATTTAGAGTGCCAAACCCCCTTTGGACGTTCCATTTTTGTTATTATTACATGTTACATCCTTTTGGTTAGGGTTCACCCTCCTATTACCTTTTCTCCAACAATTATGTTGAAATTCTTTGACCAAATACACTGTTGGTTATGATCTTGTTCGATTTTGATTTTAGGACCTCTTTACAATCATCTTCACATTCTTCCTCATGGTGTTGAATATTGGGAGAATTATTGGATCATCGGTTAAATGTATGGGTTCTTAATATTAAACCTTTGGTTTGATAATTTTCAAGGTTATTCAATATTTTTATAACACTAATGTAGTGTGTTCTTGAATTAATGTAATATATAAGAATTGGATAAAGGAACAAAGTATGTTTATCATGACATGTGACCTATTGTGATTTATTATTGTTGAATCCCTAAATTGTGGCCTATTTCTTAATGATATAGTAGTTAATAGTTTTTGAATTTAATTGTAAGTGGATATGAAAGGATAATGGTAATTCCCATAATTAACCACTGAAAATTGTGATGTGATATTTTCATATCCATGTTGTATGAAAGGAATTGTGTTCTATGATTATATGTTTATACAACAAACTATGTCCCAAAACATGCACATGAATATGCTATAATAATGATAGTGAGGAGGATTGAACTAGACTTATGATTTAATTCTTATAAGGCTTTGACTAATAAATGTTGTAATGCTTATCAGGCATTGACCCAAATTAAATGTCCTCATTATACTGCGGTTATATGATGGTTGGAATTGATGTAAGATATGATCATAGATATTTTTGAAGGGCTCCAATGAATGTTATTTACCATGGTTAAACAGTGGATAGCATGGTTGAAAGACAAGCTTATAGATATTCCATCATGAAGATGATGTAGGTTTTGGGTGTATTTTATTAATTATTGAATTAAATAATACCCTTGTTTATTGCTTCATTACATACACTTCATATCATCCAAGTTTTGTTTATATATAGTGGTGTCGAAAAAATAAGTTATTCTCATATGTTATTTAGGATTCGTTTTAGTACCCAAGCATATTATGTGGATGCAGGTTTGGAAAAGTGAAAGAGGCCTTGAGGTTGATTGTTTATTTGCTATTGGGATGGAGTTCGGAGATGGTACCAACTTAGGATTTTGTACTTGAGACATTGAGGCTTTTTTTTAGTCTTCTTTTATTTTCCATTTATTGTTCTATAATGACATTTAGTTACACTCTAGCACATAATTACATTATTCCATTTTTATTTATTGGATTTTTTAGTAGGACTTTATTGTTATATTCTAATATTTCTTTAATATGATTATTATTTCTATTTTATTATGATTTTTTTCTACTGTTATGACACTTCATACTAAAGGGTATAGTCTCCTCACTATATATTTCACACCCCTAATGTTGGATGGCAGCCTCTAGTGTATGCGTAGGAGACCTTGAGGTCTCATAACAGACCCTTTCCCACTACGTGAGAGAGTACTGGATTGGGGGATACCACATTGTTTGTAATGGGTTATATTCATAAGATTTATCCGATTCAATTATTATTTATCTAATATATATATTTTGTTCTATTTATCATAAGAATGATCTGGAAATTATTTCTTATAATTTCCCCTTACTTTAATATTTATAAACATTATCATTCTGTCCTTATTTGTTTTATATTTTAAATGATACGTTATTTATAAGGGGGTCCTCTAACTCTTTTTAGTTATTTTGGTTATGTTATCTATCACTATATATCTCTATTTCCCTCTTTATTTCATTATAATTTGATCCATTTTTTATAACTTCTTTATTCTTTCTTATTCCACAGATATTCATGTCTTTATAGTTCCCTTCAGATGATTATTTCAGTAAAAACCTAAGATAATTATAAAAAAAACATTTCTATTTATTATGTTTTAATCAAATTATCTTCTAATTAAATTATATTTATTTCTAAGGTTCCATTATTGGAAAATATATAATTTAAATAATTGTTTAAAATTTCATTGTGTGACCTTTTTATTTTTCTAAGATCAACTTATTTCTCTATATTCATGGAAACATCACCAAATTCTTTGAAAACTATTTTTAGGGGTTATATTTTTAATCTTTAATCATAACAAGACTCGTTTTAAAGGAAATTATTTATATTACATGTTTTAATAATTAATATTATATATAATATAATTTTTTTTAAACAATCTTATATATTTTTACTTCCTTGCAAATTATTTTTTCTTCATTTATTTAAATACTGCCTAAAAACTAAGCAGTTGTTTTCTTAAAACTTCTTCAACTTCTAATATGCATATGAATTTTTTCATCAATGTTAATACTCTTTTATATTCCACCGTTTGACTATTTAATATGTCTTATTTATTGTAATTTTATCTTTTTCATCAGTTATTATTGTGTAAAATAATCATCTGATTCATTATCCATGTTTCTAGGTATATGTGATGTAATATAAGTAAAATATCTATGATAGGAATGATCAATTACAACATTATTAATTCATTATTATCGACTATATTTTATGTTATCATTCTTTATAATATTTTTTCAATATAAATAAAATATAATTGATCAATAATGTTGAAGGGTGTTCACCAAGAGA
Organism: Viscum album; assembly: GCA_963277665.1. Classification (NCBI taxonomy): domain Eukaryota; kingdom Viridiplantae; phylum Streptophyta; class Magnoliopsida; order Santalales; family Viscaceae; genus Viscum; species Viscum album. The sequence goes on along the minus strand of OY728132.1, from coordinate 579,803,310 downwards.
TAAATACCATTCGATTAACTAGGGAAATGTGTTTATTTAATCTTATATCCCCTTATTATATTTAGTTTTAATACCCTATAGATCATTATTTAAAATGAAATTTATTTTCTTAGATATACACTATATTTCATTTGATGGACATTATATTTCATAGGTTAATCATGTTATGATTTTGATTGATTTAGGATTCCTTAAAAATTCATACAGAGCACATATTTATAGATATATCAATATATGATATGTGGTCTTAGAATTAACTTACCCTCTATTTTATTTGGTAAAAGATTAAATGTAATGATATAAATTTTTTTATATCTCTAGGGACTGAACCTAATACACTATGTTTGTGGGAATATGGATTAAACCCATTCCACTATGTTATTATTATTTTAGTGATTTAGCATTGGAATATTTTATTATTTTATATTATTATTCTTTTTCCAAGTTCTTGTTTTATGTCACCATGGTACATGATTATTTTCTTATAATTTCATATTCTTATTCTATGGAATTTTCTATACTCTATTAGTTATCCATGTATTTTCCTATATTTCTTTAACTTTATCTATGAGTATTCTTTCATGCCTTAAGATCACTTGTTATGATTTCATATTTTTATCCCATTAATAATCCCATTTACTTTTGTGTCTTGTGTCTAACTTATTTATGATCTATTAGTAACACTTATATGACTCGTCTTTATGTCTTTCCACTTATGGAGCATTTGAGCAGAGTCTTCTCATATGTTTACTGATTTCCTAAGTGGTCATAGGTATTAAAGAAATTTTAATTGATTAATAAGTGGTCTTTAATGATTAATTTTACTAGATTATATGTTATATATATAGGATGAGGTTGTATTATGTAACTAGTTGCCAAAATACACTAATCCTATGATTTTATGAGTTGGTTATAATTTCATGTTATGTGTTAAATATGTAAGTTTATAATAATATTTATGATTTAGGATATGTAGGATTATTATTTTGTATGAGAGTAGGGTTTGGTTATTTTTAAGAATTATGACTGTAAAAAAATTGTGAATGAATCCTTAGATGAGTAAATATTAGCTATAACATACTAGGATAAGTAAAATGATTATGATCTAATTAGATTAAAATATCTAATAAATTTATGTTGAGAAATATTATAACCTTACCATTGTAAATGTTTATGATAACATTAGGGTTTAGTGATGTGGTTTTTGAACATATTATAAATCCTAAAATTTTAATTATTTTAAATAAAATATTATATATATTTTATGTTAAATTATATATAAAAATATTAATTTTTTTCTTTATTTTTTGATATAATCCACGATTTTGGTAAAACATTATCAAAAAAATGGATTCCTTTATTAAATAAATGTATTATTACAAAATATTCATTCAATTACATTATAATTAATGTACTAATTATTATTTATTAGAATAGTTTTAAAAATCTATTTTATTGAATTCACAATTATTTTTATAAAAAGTTATTTATTTGGTAAGTAAATTACATTAATTAGAAGTATCTTTTACATATTTTCAATTAAAAATTAATTTATTCATTGAATATTAATTTTTAACATGTTATTGTTCATAAAATATAACCATATAAAATGGAATATTATTTTTTAATTTTATATTAAAATTTTTATGAATCATATAAAAAAAGAATAGTAATTTTAAATTAAAAGAATATATTCTTTGTAATTAATAATTATACATTATATTTTATTTAATGATTAAATTATTTATATTATATTATATATATTTGTCTTTATAATATAAATATTTCATTCTAAAACATCTCAAGATATTTTGTACATAGAAATAATATTTTGAATTATGAATTATTATAATTTAAATATTTTTTTACCATATATACATTTCCCAATTTTCACAAAATAAACATTTTATTTGGTAAAAGTAGCCATTATAATAATAATATAGTCATTAAAAAAATTTATATCCATTATGAATAATTTTCGAAACCCCAAACGTATTTTCGTAAGTATTCATTAATAAGATAAATTCACCTTAATTAAAAGATTAATTTTATAAAATAGACTGGATTTTTAAATTAGAGCATCAAATTTATCTTATGGTTAATTATCGTTATTTTTAAAAAAAATTAATTTTAGGTGCATAATAAAAAATAATTATTTTTTTATACCATAAGTTTTATGACATAATTATAATAAAAATGACTAAATAATTCATAAAAAAGGAACACATTAAAGTTTATTAAATGTGTCAAATAATTAATTTAAAGATATTCAATATTAACTTAATAACCAATGACTAATTTTTTTAATCTTAAGTTATAATTTATTCTTATAAAAATTGTTTTGATTCATTAAATTGAATAAAATATTTAAAATATTTCATTTTGTTTTGGGTGTGTTTTAATATCAAATAAACATATATATTTCAATTAAGACACTTAAAGTTATTAATAATAAGCATTATTCATTTTCTTAGGCCTAAATAATAAATTAATAGATACTCAATTCAATGACACTCCTTCCCCTTGGTTATATAAGTACATCACCTCTAACTCCTTCACCTCACTCCCAACACTTCTTCATTTTCCAAATATTTATCCCAATCTATCTATAAAATCTCTTATACAAGATCCTCAGGCTCTTATCATAATAAAATAAGATTCTCTAATGTTTTTAGACTCAATATAAATGATGTGAATCAATGAGGATGGAAAGAGATCCTAAGTCTCACTTTACATCTCTTATTTGATATTATTTTGACATAAAATCTTTGGAACATCCTATTAATTTTATTACACGATTATATTACCATGGTGTTAAGAAAACCATGATCCATTATAATTTATCAATTTCTCATTCCATCTCATCAAACCCATTCAATAAGTTATTACTATATATTAGTAATGGTTTAATGACCCATGTATTTTTAGTTTGATTGTACAATTATAACTTCCAAAATAGAAATAATATTTAAAGTAACACTATGATTGTTGTGATATTATATTGTATTGTTTTTATGAAAATAAAATAACTATTAGTTTCCCTCTTATTTAAAACTCACTTTAAAACATTGTTCATATATGGTATCATCATTCAACCTAAGTGAATGATGATATTTTCATTGCACTTATTTCTTTATGTTATTTTAGAAAATTTATTCCATATAAAAATATATCATCAATAACCAATTAATTTCATATTTATGATTATGGAATTATAAAATATGCATGATAATAGTTATTTTAAAATTAAACAATCATATTTATTTCAACCATTTGAAAAATGATTAACAGGAAACCCTTGATGATTTTGAACTGTTTTATAAACTATATTGAACTCTTGAACTCTTGATATTATATAATTACATTAAATATATAACTTTAAACTTATATATCATACGTAATAATTTTATAGGGACCATTTAGTGTTTCCATTACACAAAAATTAATTTTTAACAATGGAACCAACATCTCCATATAATGTACATAAACAATAATATATTAATAATTTTAGAATAAAGAAAAAAGGATCAATAATAATGAAATAAAAATATAAAATTATATGAAAAAATTAATTCATAAAAACAATTAGACTATTTAGGAGGCTAAAGGACATACAAAGTGATAGAAAACATAATATAAGGGGTTTTCTTTCTAAATAAAAATTTTTATGAACTTTTTATTTCATTTCTATCATCCCTTTACTGTATTATCTAAACAAACATGAATTCATACAATACCATTTTCAATTTTAATTACTTGTATTACTTATCTCCATACATTTTTAATATATTCATTTTTCATACCCTATATTTCTAGTAAGGGATTTTATTTTAAATGATTAATATTTTCAAGTATAGTTTCTCAACTACCTATATTTTCTTATATATCTCATTTATAAGTTCCTAAATATATAAATTCATATGTTAAAATAACTTTTTATTTTTTAATGGTTTCATTCCGTTTGATATTTATGTATTGTTTATATTTTATGTTATTTATTAGGTGAGTCACTCAATCATTTACTTTCATTTCATTATGTTCTCTATCACAATCAACATTTCTTTCTTTAAATTTATATATTTCTTAAATGATCAAATTAATTTTTTATAAATATGTTTTATTTCATTATCATGGAATATACATGTACTTAAGGTTTCAGTTATTTAAATATTTAATCCAAATAATTTGGCATTTTTGTGGGATTTATATTCATTTATTATCTCCTACCACTTGATTATTTTATATTAACCCTATTTATTTTAAAATTTCCATTACTCAAAGATTTTGTTATTAAATTCACGATTCATAAATTATTTTTATTTTCATCTAAAAATTATTTTAGAAAGTGATTTATTTATCTATTTTTATAACAACATCACTAAACAATATAAAAATTATTTTCATAATTTATCCTATATTTTCGTCCCTATTCATAGTTATATTATTCTATAAATAATTTATTTATATTACATGTTCTATTAATTTTTAATTTTTAAATTATCACATTTAAAAAAAACTATTTAGATTGTTCCTTGAAAATGAAATATTCCTTATTTATTTCCAAATTTCATAAAAAATTAAAATTTTTATGAAAAAATATTTAATATTTTATCTTTTATTGAAGGTTTCTTCATCTATGTTAATAATATTTTATATTATACTTTTTTACCCTTTTAATATCATATTTTTTTATAATGGTGTAATTTTTATTAGTAGTTCCTATGTTAAAATAATCCTCTAATTTATTATATAGAAAACTTTGAATTTATGGTGTGGTTGAAATGAAATCTATATGATAGAAGTGATCCAAAAATACCTTTTTATTACCTTGTCGTAAAATATGAATAATGATAAAATATCTATTAATATCATTCCTTTAGTAACAATTGAAATATCTTTTTTTATTGATGATCATTCACCAAGATATCCATACCTTTTAATTGACATAGAAATAGTATTGAATTTACCATAAATACCCTAATTATAATATAGTGTTGATACCCTATAATTTATAATTCAAATTAGATGGTATTTAAAAAAATGGAAGCTTTATTTACTTCGATGCATGTTTAAAGTCCATGTGTTAATCATGTTACGATTTTTCTGTTTTTATGATTGTTTTCATATTCATGTGACACACATATTTAAAAATATGTCAGTATATAATGAAATGTTCTAGAATTATATAAACCAATAGTTTATTTCATAAATAATTATATCTAATGAGATAACTATGTTAATATGGCTATGAAGTAGACTCAATCAACCATGTCTGTGGTACTGGGTAGTAATCCTAGCACACTATGTTTGTCATATTAAGGAGTAATACCAAAAAAATATTTTCTAATGATCTTGATAATTTATCATTGATTGTTTTGATTTTTTATGCTTTTTCATGTGACACATTCTTCTTTTATATCACTTTTGAGCATGATTATTATAATATGATTTTACATTTTTAATTCCAAGGTATATGGTATGCTTTCAGGGTTATCATTTTATGGTTCAGTATTTCTATACCATAGTACGATATTATTCCTTCATGCCTTATAATCAATTATTATTATTATCCTATCAATTTTTATGATCTATTAGAAAATACTCTATATATAATTGATAATTTTTTTCCACATACAATCAATTTTTTATCACTGTTTTTTATGTTTCCCTACATCCCTATGTGATCTAATGTGTTAATTCAATTTTTATCAATTTATACAAGGTTTTAGAATAAGTATTTTATTAAATAATATTGTATGTATAGGTTGATGATTTATTATGTATATAGTTATAAATTATAATAAAATTTTGATCCTAGGAGTTTTTTGAGACATCATAAAGAAGTAATAGTTTGATGGAGTGTTATGGAAATCATATAAAAATATAATATCTTTGTTAATAACAATTTTATAGTATTTTTTCATTTATGTATCAATGTCTTCAATCTATCTATTCTTAATTCCAATAAAAAAAATCACCAGTATTCACTATCAAAATTATTGTGTTTGTTTTGTTTTTGATGATATAAATATTGTTATACACCTTTTCTCTATTAAATTTAACTATAATCAAGAAATTATAAGACTTTTAATTCAATAAATCAGGTGCTTATATAATCCCATATAGTGATTTATTTAACATTCACACACAAATATCATCACCATCGAGAATAAGTCCCTCTTGTTGTTCTATGTACACCACCTCATCATGTTTTAAGAATTTAGATTTTACATCTAATATACAATCGTGTAACTACTATCTTAAAAAAAATTAATTAGTATTCATATTTTTTTCAAATCATTGAACTAAGAAAAATTATCATAATGTTTAATACCCTCATTTTGATATATATTTTTCAAACTAGATTATATTTGTAATATTCAACCTCAAAATTCTATCTATTTTTATTCTATAAAACCCATTTAATCCCCATAATACTTTTCTTATTTAAATGTGACTCTATGTCCCAATAATAATTATTCTTTATTTGATATAAATAATCATGCCTAGAATCTAACAAATCAGTATGTTGTAAAGATTCTTCAATAATTTTTTATTAATCTTCGGAAAGGAAGATAATGTGATTGAAATTCCATAAATTCTATTATGTTTATAATCTTCCAAAACTATATCAAATTAAAATTTTAGGCCCCTCTTGTTTTATAAGTCTTACAATTTGATGAACCCAACCAATCATCCCACATCCCGTGTAACGCCCCAACCCCAGTTACCCAGAGTCGGTGCATTATTGCGTAACATTGGCATGATCACAAAAGATCAAGTCCTGAAAGACCGATTAGTTTAGTAGCCTTGGAAACACTAGATACATTCATAAATGTTACATTACATCATAAAGTGAAAAATCACAATAACATAGTATCCATAGTCCAAACTTCTATCCCCTTCATACTATCCCTGTAGGTTAGTCATAAATTATTTCTTCACATCCTGGGAAAAATAAAACATTGAAAGGGGTGAGCTCAGATGCTCAATAAGGATTACAATATAGCGAAAGCTTTCATAAATAAACATAAACATTTAAAGAAATGTATGACTAAAAAAAGGCTTTAAACTTGAACTTAAACATAATATGGAAAAATTAAAATGAGATAATTCCATTTACTTATTCACATGGATATTGTACTGGTCGAATAATCACATGCAATATCAATAACCAATTTCATAATGATGGAATACATAATGCCATAAAATCATAACCATGTAGCCAAGGCCTCATGCCAAGTCTACAAATAATATTTTGTCAAGGCCTCGTGCCAAGACACTCGTTTGTCTCATGAGACCTGCCGATGCATTGAGGAGCTATAGCGGGCTCCACCCGTCACTTATTAAGTCCAATGCATTCCTCAAATGAATAGGTTTAAACATATCATAAACCATAACATAATCGTATCACATAAAACATGCATAAAGGAAACATAACATTTCCACATTTCAATCACAAGATATCAATAAAACACATTGATATAATAAAAAAACTTTCAAAACCATTTTCAATACCATAATAAAAGAAAAGTAAAACTTTGTATTTATTTTTCATTTAAAAAAAGTTATGGCTTGTAGAGGAAGCTGAAACTCAAATAATGGTCACGGCGGCGGAGAATTCGTTGTCTCTGCATACGTACGACAAAAAAAACATTCCATTTTTTCTTTTAGTAAAATGCTTCGTATAAAAATAATCCTTTTGAAAAAAACATAAAAGTTTAAGGGGTTTATACACCGTATAAAAGAATGTTGTGTATAAAACAATATATACCTCAATGAAAGGAGATTGAGACAAAGTCCCATACAAAGATCATTTTTTAAATAAAATAGATCTATTATGTGTATTCACTATATTTACACATAAAGAAAGTATAAATACCAGATAGGACATAATAATATCATGACATAATTTGAAAGTAGGAGATTAACCCAAAGAATGGAAATTGGGTTAAGAAGTTCCCTTACCTCGTGTCCGACTTGACTCGATCGTTCTTTAATCTCCTAAACAATAAAATAGAGTTAATTTATATTTTCTTAAGAACATTTATCATGTTCATTATTCCTTTTATGTCACTTATTACCATGTTATGAACATTATTTAATTATTTAAGTTAATAACGGTCATTTAGTCGATCTTTGGTAGTTGAGTCAAAAATAAACTTCTTATAATTACAAGTTGTTCATGTGGTGAAATATCCATTATATCCAGAATTATATTCATGATTTAGATATCATATATATCATATATATCCAGTATATACATGAATTTATAATATTACTTAAAATTTAGACGTATGAAATGAAATGCATCGTTCATGGAGACGGTAAGCCGTACGTACGCATGAACGCTACTTTCATTTCTATTTCATATTTAATGGAATGAAATTATAATTATAAAAAGGTATACTATAATTCCAGTATAATATAATGTATAATAACATTTACTCCATACTTTATAAATCCCACATATGGCATTAACGATTCAAATCACTTTGAGGGGGCGGTAGTCCGCACTTCCTAAAATGAAATTATCGCGTTTACCCATAATGGAAATCATAAAGGTATTCCATAAATGAAAAATACAGAATCTTAAGGAAAACAAAAAAATAATATATATCATATATAAAAACAGTGTCATCATAATGGCCACCATGAGAGGTGTTAAAAGAAGATTGAACAATCATCGTGTCGTGAGGCAGTAATTCACCACCCACAAAAACAGTATGTTCTTTAACCATTAGACGAAGGTTTGTGTAAGTGTAAATAGAATAATTCTCATAAAAACATCCAAGTATATTGAGGATACTGTTTTTTTACAAAATAAAGTAATAAAAATATTTTAGGGGGTTGGAGAAGCAAAATAAAACAAAAGAACACAAGTGAAGACATTACGTTAAAATCGGGTAACTCTTTTTGATTTGAGCCAAAGGCTTCCTTGGGAAGACTTCTGCCCAAAGTGAGGCTTCTAGGAGTAATAGAGGGAAGTTGATAGAGTATTTGGGTAGAGGTTGGCTGAGCCAAATGGCTTTGAAGTTGTGAATAAGGTTGTAGTGGTGGGGGCCTTTTATAAGAGGAGGGGAGGGGCACTCTTGGAAAGATTGAAATGTTACATTATTATGAAATGCTTTTCGGATTCTAAAGGTCCCACAATGATATATTTAGAGTCTAAGGTCATAAGGGTTCTAAATATTCTCATAAAATAGGTTTTTTACAAGTGTAAGCCTTAGATTGTACATTATCTTTTCATTTTATTTAAATCGTTAATTATTCAGGTAATCGGTGCATCATCATTGTGTCATAAACAATTTAATTTATTTAATGTCTAAAAATTATAAAAAAATTACCATGATGTAGGAAATATTTTTAGATTTCCAATTAATATTTATAGTAAAAAATTTATATTATATTACCCCATGTAATAATTGTTTTAGTAAAACAACACATGTTTGTGACAATTTTATTTTTACTTTAAATAAAAAGTTATTAATGTCATTTTCTTACCCAAGTGGCTCGATGGGGTCCCCAAGTTGACCCATGGATTTTATTGGCCGGCCATGACTCATTAAATAAGTGTAGGACAAGTTTAAAAGTAATTTCATATTTTTATAATATCATTTTTACCTTAAATTTCACTAATTACCTTTAATCGCGATTAATTAAACATAAAAGTTACTATTCACCAAAAAAATATTTTAATCCCATTGAACCACATTTTACTTCCTAATGACAACCATGTATGTCGGATTTTTTAAAATAAAATCACAGAAGTGGTAATGATTCATTTAAACAAAAAATCAGTTTTTTAACTACCACTTAGTGGTTTCACTATTCATCAAAAATTTAAGTTTTTTAGAACAATGCCAAAATTTCACCCTAAGCTATAATTGATATTCCAAATTCAAAAATGTTGTCTATTTTAAAAAATTCCAAAAATATAATTTGAATTAATTAATTTTATAATTAATTCCCGCTGTCATGATAAATAACATGTTTTTAAGAAAAAATATATATCAAAAGATTGACAATTGTTTATGTCCAATTGCAAATTGAAATTAATTCTAATGACCACCATTGGATAAAATGGTAAAAATATATTCTAATTATACTTTAAAACCACTCTATAAAATAATTTATCACTATAATTTATTTTGATTAAAAAAGTTGTTTTTAAGTATTTTTCACTATTTATAAAAAATTGGAAGTTCTCAGAAAAGTACCAAAAATTAAACATAGGCTAATTTCGATATTCTGAATCTGAAAATGAAGTCCATTTTGAAATATATAATTTCAAAAAGCGGTTATTACTATTCATAATGGCTATTTTGATTGGTCGCGGTGCATTGGAATTTCGAACTTGCGTACAATGCAAGCTATTGCATTGTTGAATGAGAAGCATATCGTGGAAGCTCAGGGTGTTACATCCCGAGACTCGATCTGAGACTGGAACAAGGCCTCAAAAACATTCTAAAATAACCATAGGTTTGAAACTAGTGTTAATGGATTGAGATAATCATTGGGGAATTATTTTTCATCACTAAGAAAAACAAATATATGAGATATAAATTATAATTTTATTAAAAATCGAAACGGACTTAAAAAAACTATTTGATGTGAACCAGAAACCAAAAAATCTACAAGAAAAAAATTAATAAACACATATTATTCCATAAATTGTGAATATATAATAAAAATACCATATAATGTGAGCAGACCAACTTAACCTTAAATAAATGGATGAAAAATACAACATCAAATTTGAAATCAGCTCTAATGATCTATTACCTAGGAACATTTAATCCCTTCTCTTATAGAAATCATGAGAATAAATATCTACAGAAACATCATGACGTATGAGTATGTGTGAGTATGAATACCCAAATGAATTCCCTCCATGTCCCTATCATGAAATCCCATATATACTAACACAAAAAATGTAATCAATTTCATCAAAAACAATTTCACACAATTTAAAAAAAAATTCTAATAACACATAAAACTAAATAGAAGATAAGATAATATAGTCTATTATTTCCTAATAAGGTAAACCTTTTTTCTTTAGTCCTAAGATACTATCAATTAATAACCAAAAACAAGAAGGGATATAGTAATAAATAAAAACATAACATAAATTCATGCATATGATCATATATTGTTCCAAATTTGAATCATCACAGACTCATGTTGTTCCCAAATTTCATGTATTGTTCAATAATTACCAAACATTCAATAAAATTATATTTAAATCACAATCACCCATCCATATATCCATAATCAACACTTATCAATAATGTCTCATTCCCAACACATTCAATTTATATAACCATTTTACCTTCAAAAAATATTTTACCCGAATCGTGAAATTAAATCCATGTCTCAGATCTACCACATTATGATTCCTATTTTTTTCATAAGATTCCGTTTGGAAAATAAAATCCCATTAATTTACCCAAAACATTATATTAAAATAATTCCTAATACACTAATTTGATAAATATTTTCAATTACTAGAAAATTTCAAATTAACATATCTATTCAAGAAATAATTTTATATAACACGTATGTAAGGAAACAACCTAAATGAAAAAAATCCCAAAAAAAGTAATGAAAATACATAAGGAGTGAAAGAGTTTTATACAGATTATATTACGATAATAAAACCATAGATATGATGCCTTAAATCAATATTTTCTCCTCTAAACAATAGTAATAACAATGTCAGTTCATGATTTTTCCGATGATGATTATAATCCACAAATTAAAGACTGAAATTTAATCCCTAAGGATAGATATACCGACCTATTAATATCATAAAAGATATATTAATAGATAGATTTAATAAAATTTTGGGCCATCAAGATCAAACATCAAATACCATGTCAATCTAATTGATCATAGATTGAAATTTATTTTTTGATGACAAAGAATCCCTAATTTTTCTCAAAGGGGCTTTTGAGTAATCCCATGTACAGTAATGTTTTCTTAGAGAAGATTGCAAAAGGATAATTATAATTTAAAATAATAATCATGTGATTTTAACCCAAAATAATATTCAGGCTACATGGATAGTGGTAATCATGTGCTAACCATGTTGCCACATCTTCTTACAAACCCAACACTACGGAGCCCCCTATATAGTGATATGGGACCATGAACAGACAATGTAGTAGAATTTATCTTTCTATGTTGACATTAATGATCTTATTCAACAGAACTAGACACTATTAAGAAAGACAATACAATTATCATTACAACTCTAAATACTCAAAAACAACAAAAAAATAAAAATAGGGATTTTATATCAAAAAAATACATCACAATTCTACCCACAACAATAATTCTTATCATTTAAAAGTCATTTGACTTTGATATCCTCAAATAATTACAAGAACTAATTTTTCAATTAATTTTATCTCTTGAATGTCTCATCTTGAATAATACCTTGCTACCCTAATACCATTCCAAATAGAAAACCCCATCATCTCAAAACCCTATACTTCCTCTAAAAAATACCTACTATCCATTCCATAAATGTTTAATTTAGATCCAAATCCACAACATCATAGGAAATAATTTGGTAGGGATCTAGTTTATAATTCCTTAGTTGATTGGTGTGGAAATTGTATATCACTACAACAAACTTTTATATAAACACCAAATGTTGTGCCACATCATTTATTTCCAATACAAATTCAAGAAGACAAAAATATTTTGGAACCATATTTCTCTATTAACCAGAAGGTTCAAGATGGAGGAAATGAAACTCCAATAAATATTTATTAACAAATCAAATTATAGATAAAAGCATAAAAAATATTTACAAATATAGGAATGTAAATCACCATGATAATCTACTTTAACTATAATAGAACTAAAAAATGGTAACAAAAATGACCATCTATAACTGACCACCATAATTATCCCCTTAGAAAGAGCATAAGCAATCTAGTTTTAATCTATGAAAACCTGAAGAACCTAATGATAAATCAATTAAAAGGGATGAGATAATCAATCCAACATGTAAACATCTTCCATGGTACATTTCTAGAGAGATATTTTATAATTTTTATAGAAATAGTATAATTTGATTCCAACCATTAAAAATTACAACCATAAAGTACAACATCCCTTATCACCTTTATAATAGTCCACAACCCACCTTCTATTTCACATAAATTTTTAATTAAATGGTAGAAATAACCATTAATCAGATCCTAATGGGTGAAAAATGATACCTTAAATAGTAGGCCTCGGTGAAACTGAATCCTACCCATCAACATTTAACTTTAACCATCCAAAAATTAATGGTATCCACCTAATGCTCCACTTTTATTTTCTAATATATCAAACACTAAGAGACATAATCAACTAAATCACTATTCAAACCTACCCATAATAATTATAATCTTATGTCATGACTCATTTTCATTTATCTAATCTATATTTCCGAACTGATGTTATAAAATTAACAAATAAAATCATTCTTTAGACTGAAAAGAATAACCAAAACAACCCAAAAGTATAATTTTCAGTCCCTGATTAAGGACCACCCTTTTAGAGTCTCCCTATTACATCACGAATCATTAATATTTTTGTATGTATAATTACTTTTTCCTACCACCTTTACCTAGTCCAAAAGTGTATAATTGACAAATATATGACGAAACATCATGAAACCTCCCTCTTTATGAGTTTCAAAATGTAAAAATCCTATAACACCCCGAGATTTTATGAAAAATATTCTTTTAATTTCATTAATGTCTTGTGTTCTATGCTACACCAAGATTACCTTGCTCTATACGCAACACCGTATTAGCTTGCAGTATACGCAACACTATTCTTGGATCGTGTTACACACAATTTTGATAATAGTAATTCTACGCAACATTGAGTATATAAATATATATTCAATGTATAAATGAAATATGGTTGTATTATGTTATACCAAACAACGAAGGATTCTTGCACAGCACGCAACCCTGACTTGGCTTTCATTACACGTAATCGCGACCTTCCTCGATAGCGTGTGTTGTATGGAATACCGAGTTTTACTAAACAAACGATATATTATTATAATATTATTATGAACTAGCCGTTATGAATAGTATTAACTAAATTTTGAATCTTATAACATTATTATTCGTCTTACACATTTTCTAAAACATGGTATAAGAACAAAATAAATATTTCGGGTAAAATAAGTATTTTTCAAAAAATATAGTTTTGCCGCCTTTTGATGACGCACCCACTTTAAATATATTTTTTGATATTTTTATAAGTTAAATTTGAAAAAATAAAATTATTCTTTGGAATCATGAAATAAAAATTTACTTTGGATAAATTTTTCTTATTATTCTGGTAACATTCATATTTTGATGAATAGTAAAAACACGCTATATTTCAATTAAAAACAACTTTTTTCATCGCAATAATTTATATGGTTAAATTATAATATTGAATGGTTTTAAAGTATAAATAGAATATATTTTTACCATTTAATATAATGTATATCATTATCATTGATTCTACATTGAATTCGTAGGATAAATCAGTTCAATCTTTTGCAATGTTTTAAAGAAAAACCCGTTTTCTTTCGACAACGGGATTAATTTTAATTTGATTTCTGAAACTTCTGTGTATTGAATTTGAAAAAATGGACTCCATATTTGGAATCAGTGGATCCAAATTATGTTAATAAGCTACTTTTTATTTTTGGGAATTATGAATAGTAACTATTGTAAATTTTATTTACCATAGTTAAGGGTAAATCGGGTAATTAAGGGTAAATATAATATTATAAAATTACCCTAACACATGTCAAAATCTTATTAGATGACTAAAAGTCGACCCATATCACCTAAGGGTTGGATTAGATGCATTTAATTGACTTTTGTCCTTGAAAATAATTTAATTATTATTAAAACCAAAGAATGTGACAAACATGTCACTTTCTTAAATCTTATAAGTATAATAATTTTAATTTAGTGATAAACTTCATGAAACATCGAACATGAATATTCTCCAGAAATCTAATACAATTATCTATATCATAGGAATTTATTTATAATTTTTATAAATTAAATAATTATCATTTATTATGACACAATGATGATGCAGTAATTTTCTTATTAATGAAATATTAACATAATTGATGTTATAAATACCCAAATAAATGTAATTT
Source organism: Viscum album (assembly GCA_963277665.1). Classification (NCBI taxonomy): domain Eukaryota; kingdom Viridiplantae; phylum Streptophyta; class Magnoliopsida; order Santalales; family Viscaceae; genus Viscum; species Viscum album. The sequence goes on along the minus strand of OY728132.1, from coordinate 579,788,129 downwards.
AAGACTTTTTATGAATTACACTAATTTTATATGTTAATATTATATGTTAGTATTGATTTAATCAACTTTTTTCGAACTAATAAATCTATTATGAGTTTCACAAAAATCAATTACTAAATAGTGTCAAAATTGACATAAAATAGTTTTTAAAACAAATATTATATTATTAATTGTTATTTTATTCCTAAAAATCTAAGGTTCGGCCAAATGACTTAGATAAGGTTATATATATTAATAATAAACAACTTGGGGTTCGTTTTTCTTCTTATAGTAAGTTTACTAACCTCATAGTATAAGAACACAAGAAGACACGGTAAAAGTAAAATTATTTAACTTAATGTTAAATCTAAATGATAAGGTTAAAATAGGAACCTATACTTGTCTAAATTATATTTTATGAGAGGATTTAGACCCATACCCACATTATCTTCTAAATAAATCAATTTGGAGCTATTTAAAACCGAACTTGAAATTATAATAAAATAATATTTTTAGTTTTTCCAAAGGAGCCCCTCTCCTCCATTATAAAAGGGCACCTCCTCCCTCTCCTACTCACACCAATTTGAGCCTTCAAGCTCGGCCAACCCCTGAAAAGTTCTCCTCTACACTTTCCTAGAGACATCCTAGAGGTCCTGGTCTTCTTAAAAGACCAATTTTAGTTCCCTAAAAGGAAGTCTCAAAGAAGCACTTCAAAGAAGAGGTAATGTCTGTTACCGATTCTTTCATCTTTATTTCTTCTTCCACTTCTTCTTCTTTAGATATTTCATTATGAAGTAATAACATCAGTATCACTCATATACTGATATGTTATTATAATTATGAAACATCCCTATTTCACCATCTAACCATCCTACGGAAAATGAAATCACCGCGCGTGCGTACGTACGGAATACCGTCTCCACGCCGTGGTGTAATCTATTTTCCACCACCACCATACTTGGATGGTTATAAGGGTGAAAGTAATGAATATATATGATTATTGTAAATTTGTATTTATTCTTAAATATTATACATACACTCCAATACAATTCCATGATCATGGGAATGATATCATCGCTCATGCGTACGTACGGAATACCGTCTCCATGATGTGATGCGATTCGTTCTACATGATCTTCATTGCATAATGATTATATAAATTAATTGAATGAATTAATATGATATATATTACAATAATACCATTCTGAAAATGAGGTATCTATAACCTAAATAGAAGAATAAGAATTTATTCGATAAACACGCATAAGAACAAAAAGTAATAAACACCCGAATAACAAATAGTAATGAAATATTACTAATAAGAAGCTAAGAATATGACCATATATGATATCATAACAATAATTATGATTCTGTAATAAGTCAATAACATTATTTAAATCATTATACAAGAGGTTCGGACACTTACGAAGAAAATCGGACCTAAGGTAAGGGAAATATCTCAATCTCATTTCTATCTGAGATTGTTTATACTTTGAAATTTACTGGGGTGTATTTTATCATCCACATCCATGTTTCCTCAATACGTAATATTATTTCCATCCACCTACAATTTTTTAAATCTAATTTTACCCTTTGGTGAGTTTTTAGTAAAAGATCTGAAAGGAATCTTTTGTCATTTTTCATACGAGGTACTTTTTGACTTTTCCGACAAAAGTACTAGAAGACTGTTTTTTTAACTTATACGGCATCAATGGATTTTTAAAAAATATATTTCCCAGAATCTTCCTTTAAAAGTTCTCAATTTTATTTTTAATCAACTTCTTTTAGTTTAGAATTGTATGACATGTTAATAAAGGAAAAATGTCTTTGAAGTAGAAAGGATATTTTCCTCAAGAATGGAGTTCAAGTGTTTTATCAAAATTATTTTCCATATAAGATAATATAGGGTTCTGTTTCTATCCCTATTATTACATTGATTTGATTATGTTGTGGTGGAAATATTTTTATGAATTCCTTTATCTTATATTAATTGTTTTATGATGTCACGATGTTTAAGATTCCCATTTTTATTACATGGGTTATGCTATGATGTATGGTTTATGATTTTGTGGAACACATAAAAATGGTATCATTATGAGATGGGTGGGACCTATATCTCCCTCAAATGCATTGGGTAAAGATTTTATATCTCATGAGATAGACATGGCTGGAACGGCAGGTTAAACCGGTTCAGTGAAACAGGACTGAAACGAGGAGTGAACTCGATTCAGAAATGGACATTGTCCACTAAGATATTCTTGGAAATGAGTATTGACTAATAAGAAATGATTTTCTATGATTATGTGTGTATTCCACAAAGTTTCATGTTTTATGTTATAATTATTGAGATTACATTTCACTACTATGATTTATCCCATGTTATGAAATTATGATCTCTTTTGCAGGTTAAGATTTCCAAAAGATATGTTCTTATGAATATGATGTGATTGATATTTCTTTTGTTTACCCTTACTGAGAATTTCAGCTCACCCTTTTATGTTTTCTTTTCCCCAGGATATAAAGAAAGGTTTTAGGTAAGAAAAAAAAGAGGAAGATATTTAGGGGATATGTTTACGATCTTTCACCATGACTAGAAGATTACGTTCCGAGTTTCCAAAGACACTAAACTATTACGGTCCTTGTGTGTGTGTTTTTGTTATGTAATAAGTATTCTGAAAAAGTAATGTATTGTCCATGTACGTCAGGCTTCGGGTCTCTAAAGTTGGTATCAAAGGAAAGGTTTAGTCAACCTTTGGAAACTAGGATGAGAAAACGTTAGTGAGATCCCTAGAGATATTTCTAAGGTATGTCTTGGGATGTCCCTAAGGATAAGTATATGTATAGGATATAGTCCTAGAACTATGGTAACGATCTTAGAATTTAACCTAAGATGTTAGATATTGAAGTTACTCCCCCTTTATTTTGATTTTTTCCTCTAACACTGTTCTTTTTGGGTTTTATAAAATGGCTGGAAACAAGATAATTCACGATAATGGAGGATATTATGGATAATGGAATGATATTCTTCATGAGAAACCAAATGAAATGGGATTTGGAAGTCCAACCATCATTATTATGCCGAATCAACAATCTCATAATATGATCAATAAACTCAAATTTGGTAAGTTTCTTGACTCGGCTAATAAGAGAAAGATGGAGTTTCATGATGATCATAGAGGAAAGAAAGTTTAATTTCCCATATGTAAATCATGTGGGAAGAGGCATCGAGGAGATTGTTTCAAAGGAACTGGAAGATGCTTTGGGTGTGGAAAAGAAGGACACAAAGCCAGTAAGTGCAAAGGAAAAGGTTCAGTTAACACCATGGATGAGGATAATGGTATTGCTACGACATCAACAATGGTTAAATGTTTTAAATGTGGAATGTACAGGCATTATTCAAACCAATTCTCCAAGGGAAAGTCTCATGAAGAGAATCAGTATGGCCGTATGAGTAGTATTTATGTTGATGATGATGAAGAGACTACAAATGATATGTGAGTTGAAATAATTTTTGAATCTCAGTCAATAGTTTAAGAAGGTAGTGTAATGATTACATGTTTATTAAGTGTAATGTTGTATAAGTAATCTCATGGTACTATGGAATAAAGAGACATCTAAGGATTGTTACACTATTGTCTTTCCTTGAGTTTTGAAAGTGTATGATTAAAGGTACCAGTATCTATTAAAGTTTATTCAGATATTTTTGGAATATAGATGATATGCGCATAATGAAGGGATAAGGAGAAAATTAAATGTTTGATAGTATTCATGAGCTCATGAATGATATAAGGAGAAGGTTATGTCATGGTTTGAGTATATAGAATTTTTTGATTTTGGTATGTGGAAAGAGTTATCTTTTGACAGCATTCATGTTTTCACTAAGGTTTAATGAGTATTCATTTTTCAAGAGAATACATGATTAAGGTATTCATATGATTGGAATGTGACCAACAAGATATATGGGGGATAAATGATGGTATTCACATGCTTGGTTGATGACATTTCAAGTAATCATTTTCTTTATATTATGACCTTGGACCGAAGTATTTTAGATAAGCCTTAAGATTGGAATGGATTATGTTGGACATAAGTTAGTATTGTTTAAGGATAGAACTTTTGATATTATTTTTGTGATGTTATAGTAATGTAGTTTTAGAAAAAGGACAACCTACAGGATGGGTGACAACCCATCGCGTCGGACAAGGCTGTGGGAATCAAACCCACAACCAAAGTGCGACTGGCCTTTATCACCTACCACTGGCCTACAGTAAGTCTCCGGTTAGTATAAACTAGTTTTATTTTATTAATTGGTATGATAGATGAAGTATATGTCCATTTTGGAATGATATACGATAGATGGAATTTTGTATATTTGATAAATTTTGCTAACCTTTTCTTTGAAATAGATGGAATGACCCATCATTCAATCACATGATCTATTAACACTTCATGAATAACAAATTCAACTTCATTTCTTTAAGAGATGAAGTGGAAATTTTTCAAAGCATGAACAACAGTGAGATTGTACCAAAATAAAGTAAGTATTTATTCTAATTCAAAATCTTCAAATTTAGGGAAATGATCTTGAAAACCAAAAAAATGTTGTCCTAGTGCCCTTATATCCGATGAATCAGATGGTACCCTAGATCATCACAAATTTATGGCTTTGTGATTGCTGGCTTTTCCATAGCCATGTTCTCTACCACTCTCCATCAGAACATGATGATTAGATTTCTCTTCCATATCCATATTTTCACCTATGTGGAAACCCAGTGATTAGTTTATTTGGGTAACCGTTACATTTCATACTTTTGTTTTTTTAAAGATTGGTTTTGGTATTCCTTTTTACGATGTGGGTTTCTATTAAACAAACTTTCGAGTAGTAAACCGTTTATAACCTCGATTAATTTTGAGGGTGAAATTCATTTTAAGGGGGGTAGAATGTAACACCCATAGATTTAATGAAAAATATTCTTTTAATTTCATTAATGTCTTGTGTTCTATGCTACACCAAGATTACCTTGCACTATACGCAACACCGTATTAGCTTGCATTATACGCAACACTATTCTTGGATCGTGTTACACACAATTTTCATAATAGTTATTCTACGCAACATTGAGTATATATATATATATTCAATGTATAAATGAAATATTGTTGTATTTTGTTATAAGAAACAATGAAGGATTATTGCACAGCACGCAACCCTGACTTGTCTTGCATTACACGCAATCGCGACCTTCCTCAATAGCGTGTGTTGTACGCAATACCGGGTTTTACTAAACAAATGATATATTATTATAATATTATTATGAACTAGCCATTATGAATAGTATTAACTAAATTTTGAATCTTATAACATTATTATTCGTCTTACACATTTTCTAAAACATGGTATAAGAACAAAATAAATTTTTCGGGTAAAATAATTATTTTTCAAAAAATGCAGTTTTGCCGCCTTTTGATGGCGCACCCACTATAAATATAGTTTTTGACATGTTTATAAGTTCAATTTGACAAAATAAAATTCTTCTCTAGAATGATGAAATAAAAATTTACTTTGGATAAAATTTTCAGATTATTCTGGTAACTTTCATATTTTGATGAATAGTAAAAACACGCTATATTTCAATTAAAAATAACTTTTTTCATCGCAATAATTTATATGGTTAAATTATAATATTTAATGGTTTTAAAGTATAAATATAATATATTTTTACCATTTAATATAATATATATCATTATCATTGATTCTACCTTGAATTCGTAGGATAAATCAATTCAATCTTTTGCAATGTTTTAAAGAAAAACATGTTTTCTTTCGACAAGGGGATTAATTTTAATTTAATTTCTGCAACTTTTGTGTATTGAATTTTTAAAAATGGATTCCATATTTGGAATCAGTGGATTCAAATTATGTTAATAAGCTACCTTTTATTTTTGGGAATTATGAATAGTAACTACGGTAAATTTTATTTACCCTAGTTAAAGGTAAATCGGGTAATTAAAGGTAAATATAATATTATAAAATTACCCTAACACATTTAAAAATCCTATTGGATGACTAAAAGTCGAACAATATCACCTAAGGGTCAGATTATATTCATTTAATGGACTTTTTCCCATGAAAATAATTTATTTATTATTAAAACCAAAGAATGTGACAACATGTCACTTTCTTAAATCTTATAAGTATAATAATTTTAATTTAGTGATAAACTTCATGAAACTTAGAACATGAATAGTATCCAGAAATATAATTCAATTATCTACACCATAGGAATTTATTTATAATTTTTAGGGATTAAATAATTATCATTTATTATGACACAAAGATGATGCAATAATTGTCTTATTAATGAAATATTGACATAATGGATGTTATAAGTACCCAAATAAATGTAATTTAAGACTTTTTATGAATTAAACTAATTTTATATGTTAATATGACATGTTATTATAGATTTAATTAACCTTTTTGAACTAATCAATCTGTTATGAGTTTCAGAAAAATCAATTACTAAATAGTTTCAAAATTGACATAAAATTGTTTTTAAAACAAATATTATATTATTAATTGTTATTTTATTCCTAAAAATCAAAGGTTAGGCCAAATGACTTAGATAAAGTTATATATATTAATAATAAACAACTTGGGGTTCGTTTGGCTTCTTATAGTATGTTTATTAACCTTATAGTATAAGAACACAAGAAGACACGGTAAAAGTAAAATTATTTAACATAATGTTAAATCTAAATGATAAGGTTAAAATAGGAACCTAAACTTGTCTAAATTCTATTTGATGAGAGTATTTAGACCCATACCCACCTTATCTTCTAAATAAATCAATTTTGAGCTATTTAAAACCGAACTTGACTTTATAATAAAATAATATTTTTAGTTTTTCCAAAGGAGCCCCTCTCCTCCCTTATAAAAGGGCACCCCCTCCCTCTCCTCCTCACACCAATTTGAGCCTTCAAGCTCGGCCAACCCCTGCCAATATCTCCTCTCCACTTACCTAGAGACATCCTAGAGGTCCTAGTATTCTTAAAAGACCAATTTTAGTTCCCTAAAAGGAAGTCTCAAAGAAACACTTCAAAGAAGAGGTAATGTCCGTTACAGATTGTTTCATCTTTATTTCTTCTTCCACTTCTTCTTCTTTAGATGTTTCATTATTAAGTAATAACATCAGTATCAATAATATACTGATATGTTATTATAAGTATGAAACAACACTATTTCACCATCTAACCATCCTACAGAAAATGAAATCACCACGCGTGCGTACGTACGGAATACCGTCTCCACGCCGTGGTGTAATCTATTTTCCACCACCACCTTACTTGGATGGTTATAAGGGTGAATGTAATGAATATATATGATTATTGTAAAGTGTTATTGATTCTTAAATATTATACATACACTCCAATACAATTCCATGATCATGGGAACGATATCATCGCTCGTGCGTACGTACGGAATACCGTCTCCACGATGTGATGCGATTCGTTCTACATGATATTCATTGCATAATGATTATATAAATGAATTGAATGAATGAATATGATATATGTTACACTAATACCATTATGGAAATGAGGTATCTATAACCTAAAGAGAAGAATAAGAATTTATTCGATAAACACCCATAAGAACAAAAAGTAATAAACACCCGAATAAACAGTAGTAATGAAATATTTCTAATAAGAAACTAAGAATATGACCATATATGATATCATAACAATATGTATGATTCTGTAATAAGTCAATAACATTATTTTAATCATTATACAAGAGGTTCGGACACTTACGAAGCAAATCAGACTTAAGGTAAGGGAAATATCACAATCTCATTTCTATCTGAGATTGTTTATAATTTGAAATTTACTGGGGTGTATTTTATCATCCACGTCCATGTTTCCTCAATATGTAATATTATTTCCATCCACCTACAATTGTTTAAATCCAATTTTACCCTTTGCTGAGTTTTTAGTAAAAGATATGAAAGGAATCTTTTGTCGTTTTTCATACAAGGTACTTTTTGACTTTTCCGACAAAAGTACGAGAAGACTGTTTTTTTAACTTATACGGCATCAATGGATTTTTGAAAAAATATTTCCAAGAATCTTCCTTTACAAGTTTTCATGTTTATTTTTAATCAACTTCTTTTAGTTTAGAATTGTATGACATGTTAAGAAAGGAAAAATGTTTTTGAAGTAGAAAGGATATTTTCCTCAAGAATGGAGTTCAAGTGTTTTATCAAAATTATTTTCTATATAAGATAATATAGGGTTCTTTTTCTATCCCTATTATTACATTGATTTGATTATGTTGTGGTGGAAATATTTTTATGAATTCCTTTATCTTATATTAATTGTTTTATGATGTCACGATGTTTAAGATTCCAATTTTTATTACATGGGTTATGCTATGATGTATGGTTTATGATTTTGTGGCACACATAAGAATGGTATAATTTTGAGATGGGTGGGACCTATATCTCCCTCCAATAAATTGGGTAAAGATTTTATATCTCATGAGATAGACATGGTTGGAATGGCAGGTTAAACCGGTTCAGTGAAACAGGACTGAAACGAGGAGTGAACTCGGTTCAGAAAGGGACTTTATCCACTAAGATAGTCTTGGAAATGAGTCTTGACTAATAAGAAATGATTCTCTATGATTATGTGTGTATGCCACCAAGTTTCATGTTATAAGTTATGATTATTGGGATTACATTTCACTACTATGATTTATCCCATGTTATGAAATTATGATCTCTTTTGCAGGTTAAGATTTCCAAAAGATATGTTCTTATGAATATGATGTGATTGATATTTCTTTTGTTTACCCTTAATGAGCATTTGAGCTCACCCTTTTATGTTTTCTTTTCCCCAGGATATAAAGAAAGGTTTTAGGTAAGAAAAAAAAGAGGAAGATATTTATGGGAGATGTTGAAGATCTTTCACCATGATTAGAAGATTATGTTCCGAGTTTACAAAGACACTAAACTATTACAGTCCTTGTGTGTGTGTTTTTGTTATGTAATAAGTATTCCACAAAATTAATGTAATGTCCATGTACGTCAGGCTTCAGGTCTCTACACATCCATCCAACCCATCAGTTTCCACTGATCCTCTTATTCGTTCACTAATTAATCTTTATAATACAAGGAAATCATAACAATATTACAATTATTTGGTGTATAGGATAATAAGAAATCAATGTCCATATGATATTTTACCCATATTAAGTATCTCAAGTGAAAAATCCATTTATATGAGACATAACTCAGACACTAGTGACTAGAATATCATATGAGATTCTTGTGAAATTGGTAATTTATTCACCTCTCCAGGGCATTGAGAACAACTTATAACTCTAGATCAAGCAGGGGATTATAATTATCCTGAAATTATTACTACACCGATCTATACCCAACCAAGTAATCCCATTACATCGGTACTAACCCCAATCTAGATCAAAATATATCATATTAAGTAGATAAACCTTCACATGGATTAATAAATACCCAAAAAGTTCACATAGGTTGTCTGATTCTTCAATTCATTAAAAGATACTTGAAACTTCCCATCGTAAATGAACATGATGGCTTTCCATGATAATAATTTCATGAGAGATGGTAACTTCAAAAAGTCTTGAATAAAATATTAATAGTTTCCAAATCATCCAGGAAAACTATTAGAATTAAAAAAACATGATTTTATCTAATGATATCATTACGTCAAAATTTATTGGATCTACTAATAATCCCTTCCAAAAATCACATGACCCAATAACTTCACTTCTGTTATCCAAAATTAATATTCTGATTGATTTATATACAATATATGCACTCAAAACATCTCTAGAACAATCATCAAATGCATCTCAGGCTCCTCCTCTAATCAAGAATAAACAATAATTTCATATATAAACCATGAATAATTATTATAGGTGTTTGTGTGAAAAATAATTTATGAAGGATATAAAAATAAATGGAAAATTAGTAACAGTAAAATATTTTACCAAAAACTCATTATTCCAATACCTAGACACAATTTATTCCCTTAGAGTGTCTGCCACCATCATACTCTTTTAACGGTATCTTGATCAGAAATTGATCTTTGAGAACAACAAAAATCCATAAAATTGATTAAAAAATCATTGATGCATGATAAAGGTTATTTATTATTCATATTTACATGATTTTATTTCTATTATATGATGAAAAATCAGAATATTCCATTTTATTTTTTGGAAAATAGAATAAATTCTACCCATGATGAAATTTATATTCAAAAAAATCAATTTCCCTCTGAATCTTCTAATTGAATAATTAGACCTTACAACTATTTTTTTATATAATTATATGAACTAAATCATATATAACTCATCCTAGGTAATAAATCGATGGATAATTAAATATCCCTCTTGGGTGAAATCATTGTGAATTATTTTGAAAAAAAAATTAATGAAATCAGTCACCACCACTATTAAAAAATAAATATATTTATTCTATGTATATATGGGCCTTCCCAACTAGTTGACACATTAAATCCTTGAGTTCTTTAAAAGTCATTCATAGATGACTATTACGGATAAACCAATCCACTTAAATACTAAAAATACTCTAATCATGTACTATAAATAAAATATTTCATTTATATAAGTTATAAAGGGTTTTGAATATTACCATATTATATATTTAAATTAATACATTGAACCTATCTATCCTCTAGGTCCCACAATATTTCAGCATCACTAATCAAAATAGAAAAAATAAAAACATAAATCTGTATTTTTTAAATTTCCCCTAGAAGAGTATAATTCTTCAAGGAAGTATTTATTAGTTCCATATAAAAATTAAGATAATATACTAATAATGTTTATTTGAATAAATGAGATTCGCCTATATCAAATATAGCAGGGACCATAGTAAATTAAATTATAAATTACCTCTCATCGCTGTTAATCCTACATTAGAATCCTTTTGAAATTTCTCTATATAAAATATTTATCCCTTACCATTCTAGGATTAACCATGATGGGATTACCACTAGTCTTATCCTATGAATCATCTCATACCTACTTTAGTATTTCTATATACATATTTGATATCTATATTTGTTTTGAAACTCAAACCCAAGCACCTTAGGAAATTAGAATGTAAACAATCTCTAGAAATCTAAGATTCTTATACTAATGAAATATCTGAGGCTCATTAGGATAGAAAACAAAATAGATCATTATGATACCAAAATAGTAACAATGAAGCTACCGACTCCCTTGATAAGAAGTTGAGATCACTCATTCCCATTGGCTACCTCTTTACTAAGAATAATCATGCTTCCTCTTCATCCCTTCATAAATATGATTACCTTCCTCAAGATATGTATGAAAGTAATCTATGCTTTTTTCATCCATCATTTTCAAATTGTAACACCCCGATTTCTTATGAATTATTATTTTCTTAATTAATTAAATTTCATTGATTTCTTTAGTTACATGAAACACCAATTTAAGTTGCTCTCCATGAAAGATTGTCTTAAGATGCGTTACATGTAACATATATTTTTAAAAAGACCATGATACATTATTAATATTATTATTTAAAAATTATCATTAAAACCTAGGTGTCAAACGTAGTGATATTAATATTAACAACAACTTTTAAATAATAATTATAATGGTTATATATATATATATATTGATAATAAAATATATATATTCTGAAATTTTTTTACATGTTTCCAACATACAATTTTTTCAAAAAACTGTGATTATATCTTTTTTTGAATAATAATAAAATTATATTTTTATAGTATTGGAAAATTAAGTTGATGGAAAAAAATTATTTTTTAATTCATAATGATATTATATTAAATTTTTGTTATTTTTCTAAAAATATTCATTTTTTATGAATATTTAAAAATACAAAATTTCAATTGAAAAATTCCATTTAATTTAATTTATTTATAGAGTAAAATTATATTTTAATTTAATTTTAATGTCAATTTATTTCAATTATACATAAATTAATCTAATATGGTTAATTGTAATCAATTACAATTTTAATTTTCATTTAAAAACATTACAATCATTTGAACTTTTTCTTTTTCAATACCCTCTTCCTCATCACCTCTATGGGATTAATTTTATATAAATTTTCTCTTATTCTGTGAATTTAACTTATATAAATTTATTATATGTTTCTAATAATTATTATTTATATTGTGTAAAAATTCCAAATTAAATTACGACCAAAATGAATAGTGAATGTAGTAAGAATTAAGTATCATGGTTATGGTAAAATGGGTTTATACGCAGTTAAACTAAAATGATAAGTGTAAAAATAACATATAAGATTTTCTAAAAATATTTATGGAAATAGTTATACCCTTAGACCTATAAGGTTTTATAATGGTCCATTTTTACCATTTTTACATATAAAAATCAAGGGAGGACTCAAATATTTTAAAAAATACCATGTGCATCCTCTCCCCCACATTTAAAAGGACAACTCTATCCTATCAAATTCAAACCTCCCAACCTATTTTTTCATCAAATAATGTACCAAATTACTTCCCAAATTCATCCCATAATCATATAATCCTTATTTTGTGCGTAAAAGTTTCTTAAGAATGATTTTTGTGAAAACTTAAGGAGGATTCCCAAAGAAGAGGTAGCATTCATCAATGAGCATTTTTGTATTATATCCTCCAAAAAAACCAAAAAATATTTTTATATCATGATTATATAATGAAAAAAATATATTCCATATACTAATATGTTTTTAGGTTATGTAGATGATTTAAAACCATCTGTACTTACATCATATGGGTTACGAAATCATTGTTTGTGTGTACGACATTCTACCTTCTTCTGAACCGATGTCATTATTTTTCCCATTATCACCAATCAAGGATGGTCATAATTATTAATTCATTGTTTATATATGATATTTTTTTATATTTTTTAGGTAATTATGATTCTATAATTTTTATATCACACATACCATATTTCTTTCAATTATTGGAAGTATGATAATGTTGTTCATGTGTATGACAGACTTCTGCATCCAAAAGCAATGTGATCCATTCATGCTTTTAATGGAATGCATTAATTATGGTGTTAATAAAAATTTATGATATATATGACATTAAAAAGTTTTTTTAATTATAATATATATCACTTATTTTTCATTCTCTCAATCCAATAAGAAAATAGAAATATTGTACATATGTACGTATAACCTACTGTCACCATTAATGGTGTATTTTGAATTCTATCACTAAATTTAATATATTAATATCAGTTGATATATACATAATATATATGATATTTATATAATTTATAAATTCAAGATATGAGACGTCCATGATCAAACTAATAGGATCAAAAATAAAAAACTATGACATATACGAAAAAAACAGTTATTACACAGAACAGAACATTATAATAGAATTATTAATAAATGGGTAATAAAATCACATAAGTAAATTATATATGACATGATATATTTATGTTTTATTATTTAATATTTTTATAAAAACATTTATTTACTATACATGGGGTTTTAATGAGTTTGAAGGATGTCAATACATTCAGTAAGGGTTTTCCATCTCACTTTTATTTTATATGAAACTAATTCCATATACACCATATGTTTATTTTATGTGGTGTATATAATGCCCATGATTTTCAATAATGATGACTCTAATTAATATTATTTTTATTTACATATTCATTTTTGGATCTCTCTTTCATGGGTTTTAGAGTTCAAAAGTTACCAAATTAGTAAGGGTTTTTGTCACAATTTTCATTATTGGGGATGTATATTAGGTTATGAACCTACATAATTTCATCAATTTTATATATAGTAACTTTTACATGTAATATCATGAATTTATTCATCCTCGTTATATTTTTAGTTTCATTATAAGATATTATCACAGGGGCTTCTGAATCATTATTATCAAACTGGTAAATATTTTTTGTTACTATCTCATCATTTATAAGGTTTGTTTATGAATAAGTCACCAATGTTTAAATATAATTATATAAATAATAATACTTGGCCTGAAATTTATTCTCATCCATAAATTCATGATATTTTCATGTAATATTTCCATTTTTCCAATCGTTGGTAATTAAAATAATTAAGAATGAATTTTTATGAAAATCCTACTTTATTTCCCTCTTTGTTCAGAAATAAGTTTTCTTCCAAAACAATGTTTGATATAATTGTTTTCAATTTTTTTGTTATCCAAATGATTTATAAAATATATTTTTACCCATTTTATTATTTTTTACATTTTTTTAAAGGAAACTTTATATCATTTTCTAAAAAATTATCATTTGAATTTTACGAAAAATGTGAAATAATATTTGTTTTCATGTGTAAGACATTAAAATATGTTTTTGACATCTTGAAAAATAATGTCTTTGAATATTAATTTATATTTTTTAAAGTATATTTTCAAAGATAAAGGTTATCGAAATGTTTTAAGTTTTCAGACTATTTTTTCAAAGAGGGGAGGTTATTTTCCTCGAGAAATGTTTTAAACACTATTACAAAATTATTTTACATCTAAGAAAAAATTAATTAGTGTTACAAATGAAATACTGAGGATATGATCCAAGGAAAAAATAAATATTATCTATTTTAATGGTTTCTATTTTGATGTAATGATTTTTAAGAAACTTGTTTTACTTCCATGGGTTATACTATGATAAAATGCTTATAAAACATACTTTTTCATGAATTATTCTTTGATGAAATCTTTATAAAACATATCTATTTTACACATGTTATAATATGATATAATGTTTAGATACCCTTTTCATTTAATGGGTTATTATATGATTAATGATTTTGATCTTTTGGAATAAATATTTATGATTTAATTATGTTACGATTGGGACCTATATATACCTCCAATTAAAAGGGTGGAGATTTATATCAGATGAGATAGATAAGAGTAGAATAGAGAGTGAACCCATTTCTAAAAGAAAGGGATAGAATGGTGAGTGAATCTGATTATATAATACATGGTTGGAATAAGGAGTCAACTCAGTTCAATAATGAACTTTTCCTGTAATTATGATATTTTTTGATACATAACTAATATGGAAATTATTTTCTATGATTTTGTGTATGAAAAAAGTTACATATCTTATGCCAATGTCACTACATCATGGATCATGTTCTTTGTTTCCCTTATGATTCATGTATTTTAAAATAATAATTTTCATTCCATGACCCAAGATTAAGATAATTGAGATGAAGGGTATGGTTTTCAAATGTTATTCTAATGCTTTCATACCCTTAAGATCATGTTATCCTTATGTATCACCCTATTATAACCTTACTAATAATCTTATTTTACCCTTTATTATGATTCCTTTCCCTATTATTTGAATAGATTTATTATGTATGATATTCCTAGGAAAATTTATATTTGTAAAGAACGTATTGGGAGATAAAGTATCTCACTTTTGGTTATGTTTTTATGTTTTCATGATTCCAAAGGCACTAAACTATTATAGTCCTCAAGCATGAGTTTTATTAATTTAATAAATATTCATAAAATTTATGTAATATCTATGTTGGATAAGTTTAGTTTGTTATTGTTGGTATTATATTAATGGTTTATTCATCCATTGGAAATGAATATGAGAAAATATTATAAATAACACTAAGTATATTTCTAAGGATATTTCTAGGGATCTCTCTAAGGAAAAGATTAAGGATGAGTCAAAGTAAAGGAAATTGTCCTGAAATTTTTGCAAAGGGTTGTGTGAATGGATTATATGAAATTTAATCCATGTATGGATAATAAAAGTGGATATGTCTATAGAAAATATGTACCTATAGGTAACAACCCTGAAAACACTTTATTGTGCTAGACTCAATCAGGAACAAGTGCATAACAATGATCCATGCCACATTCTTTGTTTGAAAATCCTGGATAATATGTACGGAATGATTAAAATATTATTAAAAACCATCATGATTTCTTTAAATAGATTATGACTATGAATGTCCTAGGATAAGCCTATAGTTTCATAGAGTAAAAATAAGGTGTCTTGATTTACACCTCCTAAATTTTTTTTCCAAAAATGTTATTTTCCATTATGATTAGTGTTGATCACATTATTCATTTTGGTCTTAGTAAATAGATGTAACTAGAAGGAATTTGATAAAATTAAATTTAATAAATGATTTTCTGATGATCATCAAAAAGGGATGGTGACTATAGTGAAGGATTTTTCAATTATGCCTAATCAGTTTTCACATAACATTATTAAATAATGTGTACCTTAATTAACTCTTAGACTCACCAAAAAAGATAAAGAATGTGTTATTAAAGATTTAATGTTTTGGTATCCATTTATAACAGAAGATTTAGCTTTCTCTATGTCAGTAATTTTGTAAAGAAACACCCAAGTGAATGTATCATAGGGACATAAAGATGTATGGACTGTGGAAGAGGACATAATGAATGTAATTGAAAAGAAAAAAAATGAAAAGTTCAGTTAATGAAATGGATGGATATATTGGTCACCATAAGATATTAGAAACTATTTGATGGTTTAATTGTGGACTGTATAAGAATCATGTAAATCGATGTCCTAAGGGGAAATCTCATAAAGAGAATCAGAAAGTTTATACGAGTAATGGTTATATTTGAGATGATCGGGAGAATACATATGAAATTTGAAAGGAAAGAGTTGTTAAGAAATAAGACGATGAATCATAGATAATGTTTTGAGAAGGATGTGGGATGAATGAAGTATTTATGTATTGGAACTCCAATATTGTTTTCTATGAATCAACATAATATATAAGTATTGTTCAATATAAGTTTCTCCGTAATGATCTAAAATATTATGTTGAATGATGTGCATAAACTATAAAATTTATTTAATGGAAAGGTTATATTTTTAAGATAAACCTAAATATGTTCAATATATTTAGCTAATGATGTTTAGTAAGGATATGTTGGATATGAATAAGTAAATTCATTAATACTTATTACATTGTATCTAATTAATTATTTTTTGAAAATATAGTTTATGCTATCATTGATGGAGTTTATATCATTTCTAGAGTTATCTAATAGGTTCAATAATATGCGTTTTATGTAATAAATATGGCAGAATGTATTTTTTCAATAAGGTTTTATGTTAATTTTGGTTTCATGATAATACTTGATTAATTTATTCACATGTTTTGTAAGTGAAAATTAAGATCTATTTCATGTTATTTGGGGGATTAATGATAAGTTAATTTTATAAATTTAGTGACCTTATTTCTAAAGATTTGGATTTTGATATTTTAATAGGGTTATAAGATTATCCATTTATGAAATGGTTTATATTTAATTTGGTTAATTTTTTTTTTTAAATTAATGGTTTATTTTACCATATGAAGATTTACACAGATTTGACTCTGCTAAAAATTTTGTTGTGGTGATAACTAAAGATAGATGGAAAATGAAAATTAAATTGATGAATGTTATGATTTATTAGTGATTCAGCCATAAACAATTCCCTTTCATTTCATGGAGTATGAGATGAAGTGTTAATTGATGAAGGCACAACCCAATAAAGAGATTGTGTATATAAAATGGAATTAAATAAAGTAAGTGTAACTTATCATGAAAATTATTCAAATTAGAAAAAGGATCATGAAATAATTTGTTACCCCGTTATAATAATTTTTGATTATATGAATAACCCTTTTAATACTTATTTGTTATATAGTACTATAGTCACTCAGTTTATCTGGATCACCCTCTTTTTTATGATCAGGTATCTTTATCACTCTTTATAATTATTTTTGTTTTCCTTCTATTTCCAAATATTCAATTCTCACCTATATTATCGTTTTTTGAAACCCAGTTATGAGTCACTTTAGGTAACCTTTATGTTTTCTAAATTCCATTTCAGGTATGTTTTGGTATTCATTTGTATGATGTCGGTTTCTATTAAGGAATTTTCAATTTTTAATCCTTTAATGACCAAGAAGAATTTCAAGGGTAAAATTCATTTTAGTGGGTGTAGAATATAACTCCTTGACTTTTTATGGATTAGTTTTTTTAATAAATTAAATTTATTTTATGGATTATGTCACATGAAACACCAAGTTATTATTACCATATACCAAACACTACCTTAGATTGTGTTATAGGAAACACTCGGTTTTAACAAAACCATGATACACTATTAATTTAGTAATTTAAATGCTACAATTATAACCTATCAATTAAACATATTTATATGGATAGTAATTGAAATTTTTTAAATAATATATATAATAGTTTTTGATAAATAAAACACTATGATATTAAAATATATTATTTTCAATAAAGTCTATTCATGTTTTAAACTACTATTTACTCAAAAATTGTTTGAATGTATTTATTTGAACAATAAAAAATTAAATTTTGACACTTTTAGAGAATTAATTTGACAAAACAAAAATTAATTCATAATTCCAAAATTAGTTTAGTTTTAATTTTTGAGTTTTTTTCTAAATAATCATTTTTAAAGAAAATTTTAAAATAAATTATTTTAAATAAAAATTTCCTTTTCATTTAAATTATTTATAAGGATAAATTAAATTAAAAATTGATTTTAAAGTTAAATTAATTCAACTATACATCAATTAATCCAAATTATTTCATTGGAATCTATATCATAATGAATTTTTATATAAAACATTTCAAACATTTGAACCTTTTCTCTACAAAAACCTGCTTTCTCATCACATTTATGAGATTTATTTTAAATTAATTTTTATTCCAAATATATAAATTTAATTTTTAAAAATTAATTCCATATTTTAAATCATCATAATTTATAAATTTTTATTATTCCAACATAATTTTTTACATGAATAAATAGTAAATTTTTTAAAAATTAACTACCATGGTTATGGTAAAAATGGATCTACAGAGGGGTTAACCTAAAAATATTTGAGAAAAAATAACCTGTAAATATTCCAAAAAATTATTTTAAGAAAAAATTTACACCATTACACATAATATTTGACAATGATCCATTTTTGACCCTTTAAATATATGAAACATGTGGGAACACTGAATTCATTCCAAAAATACTAAGTGTGTCTTCTCCCCCACTAATAAAAGGTCACACAATATCCTCTAATATCCACACAATAAATCCTATTTGGTTCCATAAATACCTACCCAAAAAACATTTCATCTTAACTAACCTCATCCTAGAATCCTTAGTTTGGGTATAAATCCATCATAGGAAGGATTTTAGTGAAAACCTAAGGAGGATACCAATATAAGAGGTAACATTCACCAATGAACTTTTTTGTTTTATATCTTCCTCAAACCATTAAATTACTTTTATATAATTATTATATAATATAAATAGTATATGAAATATAATAATATGTACTTATGTTATCTTAATGACATAAAACCATTTGTACTTCCATCAAGTGGGTTACAAAATCATCGTTCTTATGTACGACCACCTATAGCCTCGTGAACTACTTTCATTCATTTTTTCATTACCTCTATTAAAGGATTGTTTTAATGATGGATTTATTGCCTATATATGATATTTATTATATTATTATTATTCTATAACTGTTATATCAAACATATATCCATGATTTCTATTTTTTGGTAATATGATAACATCGTTCCTGTGTATAGTGGACTACTACCTCCTAAACTAATGTGATTCATTCAAGGTTTAAATTGAAAATATTAAGGATGGTTTTAACAACTATTTATGATATATATGACAAAAAAATTATTTAGGAATGATAATATATATGAGTGTATTTTATTTATTTTATTATAATACGAACATGGAATAAGTGTTCATGGGTACGTATGACATACTGTCTCCAGGAATGGTGTATTTCATTTTCTATCAAAAAATATTATGGATTAATATAAATAAATATATACTGAATATATATATATATATGATATTTATATAATTATTATAATTATATTGAATATGGAACCATTATCAAACAAATAGGACCAAATATAACAAATCAAAACATATATGAAAAACAAAGAGGTTATTACCCAAAATGTGACCTTAACAATAATAATCAATAAACGAGTAATAAAATTATTTAAGTAAATAATATATTGTATGATATATTTTTTTTATATAATATATTTATATAAACTTATATTTACTATATAGGATATTCAAATGATTATAAAGGAATTTGAGACATTTGGTAAGGGATTTTCGTCTCACTTTTATTTTCTATGAGACAAATTCCATATTCACCACATGTTTTATTTATGTGGTGTATATAATACCCATAAATTTATTTGATTATTCTTATAATTGTAATTATTTTTATTTAAATATCCATTTTATGATCTCTCTTTACTAAGGTTTATGTTTCAAAAGATTCCAAATCGATAAGGTATTTTTATCTCAATTTTCCTTCTTTGAGACGAACGTTATGTTATACACCTATATTTTTTCAAAAGGTGTATATACAAACCATTTTCCATGTAATATCCTAAGTTTAAAATTCTCATGATATTTTATGTTTCATTTTACATTATTAATTCTTAGTTCTTATGAATCAATGTTACAAATGTAGTGAGGATGTTATGTTACAATTTCATAGTTTTTCTAGATTGTTTTTTATTAATTCTATAATGTTGTGATCTCGTGATATAACTCACCATAATTCTGAATAATTTTATTATATTATGTTTATTCGTTATATTTTAATTTAATAGTAACATTTTCCACTCTTTCTTAATTAAATTTTTTATGAAAATGTTTTTAATAAAATAAAAATTAATTTCCCTCTTCGGATGAAAATCTTTTTTCTTCCAAATACACATTTTCTAAAATTATTTTCAAAAATGTTTTATTATTATCCAAATTATTTACTATATTATTTTTTCTCAATGTTTATTTTTAAAAATAATGGTTTGAATGTAATCATCATATCCTTTTTCAAACAATTCATGTTTAGATTTTATCAAAAATGTGAAACGAATCTTTATTTTAACATGAATGGGAAGAGAAAAATTTCTAATTTCATGAAAAATCAATTAATCAAATATTAAATTATATTATTTTATATTTATTATATATGAAAATTATTTTAAAAATGTCTAATGTTTTAAAAAGCGTTTTTCAATTTGTAAATTATATTTTCCTCATGAAATGGATTAAATAATCCTTTAAAGTTATTTTCCATCTATGATGACATACATTAGTGTTACCTATGCCTTACTGGGGATATGATCCAAGTATAACATCCATGTTATTTTTATGAATGGTTTATATTTTTTTGGAATAATGTTTATGAAGCCTTTTTCATTTCCATGGGTTATAACATGATAAAATTATTTTGAAACATCTAATTTTTATGGGTTATTATATGATGATGTGAATATGAAACATGTATCTTTTTAATAGGTTATGATATAGTGAAATTTATATGATTCCCATTCACTTCATGAGTTATGAAATGAAATTTTTTTATGATATTATGGAACACATTTGTAGGATTTCATTATGTGATTTGTGGGACCAATATCTATCTCCAATTCATTTGGTAATGATTTATATCTCATTAGATAGACAGGATTGTATTGGGGACTAAACCCAATTCAGACAGATAAGGCTGTAATGGGGAGTAAAATTGATTTAGTAAAGGAATTTTGCAACTATGATAGTATTGTAAGTCATCCTCTAGTAATGTGGAAATGGTTTTCTATGATTTTGTCCATGCCACCAATTCCATGTCTTATTCCTATGTTATGATCTAATGGATCATGTTTGTTTTATCTTTTGTGGTTCGTGTCTTATGATCTACCAAAAATTATTCCATGACTTAAGATTATGATATTTGATATGTATGTTATGGTTTTAAAATGTTATTCTCTTGTTTTGATACACTTATATTCATGTTATGCTTATGTATCTACCTTGTTTAACCTTATTAAGGATATGAACTAAACCTTTATTATGTTCCCTTTACTTAGGTTAACAATACATGTATTTTTTATGATATTTCTTAGAAGGGTGCAAGATGTATGGGATTTAGTAGGAGATGATATAGCTCAATTAGGTACAGGTGTTTATGTTTCTATTTTTCTAAAGGCATTAAACTATTATGGTCTTATAGTGTGCATTTGTGTAATGTAATTAATATTCAAAGATAAATTGTTGTGATATGTATTAATGATAAGAATGGGTCTATATACACCTCATTTATAGTCTCATTATTTACCAACTCTACATGGGTTGGTAAATCAGGAAAGACAGCCCCCAATTGGATCTTAGGTCAAAGATTCACCTCAATCCTTTACACCATGAGACAATTATTAGGGACCAAATCTACCAAAAAATACACTATCTCTACAATGAGACATATATAATCCATAATTTTCATGTTCCAATACTCTATCTCAAATAAATCATGAGCTTTCCTCAACCTCGTCACTTTTTGATAGAACTACTAACTGTATATATTTTAGAATTTAACCCACATTAGATATCAATCCAACTATGATTCCATAACTATCTCCCATAATATACGTGTTTCACCATTGATATCGTAGGAATTTTTGGATGGATATTACATATCTCAATTCTATCATCTCTAATCCTTGGTTATTATTGGGGGACTTCAATGTAATTTTGAATCCATATAAGAAAATGGGAGCTGAAAACACCTCAACCTCCTCCAAGGAGTTTAGATTATGTATTGACCATAATGAACTGATTGAGGTTAATTTGGTGGGGTCCAAACACACATGGTTTAGAAATCACCTGAATATCTTTGTGGCTAGTAATATTGACAGGGCCTTTGTTAATGAGGCCTCTCTAGATACATGGGTTACCATATCATGCTCAACTCTCTCCAGACTCAATTCTGATCATCATCCCATCTTGATGGATCTTTTTGATAATGATCCTAAACCCCCTCCCTTTCAGGTTCAACAAGGCTTGGGTCTCTCATCCTGAATGCAAGGTCATTTTTCAGAGCACCTGGAGCTTGGTGAATTGTAGGGATGATTCCTTTTCCTGCATTACCAAACTCAAAATTATTAAGAGGAATTTAAGAATGTGGATCAAGGATCGTTTCAGCTCCCTTGATTATGATATTTAAGCCCTTGAAGATTCTCTTTAGATGGCTTAGGAGTTCAATACAAATAGTGACTTTTCTGATGGGATTTTAGTGGAAGCAGATTTATCCCATTAACTGAACAATCTTCTTAACTAGAAATATATCTTGCAAAGTGATTCCTTTAAATCCAAATAGTTAAAGGATGGTGACAAGAATTCAAAGTTCTTCAACTCTCTTCAAAAAATCATAAAAGTCTCTAAGCCTCTTTCTTTGATTAATAATGGGGATTGTCTCATTTATAATAGAGTATATCTCTCAGATCATGTCATATCCTACTTTAATGATCTTTTTAATGGCTCCCACTCCACCATTGATCCTCTGGATGGGTTGATCCTGCAATTGGTAAATCAAGGGGACAATTCCATTCTTTATGCTATGCTTGTTTATCCAAAGATCAAGGAGGCTATATTTAGCCTCAAATATGAGAGCTCAATTGGTCCTGATTTCTTTGGTAACTTCTTCTTTCAAACATTCTGGGACATCATTCATGCATATGTTTATAGGTTAGTTATTCATTTTTTCAAAGGTGGATCTCTCCCTAAAGGTTTGATTTCCCAGTTTCTTGCCCTTATTCCAAAAGTGGAGAATGAAAATGAAATTCATCTCTTTAGGCCAGTGGCATTGGTTAATACAATTGATAAAATCATTTTCAAAATTCTTGTGAATAGGCTTTCCTGCATCGATTGCAGAATTCTTTCTCCAAATGAATTTGGATTCATCAAAGGAAGATCAATTGAAGATTGTCTTATCACTGCTTCGGAGTGTGTTAATCTCCTCAATAAATCTACTAGAGGTGGCAATATTGCCCTCACATTGGATGTAAAGAATTTTTTTGATACAATGGATTAGGGTTTCATCTACAAGACCCTTGCTATGTATGGTTTTGATGGCGTCTTCATTAACTGGATCAATTCCATTTTAACCTCTGCTCATTTTTCAGTCCTAATAAATAGATCTCCTGAAGGTTGTTTTGATTGTTTGAGAGGTTTTAGGTTGGGTGATCCTTTATCAGCCATCATTTTCTCCATTTCTGAGAACTATCTCAGTATGTTTCTTTCTATCATGGCCGACAATGGAAAATTGAAGTCTATTCATGCTGGAAGGGGGATTGTTTCTCATTCCCATCTTCTATATACTGATGACTTCATCCCCTTCACTCAAAGGGATAAAGGTAATGTCAAGAATATAAAGAGCGCCCTTTTTCACTATGAAATGGTATATGGATAGGAGATTAGTCGGATAAATTCTTTTGTATACCTTGGAAGGAGCTTCTATACTCATAGAAAAATGACATCATTAGAGAATTGGGCATCCGTGAGGGACTTCTTCCCTTCACTTATTTTGGGGTGCCCATGTTTGGGGGGAGGCCAAAGGTATGTCATTTTTCAAGCATTGTTGGAATGATTAGAAGGAAAATCTCTACATAGAAGGGAAAATATCTCTCATTGGCTGGTAGGGTTTGTTTGGTGAAGTCAATCATCACTTAAATATTTGTGTACTCTTTTATGGTGTATAAATGGTTGATTTCTTCGATAAAGAGCCTTAAAATTTCTAAAAAAAATTCATCTAGATTGGTAGAATTTTGGAATGGCAGCTGGCAACGGTCCTGTGGAATTCTATTTTTAAGTCTTATGATGGTGGTGGTCTGGGCATCAAAAATCTTGGGGGATTTAATGATTCTTTGCTGGATGTGTTTATTTGGAGGCTTATAAATAAGAAATTTGAGGCTCTTAATTTTCATCGAGCCAGATTTACTCACAGACTGAAGATAGGGCACTTAAATTATTTCAACTCCTCCATGTGGTCTGCCTTCAAGGGTATTTTCTCAAAAATTGATGTTGACTCATGGTGGTTGGTTTCCAGGGGCTCATCTGTTCCATTTTGGAAATGTAATTGGACTGGGAATCATCTAATTAACTTGGTTCTGGAGGAGCAGTTGAATTTTGATTTGGACTTTCCAATTAAGATTCATCTTAAGAGTATGGAGATCCTTCCAGATCACATCACCTCTTTAGTGGATAATTATTGCTGGTCTTCTAGTGGTTAATTTTGGGCATGCGAACCTGCTGTCAATGTTATTATCACATCTAAAGTATTTTACAATTACTCTTTTGGCAGTTCATCAGAATTGAAATGGATGGGAAATCATCAAAAGAAGTTCTTAAGGCCATCTAGATCCATTCAAACATGGAGGTTGGCTCATAAAAAGTTACCAAATGATGACTTTTTGCTGGTCTGTGGAATCTCCCTTTTCTCTACTTGTGCTTTCTTCTCTCAACATAAGGACGATGTGGATCATCGCTTCCTTAGTTTTGTAGCATCTTCAGTGATGTGGAAAGAAGTTGTTGATATTTTTGAAGTTTTTATGCCTCAAACCAACTTAATATGTGAATTCATTAAGATCTGGAATTTTCTGAAACTGTCGCCGAAAATCTGGAAATTTTTTCAAGTCGCAGCGGAGGAAACTATTTATTTCATCTGGTCTTCGAGGAACAAATTCAGGAATGAGTCACAACCTTTTCATGTTGGTTCTGGTCTTGTAGGTATCCTTTCTGTTGTGCGTGAGGTGGAAACAACTAAAGGTGTGTTTTTCTATAATTCAATTCATGATTTATTTATGCTGAATCACATCGAGATTAAAGTTAATTTTCGGCCTCTTCTTGGGACAATGGAAGCCATATGACAAACACATTTTTTTGGGTGGATAAAAGTTGACTCTGATGGTGCTTCAAGGGGAAATTCAGGCCCCTTTGGTTTTGGTACTGTCTTTAGGGATTATCAGGGTAATGCTCTTGGATGTATTCATGGCTCATGTGGTATTCCCTCCGCTCTTGAAGCGGGGATGCTTGGTGTTATTATGGCTGTGGAGCAAGTGGATGAACATGGTTGGGAAAAGATTTGGACTGAGTGTGGTTCTATGGCTATTGTATTTGCTTTACGAACTGGGTCCATTCACCTTTCATGGAAGCTCACTAATCATTGGATTAGATGCCTGGATTCTCTTTACTCAAAGGATCACTTTGTTACTCATGTTTATAGAGAGGCAAATGCGTTGGCAGATGATCTTTCTAATAAGGTTGTGAATGGTAATGATAATCTTTGGATGGATCATGTGCCAGATCATCTCCTTCCTCTCTATAGGAAGGGTCTTTATATATCTTCTTCTTTTAGACTTGTGTAATTTTTCCTTTCCACTAATATAGAGGTCTTGATTTTATTAGCAGGATCTCAGTTTTTTTAAAAAAACATTTCCTTCTAATCAATTATTAACCAATGAATTTATTTTATAGATGTTTTAATCATTTATTTTCATAATTTAGTTATTATACTCCTAACCACCAATTTCATATCTATGTTAAAATGAATTACTACATTAGAGTTTATTTAGACTTTGGTTTATTTGTATCACAAGCTATCAACTAAATTAAATTTATTTGAATATAAATATATTATCAAATCTTAAGGTGTTATATACTTTTTCTAAGTGTATCTATTCACCCTATAGTTATTCCTCCAAAAATCATGTTCAAATAAAAATTAATAACACTTTTAAACAAATTCAAAAAAAATTAAAACATTTTCAAAAAAAATTTAAAATCAACACTAATTTCACTATCCTGAAATAAAAAAATTTCAAAAAAATAATTCACTGGTTAATTATCTATGAACATTCATTAATTATCTATAAACACACTTCCTATACTAGGATTCCATGTTTACATAAATCTATAGGGAACAACTGAAAAACATCACAATAGGGGTCCTTCAGGTCACTATCCTACCCAAACTCTATGGCAACAAAAGTATAATCATAAAGAGGTTAGTTATTATTTTACATGGGTACCACTTGAGTTATTAATACCCTATTCTTCACTCGTATTTCCACACCAAAATATTTTAGAATATTTTCTATTTAATAATTTTAATTCACTAAATATTTATAATTAAAAAAACACTAAACATAATTGAATAATTATTTAAAAAATTAATAAATGAAAAATAATATTATATATTTAAATGTCCCTATAAAAATGTACAAATTCACTTATTTTAATAACATGAATTGTTGAGAAATTACTATTGAACTATTTTAATGAATTATTCATTTTTAATACTTTTGGGGAATGATATAAATAAAATTAATTAAAAAATTAAATTAATTATAAATTAAATCAAATAAAGATATACATGAAATTTTTACATAATGGTAATTAATAATATTCAAATAATTAACCCATAAATGGATTTTTTTTGTTTACAAATAATGTTTTATTTATATATGTATTTATTTAAAAGATAATTTATATTATTTTGATTATTAAACATATTGAATAATATTTTCAATAAATTTTTGAAATATAATTATCATTCATAAATATATTATCAATTGCTTATAAATTATAATATAATCATTTGAGGGTAACATGAGATAATTTTTAGAAATTGTTTTTATGTGTGTAATATATTTTTTGTCTTAATAAAATAAATTAATAACTATTGATGATTGGTTTTAATTAAATGTGGTGATAATATAAAAAAATAGATAAGTTAAAGTAAGTTTATTTATTATTACTATTCATGGAAGGAAAATAATATTATTTAATGCTAAAAGATACATATTTTATAAAAATTGTTTTTATATATTTCTTGTGCTAATATTACAATTAGTTTCCTTTAACTCTATAAGTTGAATATCATAAAAGATATTCAATATTTTGAATCACCATAATTTATATTAGCAAATAAAATCAAATTAAATTTTATCTGAAATAAAAATTTGTCCTGATATAAATATTATCCCCACAATTATTGATAAAATGGGTTAAATTAGATTAAACTATGGGATTCGACTTAAAATATCAAAAAACTCTAATATTTATTTAAAATTTTGTTGTGTAATTATTCTACCGATAAAATTGTGTTGAAAACTTGTTAAAATTTGAGCTAATTTATATGATAAATTCCCCTAAAAAATTTAAATGTTCTTAATAATTACAAGGTTGTCACTCCACTCACTTATAAAAGGGAACCACCACTTATCACTTATCCACAATAATTGAGCACCATATATCTACCAATATCAACCCAAAAACCTTTAAAAATATTATACCTAGGTATTATTGGTTATGGTATTCTAAAAATACCTATCCATTAATCCTTAAGGTATTTTGAAAATGAGATTATCCTAGGGAGATGTATGTGTTCATACTGATATTTATCATGTTTATTTCTTAATAAAACATCTAAAAATATTTTATAAAAATATAATCCTAATATAATATATAATTTTAATAAAATTATTTTTTTTATTTTTCAATTATAACTGTAACACCCTAGGTAAATAAAGAATAGAAATTTTCATATTTATCCATATTTGTGGATAAAATATTAATATGACTTTAAAAGGGGACGCTATGCTCGATGGCGTACCCAACACGCAACAACGAGTTTCTTGGGAATCTTACGTTGCACTCTAATAATAAAATAATATTATTTTAAATGGTAGTTAACATGTAGCCGTTGTATTGGTGGGAATGGAAAGAAATAACTAAAATATTATTATATATGTACTTAAATATTTTTACATTTATACAATAAAAGATAAAGGCTTAAAATACGGAAAGAATTCAATTTTTGGCGTATATGCCCTAGTTTTCACTAAAGGTTCACTTATCACCTTTTAATGGAGAACCGTCATAAAATACAGTTTTGTTCACTCTTAAACATTCTTTTGGAACAAATAAAACTCTTATTAAGAATCAGGACATCAAAATTTACTTCTGTAAATTTTTGGTATCTTTCTGATAAAGTTCATTTTTTTAATGAATAGTGTAGAATGTTGTGTTTTAATTCAAAACCACTTTTTAATCTAATTTATTTATATGACTAGATAAAATTTTGAATTGGTTTTAAAGTTAAATTAGATAATATTTTTACCATTAAATCCAATAGTGGTCATTGGAATTAATTTCACTTTAAAATCAGACTTAAACTAGTGTCAATCTTTTGATACTTATTGTTTTATAAAAACACGCTATTTGCTCTGACAGCGGGAATTAATTATTAAATTAATTAATCTGACTAATATGTTTTGAATTTTGTAAAATAGACTTCATTTTTGAATTCGGAATATCAAATATAGCTTAGGGTTAATTTTTTGTAATTTTCTGAAAAACTTCAATTTTTGATGAATAGTGAAACCACTAAGTGGTACTTATAAAAACTGATTTTTCATTTAAATGAAATTTTTTCATAATTGTGTTTTGATTTTCAAAAATCCGACATACATGGATGTCATTAAGAAGTAAAATGTGGTTCAATGAGATAAAAATAATTTTTTGGTGAATAGTAACTTATTAAGTTTTTAATCGCGATTAGTGGTAATTAGTGTAGTTTAAGGTAAAAATGATATTATAAGAATGTGAAAACACCATGACACTTGTCCTACACCTATTGGGTGAGTCATGGCCGACCAAGACAAGCCATGGGACAACTTGGGGACCCCATGGATCCACTTTTGTTGGGAAATGACATAAATTACTTTTTATTTAATGTTGAAGTGAAAATGACACAAACATAATATGTTTTACGAAAACAATTTTTAAGTGGGGTTATACAAGTCCAAATTTTGATTATAAATAGTAATTGGAAAGCTAAAAGGATTTCCTATATCATAGTAGTTTTTTTATAATTTTTAGACATTAAAGAAATTAAATTATTTATGTGATAATAATGATACAGCGATGACATCATTATTTGACGATTTAATTAAAATGGAAAGATAATGAAACATCTACAAACTACACATGGGAAAAACCAATTAGATGAGTGGATTTCAAAGCCTTATCACCTTATCCACGAATTAAATCAATGTGGGACCTTTTAAAACCGAAACACATTTTCAAATAAAGTAATATTTCTTACTTTCCAAAAGTACCCCTCCTCTCCTCTTATAAAAGGCCCCCACCTCTACCTCATTTCACACACTTCTCAAGCCTTTGGCTCGGCCAACCCCTGCTCATTTACTCTCTCCAAATCCCTATCCTCATCCTAGAGGACTCCCTTTGGGCAGAATCCTTTCAAAATAAGCCTTTAGGCTTAAATCAAAAAGAGTTACACTTTTAAAGGTAATTCATTCTCTCATGTTCATTTGTTTTATTTTGCTTCTCCAACCCCCTAAACTCTTTTTATTTACTTCTTTTGTAACAACACCAGTATCTTCAATATACTAGGATGTTGTTATAAGATTTATTCATTCTACACTATCACACAACTACATCAAATGGTTAAAGAACATACGGTTTCCGTGGATGGTGAAATTCTGCCTCCCGAAACGATGATTGTTCAATACTCATTTAACACCTTCAAAGGTGGCCATTATGATGTCACTATTTTTATATATGATATATAATATGTTTATGTTTTATTTATGCTTCTGTATTTTTCATTTTTGTCTTAACTTTGTCGCTTCCATTATGGGTATACGCGATATCTTCATTTAAGGAAGTGCGGACTACCGCCCCCTCAAAGTGATTTGATTCGTTAAATACCATATGTGGGATGTATAAAGGATGGAAATATGATATTATATATGATATTATACTGGAATTATAATATACCTTTATATCATTATTATTCCATTCTATAAAATACGAAATAGAAATGAAAGTAGCGTTCATGCATACGTACGGCTTACCGTCTCCATGAACAGTGCATTTCATTTCTTACCTCTAAATGATTATGTAATGTTATAAATGCATGCATGTACTGGATATATATGACATATATGATATCTACATAATGAATACAATTCAGGATATAATAAACATTTGGCCACATGAACAACATGTAATTAAAAGAAGACCACTTTCGACTTAAGAAACAAATATCGGCAAAACAAATATTATTAACTTAAATGATTACATAATGTTTGTGACATGGTAATAAGTGGTATAAAAGTAATAATGAACTTGAAAAAGGGTTCTTAAGGAATTATAAATTAACTCAAGTTTATTATTCATGAGATTAAGGAACGATCGAGTCAAGCCGGACCCGAGGTAAGGGATCCTACAACTCTCTTTCTTTTTAAGTACACTCTTTTATGTAATTTCTTTTAAGCTCATCTTTCTTATGATTGGGATGTTCTTTTATAATACATTTACTGAAATTTTTATTTTCATGAGATGAGAGACCCTTTTCTCTCTCATCAATTCATTTTTGAAGTTTTGAGTGGCGCCGTTAGGCTGCCGAACTTTCGTAAGAGATCTAACCGCTCTCTTTCTTTTTATGTACTCTCCTTTATGTCACTTCTTTTAAACTCCTCCTTGCAATGTTGGGGGATTTTCTTTTATATTCCACTTGCTATAAATTCTATTGTAATATTATGGGATACTCTATTTGATCTCATCAATCCATATTCGGAAGTTTTATGTGGCGTCGTTAGGCTGCCGAGTTTTCGTAAGGGATTTTTCATCTCACTTTTATTCCCGTGAGATTTATGCTACATTCGCCACAAATTCCATTGAGTGGTGTATGTACTGTCCATTATTCTAATATTTGTGTAATATAATTTCTTTTATGAGTATTTACATCAATGACCTATTGTCTTTCTTTCATGGGGTGTATGTTTTGAAAGATACCCAAGTCGGTAAGGGAACCTTTCACCCTCCTCTTTTTTTAAAAGACTTATTTTATTGGGTCTTTTAATTTACTTATTTTAATGTTGGGATATGTTCTCATACATCCTTATTGATGTAAAGTTTATGTCCAAGTGATGAGATACACTTTTTATCTCTCATCAACTCATTTTGATGTGATTCTGTTAGGCTGTCAAGGAAACTTTTTAACCCAATTTCGATTTCTTTGGGTTCAACTTGTAGTCATTGAATATGTCATACATT
This sequence comes from Viscum album, assembly GCA_963277665.1. Classification (NCBI taxonomy): domain Eukaryota; kingdom Viridiplantae; phylum Streptophyta; class Magnoliopsida; order Santalales; family Viscaceae; genus Viscum; species Viscum album. The sequence goes on along the minus strand of OY728132.1, from coordinate 579,756,067 downwards.
GAATATGTGTGATTGACCTTTTATTTTTTTACACTTAATATCCACTTATATTGGGTGTATATATATTTTTCACACATATTTTTGAGATTTATTTGTCCTTAATTTAAGGATACCTTCTTTATAAGGGATTTCATCACATTTGACATTTCTATTGAGGGTTCATTGTTGTTATGCACCAATTCACTCTTATATGGTGTATATACTGTCCTTTGGAGTATTATATCATGAATCCTTTTATTCTCATGATATTATAAAGTTATGACTAAATGTTATTCCTCGATTATTGTATTCAAGTGTCTCTAATTTTGGTAAAACCCCTTTAACCAAAATATCGTTTTAAATGTTTTAATTATTTGTTCTTATTAATATCCATGTTTTCAAAATTATTTTAAGGATTTATTTATATGGATATTAATGGTTTAAAATGTTAAAAGCTTCAAGGTGGTATGTGACACTTTGATTCAAAAATCTCTTTATTAAATGTTTTAAATGGTTTTGGAAATGGTTTCTTTTTGAATGGATTCATTATTTCAATATCCTAAAATGTTATATTGTGATTGAAATGTGGAAATGTTATGTTTCCTTTATTCATGTTTATGTGATACGATTATGTTATGGTTCTTGGGCATTGTTATGAAGAACGGGTGGTTCCGTGATAAACTAAGGGCGGGTGAGCCCGTTATAGCTCTCCAATACATTGGGTAACGCGAAGGAGTGAAATGTTAAGGTTTCTCCGAAGAGATTTAGGGAATATACTATGATGGGTATTCCAAACGTAACCAAGAGGGTTACTCCCCACGTAAGAATGTTATGAATGCCTCAAGTTACCTTTATGTCTTATGTTTTCTATGATTTATTCATGGTTTGATGAGGTAGGTTAAAGTGCCTATGTTTTATGGGTAAATTATGATTTCATTCTTGTGTATATATGAACTCAAGTTTCCTTTCCATATTTTTATATCCCTTACTGAGCTTTTTATGCTCATCCCAAGTTTTTGAAATGTTTTTTTCAGGTCAAGGGAAAGGTACATGATAAGATGGTAGAGTCAAGGATGTGTTAAGAAAGATTCCATGTTTTATTTTCAATATGTTTCCGTTGATGGGAAGAATGGATACTATCTTTTATGTAACCACTTTGTTTAAATGTGGAATGTAATGCAAGTTTCATGATCTAATTCTCTAAAACTGTAAACCTGAAAAGATCCTCAATGTGAATTACTCATTTAATTCAAGATTAAGTAAGTTTAAGTCTGGGGCCTTATAGTTGGTATCAAAGGTCGGTTTAGATAACTTTAGAGGTTAGGGTATTCTTTAAGCATAAGTGACATTACCATAATGGTTAGAATTTCAGAAAGAGTCCTAATTTTAGATAAAGTGAATGAGTAAGTATATCTTAGAGTCTACCTTCCTCATTAGTACATGATGTTTTTGTTGATATACTCACACTGGCATTTATGTTTTTGGTGAATGGATGTATCTAGCAGGCACCAAAGTGACAATGGGTTTGAAGGAAACTGTGGTGGTTCTCTGATTAAGATACTAAATGAGATGGGGGATTCAATGAGGAATCTCATAGTTGTTCTAAACCAACTATCAAGGAGTCATGATCAATCTCTTCAACCTTGGTGAGTTCTCTAATGCATCATTTACGAGATGACCAACTCGATGTGGAGATTCAGGTAATAATTATTAAGGTAACCATTAGGGTTTATATGATCCTTACTTTTTAGGTAATTATGGGTTACTCTATGATATGATGGAAAAGGAAAGGAATGAGATAAACTTGAGGTTAAAATATGTTATGAATATTTTTGAAGATTTTATCTCGTTTTGGGGAATGTTTTGAGAATTATATATTTTTGGAAAAAGGACAACACGCAGACCGTGTGACAACCCGTCGCGTCGGACAAAGCTGCGGGAATCGAACCCACAACCAAAGTGCGACTGGTATTTATCGCCTACCACTGGACTACGTGAAGTCCCTGGTTAGTTTGACTGATTCTTTTTGGTTATATGATTTTATGAATTAAGAGTAAGTTGATTTTGGGTTATTTATGAAAATGATTAACCTATCATGGAGGATATGTGATTAGGATAATTACTTTTCAATGTGAGACTTTAGGAGCAACTGATGTTGTTTGGAGATAAATGTTACGATTTAACTTGGTAGACTATGTGACTAAATCCTTCAAATATTTGGGTTTCAATCTTAGTTTGGTTTACTTTGAAGAATTTTGTGGACAAATGGTCCTCGTTGAACTTTGGGTTTTGTTGGACAAATTTTGGAGATTAAGAATAGATTTTCTTTTTATAAAGGGTTATCCTTTTCTGGATTATCTGATCTTGTACTAGCCTTTTTGGTTTTGGTTTTGGTTAAAGCCTAAAGACATGGGATGTATATAGTTCTCTTTTGTGGATTAGGTGATTCTCTAGAAGTTGATTATAGTACTCTTAATGCGAACAAGTCTCCCTAAATACTCATCTTTTCGAAAAAATATGAGTTTGATTAAGGAATCTAGTAAAAGTTAGAAGTCAACATGATAAGTGATTATGTTTCCTTATGAATAAATTCCTCAATAAAAAGTAACTTTAAACAAAAATGTTGTCTATTATCTTTTCCTACTGGGGAATCGAATACCGTTTAACCCATCACAAGTTTGTGATTTTCTCGTGGTTAACTTTCTCCTAAACATGTTTTCTGTCACTCTCCATCAGAACATGACCCTATGTTTTCTCCTCCATGTCCATATTTTCATACTTGGAATCCTAGTATGGGTTAACTCGGGTGACCTCTGTGCTTATCTTTCTTTATTTTAAAGTTATTGTTTTACCGACTCTTGTTCCGATGTGGGACGTTCAAGGATGTTTCCAAGCGCAATTTTAAAATTACGAGGACGCAATTCCCAAAAGGGGGGAAGGATGTAACACCCCAGGTAAATAAAGAATAGAAATTTTCATATTTATCCATATTTGTGGATAAAATATTAATATGACTTTAAAAGGGGACGCTATGCTCGATGGCGTACCCAACACGCAACAACGAGTTTCTTGGGAATCTTACGTTGCACTCTAATAATAAAATAATATTATTTTAAATGGTAGTTAACATGTAGCCGTTGTATTGGCGGGAATGGATAGAAATAACTAAAATATGATTATATATGTACTTAAATATTTTTACATTTATACAATAAAAGATAAAGGCTTAAAATACGGAAAGAATTCAATTTTTGGCGTATATGCCCTAGTTTTCACTAAAGGTTCACTTATCAGACTTAAACTAGTGTCAATCTTTTGATACTTATTGTTTTATAAAAACACGCTATTTGCTCTGACAGCGGGAATTAATTATTAAATTAATTAATGTGACTAATATGTTTTGAATTTTGTAAAATAGACTTCATTTTTGAATTCGGAATATCAAATATAGCTTAGGGTGAATTTTTGGTAATTTTCTGAAAAACTTCAATTTTTGATGAATAGTGAAACCACTAAGTGGTACTTATAAAAACTGATTTTTCATTTAAATGAAATTTTGCCATAATTGTGTTTTGATTTTCAAAAATCCGACATACATTGTTGTCATTAAGAAGTAAAATGTGGTTCAATGAGATTAAAATTATTTTTTGGTGAATAGTAACTTATTAAGTTTTTAATCGCGATTAGTGGTAATTAGTGTAGTTTAAGGTAAAAATGATATTATAAGAATGTGAAAACACCATGACACTTGTCCTACACCTATTGGGTGAGTCATGGCCGACCAAGACAAGACATGGGCCAACTTGGGGACCCCATGGATCCACTTTTGTTGGGAAATGACATAAATTACTTTTTATTTAATGTTGAAGTGAAAATGACACAAACATAATATGTTTTACGAAAACAATTTTTAAGTGGGGTTATACAAGTCCAAATTTTGATTATAAATAGTCATTGGAAAGCTAAAAAGATTTCCTATATCATAGTAGTTTTTTTATAATTTTTAGACATTAAATAAATTAAATTATTTATGAGATAATAATGATGCAGCGATGACATCATTATTTGACGATTTAATTAAAATAGAAAGATAATGAAACATCTACAAACTACACATGGGAAAAACCAATTGGATGAGTGGATTTAGAATCCTTATCAACTTATCCACGAATTCAATCAATGTGGGACCTTTTAAAACCGAAACACATTTTCAAATAAAGTAATATTTCTTACTTTCCAAAAGTACCCCTCCTCTCCTCTTATAAAAGGCCCCCACCTATACCTCATTTCACACACTTCTCAAGCCTTTGGCTCGGCCAACCCCTGCCAATTTAATCTCTCCACATCCCTCTCCTCATCCTAGAGGACTCCCTTTGGGCAGAATCCTTTCAAAATAATCCTTTAGGCTTAAATCAAAAGGAGTTACACTTTTAAAGGTAATTCATTCTCTCATGTTCATTTGTTTTATTTTGCTTCTCCAACCCCCTAAACTCTTTTTATTTACTTATTTTGTAACAACACCAGTATCTTCAATATACTAGGATGTTGTTATAAGATTTATTCATGCTACACTATCACACAACTACATCAAATGGTTAAAGAACATACGGTTTCCGTGGATGGTGAAATTCTGCCTCCCGGAACGATGATTGTTCAATACTCATTTAACACCTTCAAAGGTGGCCATTATGATGTCACTATTTTTATATATGATATATAATATGTTTATGTTTTATTTATGCTTCTGTATTTTTCATTTTTGTCTTACCTTTGTGGCTTCCATTATGGGTATACGCGATATCTTCATTTAAGGAAGTGCGGACTACCGCCCCCTCAAAGTGATTTGATTCATTAAATACCATATGTGGGATGTATAAAGGATGGAAATATGATATTATATATGATATTATACTGGAATTATAATATACCTTTATATCATTATTATTCCATTCTATAAAATACGAAATAGAAATGAAAGTAGCGTTCATGCGTACGTACGGCTTACCGTCTCCATGAACGGTGCATTTCATTTCTTACCTCTAAATGATTATGTAATGTTATAAATGAATGCATGTACTGGATATATATGACATATATGATATTGACACACGCCTGTCGTAGGGCGTGGCAAAACAATTATTTCCTAAGTTAAAATGTAGTAATGTGGTTGACCTAGGATGTCTCCCAAAGAGGAGTGCACACAAAATGGGTTGTCACTTTAAAACGGGGGTAAAAATGTTGTGAACGGAAATTTTAAATTCAAATGATTGAAAAACAATGAAATTTAAAAGGGTGATTAGGTCGGGGTCGGTTTCCTAATTATAATGCTATCCTAGTTCAATTTAATTCAAACCTCTTCTTCTTAATTGATTAAAGTGAGTTTCCACAATCGTTTCCTCTCACTTCCTTGGTGAAATTATTATTGTGAGAGAAAACCTTACCAAGATCTTGGTTTGGTCAACTCTCCTTCCATGTGTAAAATAGTTGTATTGAATATCCTTAATTGAAATGGGCAATTCCCGATCGGGTTTTGTTTATCCCAAACAATCAAGAACATTCACTACACCTTTTACACGTACTGACGATCGTCGAGTACTTCACCACTAATTCCTGTTTTATTCCATCGTATATAAACCAGAAATTAGTGGAGGGAGATATTGATTATTTTACCAAGGCAAAAATAAATAACGGAATTAATATTCAAGAACGATCGAACTTGATAATAAAATCCGCTATATGAAATTGGAAACAACTTTGAAGAAGGAAGAAATTTATTCAATTGCGTCCAAGAACTCAAGCATTACAATGTAGAAAACCAACCCTTCCCCAATCACTCCAAAAGTTTACCCCACCATGGTAAGGGTAATCGAGTTGAATGGGGAAGAAGAAGGCATTAAAAAACAATGAAAAAGAAAATAAATAAAAGAGAAAGATGAAAAGTTCTCCTTCTTGGTGTCCCAGAAGGAATGGGGTGGAGAATGGATGCTTTGAGAGGGTGGAGCTCTCCTCCTTTTATAGCCATAATTCTTCCCCCGAATGTCGACGCGTTGTAGCTCCATTAAATGACATCTTCACGCGTTGAGACCTTCATTAATGTTGTTCATAATTCCCTTCTCCGTGTCCCCTCAAAATTTCATCGGATTTGGACATGTATTCCGAGAGTTATGACCGTTTTACTATGAGAATTTATTCTGTCCAGTCAGACTCTCCAAAATGAACTCCTCCGGATTAGGGTGCTTTAATGGCCCCATAAACGGCCACTTCACTCGGCGAGTCCTTCATAAAAGATGTTCCCAATCTCCTTGCGCGTCCACCCACCGAATATCACAAGCTTTGGCCCCACAGTGAATGAGTTATGGATCCCACATCAAAACTAGGCAGAACTGAAAACAGTTTTCTTGAGCCAAATTTTGAGCTTCTTTTGAGCTTCCATATGGCCGATTAAGATTTTGATCCAAATATATTAAATGACTCCCTGGATGTTTAAAATCTGAAAAAGAAAGAATTTTGCAATTTGGATCAGTGTAGATAATGTTATGGCCAATCTACCAAAATAAGTTAAAATTGTTAAAAATCCAAAATGGCCGATTTTTACTATTTAGCTCAAAATAACACCATTATCATAAAAATGAAACAATTCATCTTAGAGGAACAATTTTGTGGGTTTAAAACAATGATATTCAATATAAATTAATTGAAAATATTTGCTCTATCAATTCCCCCACACTTAGCACTTGGACTCCTGGACAAGTAAAAAATCAAATCAAATCAAATCCAAAACACATATCAATGAGATTAATCAAATCAATTTCAAGAAACAAAAAGATATCATGCCTCATAAAAAACTATTATTTCAAGTTTTCCATTTAAGATTTTAATATATTTCCACTTCATTTCTTATCCCATGCACACAAAACACCTACCTCACATGAATTTTCTCTCATCTCACAAATGTAAAGGTTGAACAAGGCTTTTCTCATCCAAACTCACACAAGAGTCACCATAGGTTTGATAAATTCCTACTTCTCTACCCGATGTGAGTCAAGAACATTTGTTTCTCATGAGGACTTTTCAGGGTTTTTTTGTGGCTTCCGGTTGGTAGGATTTAGATGTTAAAAGTTCTGAGGCCGAAAAAGGAAGGCTTGGCTCTTATTGAAGCAGAATTGCAAGATTCTAGTTTTCACTAAAATATGGTCTCCTTCACTTCCCCTTTGTTGAAAATAGGATTCATCATCATTCAATCAGCTCAGTAGTAAACATTTCAATCTTTTCAAACATAATTTTATTTAAAGCTCCAGATAGGCACAGCTTTCTTTTGGAAGATCCAGAAACGCACAGCTTCTCTTTTGGAAGCTCCAGAAAGGCACAGCTTCTCTTGTCATAAAATATCCAGAAAAGGCACAGCTTTAAACAGAATAATTTTTCAGCATCACACACATCTCTTCCACAATTTATTTTCCACCCGATGTATAACCAAATGAGGTAGTACACCACAAGACATCTTCCCCAACACTTAAGTTCAACAAGATCATGCAATTTTACTTCAAGAGCAGGTATGATAGGGAAAATTGGCTTGTAATGTGGCTAACCTAACAGGAAATTCATGGATACTAGGGGCTACAATGAAGGATAAATGTAAAGGTGGGCCATAACGAAAAGGATTATTTTGAAAAGGGGGCTTCAAACAAAATAAATGTCTCAATCATTTAAAACACACGTACCCCAACCCTCAAGTTTTGAAAGGAATAAATCAAATTCTGGTTAAAGCAAGCATGGTCTGGTTCTCTCAAGAAATGAGGTGAATGAAAAGAATATGACAAAAATGGTTCAGAAGCCTCATAGGAAAGTTATTTCAAAGATATAGACAGTGAAATATGGCATGAGATTTAAAAATCAGTGTACTTTTCATGAATTTCCAAAATATTTGAACTTGAAACAAAGTTATTTTAGCATTCATTTAAGATTAGTTTCATGAAATAGACTGGTTCACTCATTGACTTGGGTTTCAAAAATGGTATTGATAATCATTTCAGCTCAAAAGTATTAGAAACACACCAAAAATTGAAAAATAAACACACAAAAATTTGAAAACACACAATTTTTTTATTTTTTTTATTTTTTTGAAAACAAACATCAAATAAAAATCCTATACTACAAAGGTTACCTCCCCCAAACTTAAATGATGCAGTGTCATCGATGCATTTAAGTGGATTTAACATGTAAGAAGATTTCTGATTGAATCACAACATCAAGAAAGTGTGAAAGAGAGGTACAACCTGATTTATTCGCAATGCAACATTGAGTTAACCTCCTAAGTGTTGCACTTTGAAAACCTACAAATAAAAGAACAAAAGTAAACATAAGATATTTATTAAAAGAAATGAAAATAGAAATAGGATGAGAATAGAAGGATAAATCTTGGTTTAATCCCCCAAGTGGGCCCTGGGTTTTGACTGCCTCCAGAGGGGCAGTTGTAATTGGTTATCCCCAATCTGATGGTGGGTGAGGTTTCTTTGATTTGAACCACCACATGTGGCTCTTCCTAGCTTTCATTTCATTGTTCTTGTTGAGGAGGACTCCATAGATAGAGTACACCGGATCCACCCCCTTCTCAATGTGGTACACCGTGCATGGTGGGGGTAGGATGAAGTACAGAGCCTCCTCCTTCTTGGGTTCCGCATGAACAACATCTTCTTTATTTTCCAGTGGTTGCTGAAGGTATGATACATCTGGGGAAAATCAAAGGGAATGTCAGAGTTTAATTCTATTTGAAAAAAATTAAAGCATGAAGAATCAATATCAAATTCTTCCCTTTCAAAGTATGTATCTTGTGTCTTATTTTCCTCCAGAAAATCCACTTTGATCTTCTCTTGTACTCCCTCCATTAAATGTTCAATAGGTTTGGGGAGCTCCAGATGTTCCTCTTCAAATGCATATTCTCCCTCCAAGGAAATACAAGTTTTGGATGAATCTGAAAAATTAAAATAGGGGGAGGTAATACTCAATTCAGTTTCAACAAAATCAAAAGATAATGAGTTTATGAAAAGATTAACTCCCTGAGCTTGTTTGGATTCAATTTCTTCTTCAAAGGGAGGTGGCTCTTGGAGTTGAATTTCCGTAGATAAAGGTAGGTAGTCAGACTCCTCTATCTTCTCTTCAAATTCCACTCCTTGGTTGGTTTCTTCCTTCAATGTTGCTGAATCATCTATATTATGAGGAATAGTTGGCTCAAGAAGTTCCTCACACTCATTCCAGAAGTTATCCAGATCCTTTTGATCTCCCATATGTATTTCAATTGCTAAATCTTCTTCGTCAATCTTATCCAACATTGATTGAGATGGGCTCAATGGATCTTCTTTTAATTTCATCAAGGCCTCCATGGGTTCTTCAACTTGAAGGATTTGTGAGGATAATTCTTCCATCAATTGTTCTGGTTCTGGTTCTGGTTCTTGTTCTGGCTCCAGTTGTGGATCCTGGGATGCATGTACTTGTTCCGCTATCCACTGTATTGAGGTCTCTAGGTTTTGAACTGTTTGACTAATTCTTTCAAATTGGGATTCAATATCCTTGTGAAATTCTTCTTCTTGGTGTTGTATATTGATCATTTCTTGATAAAATTCTGGAAAATACTCATGAAGTTCAATTAATTCTCTTGCCAAACCCTCCAACACTGGGTATTCGAGGTTCTCTTTAAGGTTTTCAATGAGATCCTTGAATTCTTCATCTATGATGATTTTGATTCGAGCTCCTCGAATTTGTCTAGCCAAGAAGGAAACTTTATACTCTATAGACCAAGGTGATTCAATAATTGGTTCTCGCACTGGTGGGTAATTATTCCATGAATTAAAAAAATAATCATTTGAAAACAACATGGTAAAAGATTTTTTTTTTAATTGAAAAAATCAAATATTAACAATTAGTTTGTGGCACTACCTCCCCGGCAACGGCGCCAAGTTTGACGCACGCCTGTCGTAGGGCGTGGCAAAACAATTATTTCCTAAGTTAAAATGTAGTAATGTGGTTGACCTAGGATGTCTCCCGAAAAGGAGTGCACACAAAATGGGTTTTCACTTTAAAACGGGGGTAAAAATGTTGTGAACGGAAATTTGAAATTCAAATGATTGAAAAACAATGAAATTTAAAAGGGTGATTAGGTCGGGGTCAGTTTCCTAATTATAATGCTATCCTTGTTCAATTTAATTCAAACCTCTTCTTCTTAGTTGATTAAAGTGAGTTTCCACAATCGTTTCCTCTCACTTCCTTGGTGAAATTATTTTTGTGAGAGAAAACCTTACCAAGATCTTGGTTTGGTCAACTCTCCTTCCATGTGTAAAATAGTTGTATTGAATATCCTTAATTGAAATGGGCAATTCCCGATCGGGTTTTGTTTATCCCAAACAATCAAGAACATTCACTACACCTTTTACACGTACTGACGATCGTCGAGTACTTCACCACTAATTCCTGTTTTATTCCATCGTATATAAACCAGAAATTAGTGGAGGGAGATATTGATTATTTTACCAAGGAAAAAATAAATAACAGAATTAATATTCAAGAACGATCGAACTTGATAATAAAATCCGCTATATGAAATTGGAAACAACTTTGAAGAAGGAAGAAATTTATTCAATTGTGTCCAAGAACTCAAGCATTACAATGTGGAAAACCAACCCTTCCCCAATCACTCCAAAAGTTTACCCCACCATGGTAAGGGTAATCGAGTTGAATGGGGAAGAAGAAGGCATTACAAAACAATGAAAAAGAAAATGAATAAAAGAGAAAGATGAAAAGTTCTCCTTCTTGGTGTCCCAGAAGGAATGGGGTGGAGAATGGATGCCTTGAGAGGGTGGAGCTCTCCTCCTTTTATAGCCAGAATTCTTCCCCCGAATGTCGACGCGTTGTATCTCCATTAAATGACATCTTCACGCGTTGAGCCCTTCATGAATGTTGTTCATAATTCCATTCTCCGTGTCCCCTCAAAATGTCACCGGAGTTGGACATGTATTCCGAGAGTTATGGCCGTTTTACTATGAGAATTTATTCTGTCCAGTCAGACTCTCCAAAACGAACTCCTCCGGATTAGGGTGATTTAATGGCCCCATAAACGGACAATTCACTCGGTGAGTCCTTCATAAAAGATGTTCCCAAACTCCTTTCGCGTCCACCCACCAAATTTCACAAGCTTTGGCCCCACAGTGAATGAGTTATGGATCCCACATCAAAACTAGGCAGAACTGAAAACAGTTTTCTTGAGCCAAATTGTGAGCTTCTTTTGAGCTTCCATATGGCCGATTCAGATTTTGGTCCAAATATATTAAATGAATCCCTGGATGTGTAGAATCGGAAAAAGAAAGAAATTTGCAATTTGGATCCGTGTAGATAATGTTATGGCCAATCTACCAAAATAAGTTAAAACTGTTAAAAATCCAAAATGGCCAATTTTTACTATTTAGCTCAAAATAACACCATTATCATAAAAATGAAACAATTCATCTTAGAGGAACAATTTTGTGGGTTTAAAACAATGATATTCAATATAAATTAATTTAAAATATTTGCTCTATCAGATATCTACATAATGAATGCAATTCAGGATATAATAAACATTTGGCCACATGAACAACATGTAATTAAAAGAAGACCACTTTCGACTTAAGAACCAAATATCGGCAAAACAAATATTATTAACTTAAATGATTACATAATGTTTGTGACATGGTAATAAGTGGTATAAAAGTAATAATGAACTTTAAAAAGGGTTCTTAAGGAATTAGAAATTAACTCAAGTTTATTATTCAGGAGATTAAGGAACGATCGAGTCAAGCCGGACCCGAGGTAAGGGATCCTACAACTCTCTTTCTTTTTAAGTACACTCTTTTATGTAATTTCTTTTAAGCTCATCTTTCTTATTATTGGGATGTTCTTTTATAATACATTTACTGTGTTTTTTATTTTCATGAGATGAGAGACCCTTTTCTCTCTCATCAATCCATTTTTGATGTTTTGAGTGGCGCCGTTAGGCTGCCGAACTTTCGTAAGAGATCTAACCTCTCTCTTTCTTTTTATGTACTCTCCTTTATGTCACTTCTTTTAAACTCCTCCTTTCAATGTTGGGGGATTTTATTTTATATTCCACTTGCTGTAAATTCTATTGTAATATGATGGGATACTCTATTTGATCTCATCAATCCATATTCAGAAGTTTTATGTGGCGTCGTTAGGCTGCCGAGTTTTCATAAGGGATTTTTCATCTCACTTTTATTCCCGTGAGATTTATGCTACATTCGCCAAAAATTCCATTGAGTGGTGTATGTACTGCCCATTATTCTACTCTTTGTGTAATATAATTTCTTTTATGAGTATTTACATCAATGACCTATTGTCTTTCTTTCATGGGGTGTATGTTTTGAAAGATACCCAAGTCGGTAAGGGAACCTTTCACCCTCCTCTTTTTTTAAAAGACTTCTTTTATTGGGTCTTTTAATTTACTTATTTTTATGTTGGGATATGTTCTCATACATCCTTATTGATGTAAATTTTATGTCCAAGTGATGAGATACACTTTTTATCTCTCATCAACTCATTTTTATGTGATGCCGTTAGGCTGTCAAGGGAACTTTTTAACCCAATTTCGATTTCTTTGGGTTCAACTTGTAGTCATTGAATATGTCATACATTGAATATGTGTGATTGACCTTTTATTTTTTTACACTTAATATCCACTTATATTGGGTGTATATATATTTGTCACACATATTTTTGACATTTATTTGTCCTTAATTTAAGGATACCTTCTTTATAAGGAATTTCATCACATTTGACATTTCTATTGAGGGTTCATTGTTGTTATGCACCAATTCACTCTTATATGGTGTATATACTGTCCTTTGGAGTATTATATCATGAATCCTATTATTCTCATGATATTATAAAGTTCTGACTAAATGTTATTCCTCGATTATTGTATTCAAGTGTCTCTAATTTTGGTAAAACCCCTTTAACCAAAATATCATTTTAAATGTTTTAATTATTTGTTCTTATTAATATCCATGTTTTCAAAATTATTTTAAGGATTTATTTATATGGATATTAATGGTTTAAAATGTTAAAAGCTTCAAGGTGGTATGGGACACTTTGATTCAAAAATCTCTTTATTAAATGTTTTAAATGGTTTTGGAAATGGTTTCTTTTTGAATGGATTCATTATTTCAATATCCTAAAATGTTATATTGTGATTGAAATGTGGAAATGTTATGTTTCATTTATTCATGTTTATGTGATACGATTATGTTATGGTTCTTGGGCATTGTTATGAAGAACGGGTGGTTCCGTGATAAACTAAGGGCGGGTGAGCCCGTTATAGCTCTCAAATGCATTGGGTAACGCGAAGGAGTGAAATGTTAAGGTTTCTCCGAAGAGATTTAGGGAATATACTGTGATGGGTATTCGAAACGTAACCAAGAGGGTTACTCCTCACGTACGAATGTTATGAATGCCTCAAGTTACCTTTATGTCTTATGTTTTCTATGATTTATTCATGGTTTGATGAGGTAGGTTAAAGTGCCTATGTTTTATGGGTAAATTATGATTTAATTCTTGTGTATATATGAACTCAAGTTTCCTTTCCATATTTTTATATCCCTTACTGAGCTTTTTATGATCATCCCAAGTTTTTGAAATGTTTTTTTTCAGGTCAAGGGAAAGGTACATGATAAGATGATAGAGTCAAGGATGTGTTAAGAAAGATACCATGTTTTATTTTCAATATGTTTTCGTTGATGGGAAGAATGGATACTATCTTTTATGTAACCACTTTGTTTAAATGTGGAATGTAATGCAAGTTTCATGATCTAATTCTCTAAAACTCTAAACCTGAAAAGATCCTCAATGTGAATTACTAATTTAATTCATGATTAAGTAAGTTTAAGGCTGGGGCCTTATAATAACCATTTTATATCATGTTTTCAGCTTATGTAAAATGAAAATATTGTTCATATGTATATACAGACAACTGTTTCCATGAAGCGATGTATTTTTTATTCATTTTATACTCTTTTATATGGTTATATATATTCATATAAATACTATATATTATATTAATGTAAATTTTATGATTTATAAATATAGAATAATTTTTAACTTTCTTTATTTCTGAACATTAAAAAATTGAAATGTCACTCACGTGTAAGTACAGACTACAGTCTCGATGAAGTGATGTAATATATTTTTCATCATCACCTTACATAGAGAGTTATTAAAAACTTTTTTAATGGATAAATTTTATATTTATTAAATTACTAACATTTTATATATTAATAAACCATGACCAAGTTGTACTTACCATATTGACCAAACTAAAAAAAATGTTGAAGATAGAGTTATTGACCTATTAATGTTAATTTTAATGAATAATTGTTAATAAATTGGTAATGAAATAATATAAGGGAATTATATATAGTTATATAAGTTAGAATATGGGTTTTTATAGTTTTATAAAAATTTGAATTTATTATAAATGAGGTTAGAGTGCGTAAGAAGCATGATGGTACTTAAGGATAGGGTTTACCTTAAAAGCTCACTTTTTATCAGATTTTTTTTGATTAAATTTAAATTAAGGAAAATTATATTTTTTTATATTTAAATCACCATATGTTTTATTATAATATTTTTATTTATGTTGTTTTCATGTATTAGTACAAAATTTACTCCCTTTTTCAACAAAAAAGACCAAAATAGTGTTTTCTAGAAGCCGACGTTGTTTAATTTCATTTATTTTGGACTATTTCTCTTATATTTCTAGGTTGTCATATTTTCTATAGAATTTTTTATCCACATATAAATGATTTAAAATTGTATTTTATTACAATATTTTATTTTCCATTTAGACATTTCAATGTAATCTTCTTATCATTTTAAAATGGGGATTTTTTTTTAATTTATTTAAAAATGAGTAAAATGACTTCTATTTAAATGAAAAATGATTGAAAATATTTTATCACAGACATGTAATTTATTAATGATTTATCATACTTTCCTTGTTTAATGGTTTTAAAATTTAAATCCAATTCCGATTTTTCTTGGAATTCATAGTTTTTAAATGTTAGCAAAAGAAAAAGAAGTTTTATATTATTTTCAATGTATATTTATAGGGATTTTATAAAATATTTTTTCACCTATTCCAAAATCACTTAGTAGTATTTATACTTCATTAATTATTTTATCTTATGAAACTATCTACTTCGTTTCTCTTGATGGTTTATGATTTTTCTATTTTAATAATGCTTCTTGAAACCCATTTCATTTTTCATTAGTTTATTAAGCTATAAAAGAATGATGAAATCTATTATGTTTTTTGTAATTACTGATGAAAGTAGGATTAGGGAGTGAACCCAATCCCATAAGGGAATTTTTCCATTATGTGATGGGTGGGTGAATTATGTAATGTCCCAAAGTTTCTGTATATATTTTTTTAAAATTTTCATGGAAATAATTTGAGACCACATGCTTTGACATCACGTGCTTCTAAGGCCTGGTGATCCCAAAATGGAATTTTGATCTTTTTTTAAGTTCATTTAAGTAAATGTGTGATCGATTTTTTCTAACTATTTAAAAATTTCTTGGATCAAAAATCTAAAGGAAACATTGAAATCGAAATGATGTGATTCACCTAGAAATGTCATAAATTCGATCGGTAACAGTCGGATGGAAAATTTAGATTTATAACTTTTAAAAAAATCATAAAATAACCTAAAAAGTTATTTTATTTATGTTCACTCCCCATTTAGAAATAGACAATGACACTAAGGTGTGGTGATGAGGCACATTAATGTAAGCTCCATATTACCTAGTAAATGGAGTGTAACAGATACGCTGTTTCAAAAATGAAATAGTGAAATGATGCGACATCGCAGCGTAACAGAAAGGTTGCGACGTGTAACCTTTTAATTGGATAATGCTTTGGGGGAATGAAAATTAACCCATTTTAATCATTGGATGAACTTAAGCCAAGATATATATCTATCTACGAATGACGAATGTAGGTAGGATCGCTTGCAAAGTCGACACTTTACAAAGAATGGGACTAGGAAGCAACATACACTAATAGATCTTGAATCCCCGAGGGTGGATCACTTCATTGAAGATTGTTGATCAAGGTAGGGGTTTGTTGTGTTTTATGATTTCCCTGTTATTATTCTAAAACGATGATCAAGGACCAACCCATGAATAGGTTGATTCACAGATCATCAATTCTTGCACGAAGGTGATGTTTCTTGGGATTTCAATTAAGGATTAAATTATTTTTTTGATAGAACATCATCCCAAAACCTTCCCATATTTTGCAACTCTAACACAGAGGGCATAGGCCGACATGAACAAAGCCTGAGCCCCTCTGGTTTTGGATTATTTTTGGGCAAGCATTTGAAAGGGGATAAATGAGAATTTTATCTTTTCATAGGGAAAGAGAACCCACAAAGAGGCCTGAGGCATAGTCAGTGTGAAGTACATAAAACCGGTGCAGACTTAGTGGCCCGTGGAATGATCCACCGGTGATGGTGGCGGTGCCAGAAACCTCTGATAGAGGCACACGATGACCACTATGGAATATTAAAATAGCATTTTGGAGTCGGATTCCACTATTGGCTCTAGACATGGTGAAGCAGGAAGAACCGTTGGCTGGGCCAGTGGCTGGCTGTAGGGACGCGACCCCTCAGTCGTGTCGGTGGAGCAATCCGCAGCCATGGGATATAACTGACCCATGACCCAATGGACCGGACTAGGCTTGACCTAGGCCAGGCTGGGTTCAATTCGTTTTGGTATACCCTGGTCGGGTCGGTGGCCCTGAGGCCAAGTCGGGTCAGGTCGATGTTACTGGTTAGGCCGGACCCGGACCCCACCGACCCCTTTCTGAAAAAACGTCAATATCATGCAAATCAGGCATCCAAATGATGAGCTATTTGTGCAGCTTGAACCCTCAGGACTAGGAAATTATTTTGGAATAATCTATGTATGATTTCATGGAAACTAAAATTCAATGAATAGCTTGGGGAGTGGTTCTCTTGAGATCAAGTGTGATACGTGCAGAAACTCTCCAATTGGATGAGACCTAAAGACTACTAACAAGAGACCCTATGTGGATCAGATACTATGGCCTAGTGGGAAGCGAATTCTATGTGACCTAGAATTCCCATGGTAGGGAGTGACTTTTGTTTGACCTAGCTGACCCACGATACTCGACAGGAGGATTACCTCAGTATGGCCATTGGTGGGAAGCATCTTCTGTGTGACCCGACATGCCCACTATGGGGATAGCCTTCTAAGTGACCCATCATACCCACAATACTCCATAAAGATCAGTACCACATCATCCCTATAGTTAGTGGGAAGTGGCTTTTGTGTGACCCTATAGGCCCACTATACTCATTGTGAAGGAGTTTTCTAGAAGCCCATGGTGGTCGATGGGGTGACTAATGGTCCTACTTTCCTACTATAGAATATACCTTGTGTGATTTGTCTTGCTTCATGATCATGCATGGTGATCATGCTTTGTGGTTTTTTGTGGGTTACTTTGTGGTATCTACTTTGTGTTTTGGGGTCCCTACTGAGTATATTATTACTCATCCCTACATGGTATTTCCCACACGTGTTGTGTCCAGGGAAAATTATTGATGCCTTGAAGGAGGACATGGTTGCCCATGACTCGATGGTTCCCAGTGAGGATAGGCGGGCAGGGAATACTTCTACGGATTCTAGCATCTACTCCATACTTACCCATTAGGTGGGGTTGTCACCATATGGTTGTCTATATTTTCTTCTATACGTTCTTGTTTTCCATTTAGTCTTTTGTTGGATTTGTATTTAGGCCCATTTTATTTTCAGTTGTTCTTTTACTTGGTGGTTGTTTAGTTGTATTGTTTTTTACTATTACATTTTTGGGATGTTGTTTTTTGTGTGTGTACATACATGTACTCAAGAAAATGCCTCCCACTTGTAGGTTGATGCATTCGGTGCTAGTCGCTAACCCATGGCCTTCAAGAGGCGGGTTTTTTGTATGTCATGGCATGGGCCCCGAGGGATGGGTCGTGATAATGTGGTATCAATGGAGGTTGATTGTACCTCAATGAGTGAGAGTCTATAGTTTTGTTTTTGGGGAAAAATGTTGAATGTTTAGAGTTCTAATTTCATATTTGGGGAGTCCAATTTTTGTGCGGTGGTTGACGTATCCATACACCAGTCCCCTGAATTCTACATTCCAGCTCTATACATGAAATCACTGGTTGAAAAATTATATCCTTATGATATTTTATATAAGAGTAAGCTCAATAGGTAAAATCTTCTGACTGTGGTAAATCATGATCTATTTCAAGATGCCTCCATACAGACAACCAGTTAGGCTTCCGATAAGTGATCATGTGGATAGCTCACCTATTGATGAGTTATTGGTTCAGGGGCCAGTGCTAGAAATGGACTTACTGGGTGGTTCACCGGTGTTTCCACCACCTATTTATAAACAGTTATTTCTGGAATTACCAAAAAATGATGTACACAAACTCAGTGCCATGCACGAGTTTTCAAGATAAAGGCCTCTAAATTTTAGGTGAGAGATAGATCCTCAGGTCACTGAGGACTGGCTGGACGTAGTGATGTGGGTCTTCCACTTAGTAAGGAAACTTCTTGACTAGATGGAGATCTTGGCTGTGAGACTTATATAGGGCTCGGTAGGGAGATAGTGGAGCATGGCCATTTAAACTCATGATGAGGAGGCCCTCACCATGAGAGACTTTGAGTGGATTTTCTGGGAAGAGTTTTCCCCCACAACATTGTGCTCGGTGTGCATAATATAGCTGCTTCACCTATAACAAGGCAGTATGTTAGTTGCTGAGTACACTGAAAGGTTAAAATACCTCTCTCTCGCTACTCCACATACATGGTACATGACCCTTTATTCAGGGGATAAACCTTTTAGAAGGGATTTATATGGGATATCAGGGCATCCATGGTGTCCCTCAGCATCCCCACTCAGACTAGAGTGCAAGAGTGAGCCCTTCATGTGGGAGATTCTTAATAGAGTAGGCATTGATAGATGGATCCACCAGCAGACCTCAAGCAGAAGAGTCTTTAATGGTGATCAGCAGACAGTAGACATGGGGGCCCAAGCAGGATAGGTCTTTCAGGGGATAACCCCAGGACACAGGTTCAACATTACGGGGTTCCCAGAACATATGGAGTCAATAGGGAACCAGGCTATGATTCATGTGTGGCGGGCAGGGACACATGGCTCGTGACTGACCAACCCGTTGTATAGATGATTAGCAGGAAGTTGAATGAATTCCTATGCAAAGGCAGAGGTTCACGCAAGGATGTTTGGAAGGTGGTAGATGTGGTAGGGGAGCAGGCTGAGTGGCAGGCGGTGGATGAAGGTTCAAGGTGCTACCACCACCACCCCTTGGTGGTCCACCATGGGTTTAGGGAGCTGGAAGACATGGGTGAGGTCAACATCATGTGATTATGGACTATGACCATGATGATCTAGATTTGATTATAGGTATGATCTATGTCTTCTCCGCCTTAGATACAGTTCTTACAAACATAAGTTCCAGTCACTCTTTCCTTGCCACAGACCTCATATGAGGCTTGGAGATTCTAGTGGAGCCGTTGGCTCGATCCTTACGATTAGATACTCTTACAAGATGGTATTCGACAATTACACACTGGTTCTAGTAGTGTGATCGTACTCTTGGAAGCGAAATCTTTGGCTAGTATCTCCTAGCAGCAGCCTCGAGGACTTACGACGCCATCTTGGGTAGGGACTAGTTATCTATAATACATGATCAAATCGACTATTTTATCCACAATGTCTGGTGTGTTTATGAGGATGAGACCATGTTTTATTTCACTGGAAAGGAGGGAACTTTTGAAACACATGAAAAACTTTCTCGGAGTAGGGTGCAACAAATCACTCACTAGTTTTCTAGACTCACTCTCGGTGCAGTGGACAAGAGGAGTCTGAGCTTTTCTATGGTGGTGGATGAGTATGAGAATGTATTTCCATAGGATGTTCCGGGACTAACTCCTTATAGGAATGTAGATATCTACATAGATCTATGATTTGGGATGTCACTGGTATCCAAACCATCATATTGGATGTCTCCTACAGAGCTTTACAAGTTGAGGGTGCTGTTAGAGGAATTTTCGGAGAAGGGTTTCATGGGACCCAATGTTTCACCATGGGAAGACCTATTGTTGTTTTCCATGAAGGAATATGGGAGTTTGATGTTGTTCATGGACTTCTAGAACTTGAACATTTTGGATTTGAAGAAAAGTATCAATTACCATTGATTGATGACCTCTTCGACCAGATGAAGGGAGCAAGGTGGTTCTCAAAGATTGGCCTTTGATCAGGCTATCATAAACATCGAGTTTTGGATGAGGACATACTGAAGATAAATTTCAGATGCTGGTATGGCCACAAAAAGTTCTTCATGAGGCCCTTCAGTGTGACCAATGCCCCAATAGTGTTCATGGGACTCATGAACAGGATCTTTCATCCTTACCTCGATCATTTTGTCGTAGTATTCATTGTTGAGATCTTGTTGTACTCGGCATTGGAAAAGGATCATGCTACTAACTTGCAGATAGTTTTGGATACACTTTGAGAGAAAAATATTTATATTAAGCCTTTGATGTGTCAGTTCGGGATTTGGGAGGTCCACTATATGGGACATGTCATCACAAAGGATGGTATTTAATTGGATCTAGAGAAGATAGAGGTAGTGGATGCTTGGGAGCCACCCAAGAGCGTAACTGAGGTTTGGAGTTTCTTGGGGTTGGTAGGATACCATTGAAAGTTCATGCCCGGAATTTCTACAATAACTAAACCTTTATCAGCCATGAAAAGGAAGGGACAACCCTTCTTGTGGACAGAGAAGTGCCAACAGAGTTTCTAGAAGATGTGGTGGAGACTGATAAGTTCGCCAATCTAGAGACTACTGAAATATGGAGTTGGGTATGTAGTTTTCTATGACATATCATGGACTAGACTAGGTTGGGTCCTAATGTAGGAGAAGACAATGATCGGCTATGACTCACAGCAGTTGAGGTGGAAGGAGCATAACTATGCAACCCATGACCTTGAGTTAGCAGTAGTGGTCTTTGCCTTGAAAATGTGGCAGCACAACTTTATGGGTTAATGGTTTACCATCTACTCCAACTACAACAGTCTTAGGTATATCATCACATAGAAAGACTTGAGCATGAGACATCTGCGATGACTAGAGTTCCATCAAGACTATGTCTTTGAGATAGTCAATGCTTCTTGGAAGGGGAACGTGGTAGAAGATGTTCTCAGTAGGTGTTCTGGTTAACAACTGCTTAGTGAGGCAACGAAGCAGCTAGCCACAATTTAGATATCCATCATGCATGGTGATGGAGAAACTTATTTTTAGTTAATGACTGTCACTCCCCCATTCTTACAGTGAATTTTGGAGGCAAAGCTTGTGGATGTTGACTGTGAAGCCCGACGAGATCTGTTACTCTCAAGACATGCTCCTGAGGGATTTTTGATAAGTGGGAAGCACACCATCTTTTTCAGAGGATGATCCATTGTACTAGTGATGTTATGGGAGGATGTTTTTAGGGGGTTCCATACATCCCCTATAGAAGTACATCCTGGTATGGAGAAGATGCACCAGGACCTCCAAAGTTAGTACTGGTGGTTAGGGGTGAAGAAAGTGGTGGAAGAGTTTTTTTCACAATGCCTCACTTGTCAACAAATTGTAGGATGAGCATCAGGTCAGACCAGTCTTGGCACATCCACTTGATGTGCCAAAATAGAAGTGGGATGGTATCTCCATGGACTTCATGGTGAGGTTTCCACACACAGTTAGGGGTTATGATTCTATATAGGTGATCATTGACCGACTCACCAAGTCAAATCACTTTATAACCATATGGGAGTAGGGACCAGTAGAGGGCTTGGGGAACCTCTACATCCAAGAGATAGTGATGATTCACGGGGCAACTTCGGTGATTGTCTCAGACTGTGATGCATGCTTTACATCTTGGGTGTGGAAGGGATTGCAGGAGGAATTCAAGACCCAACTGCGCATTAGCATAGCTTTCCCCCTAGACAGATGGTCAGACGGAGCAGACAATACACACCATGGAGTACATGCATTTTTCTTGTGTCCTTTATTTTGGTTGTAGTTGGGAGGACCACCTACCACTAGTGAAGTCTGCATACAAAAACAACTATCACTCCACCATTATCATGGCACCATTTGGGGACTTGTATGGGTGGCCATGAAGATCACCTCTATGTTGGACAGACCCAGGGGAGTCAGAAATCATGGGTCCATAGTATTCATGGGATAATAATTATAATGTGCAGATCATCCATGAGAGGATTAGGAGTGCAAAGAGTCGGAAAAAGTAGTATGCTGACAGCATATGAATATATTTGGAGTTAAAACAGGGAGGCCATATTTTCCTTTGGGTCTCACCCCAATGGGGATTGCGGAAATTTGGATGGGGTGAAAATTTATCTTCGAGGTTCATCATACCTTTCTAGATTCTCAATAGAGTTGGTGAGGTGGTGTACTGAATATATCTTCTCCCATAAATGCACCAGGTGAAATATGGTTTCCACGTGTCATAGCTGAGGACGCATTTTCATGACCCATAATACGTCATCGACTAGTGAGATTAGGACTTTGATGATGGAGTGAAGATTGTTGTGTTCCTAGGGGAGAAAGTGGATCAAAATTAGCAGGTCCTTCATGGATGGTTGATTCCTCTAGAACACGTTCGGTGGCAGCACAATAATCTCCAGGAGAGCACACGAGATCAAAAGTCTCGAATTCATGCTCAGTATCACCATTTGTTTGATTATTCATTGTTTGGGATTTCATGGACATAAATCCCAATGGTATGGAGAATTTAATTTCATGGAATTTTTGTATTTTTTTTAAAATTATATGGAATTATTTCAAGACCACACGCTTTGACGACACATGATTCTGAGGCCCGGTGAGACTAGAATAAAAATTTTCACTTTTTTATGTTCATTTAAATAAATGTCCAATCAGGTTTTTCTTTCTTTTGAACTGGTGATCAGATCAAAAATATGGGGGCACCATTGAACTGAGAACAGTAGAATCCACCTAGAAAAGACTAATATTAGACTGGAAATGGTTTGATGAAAAGGTTAGTTTTCAGACATTTCAGAAAATAATAAAATAACATAAAAAGTTATTTCATCTTTCACACCTCTTTGTTGAGTGATGGAGAGATTCATTGTGGTGTGGTGACAAGGAACATTAATGGAATTTATTTATTATCTCTCAAATAGTGTTAAATATATTCTTTGTTTCATAAATGAAACTGCATAATGACGCGACATAGTAGTGTATCAAAAATGTTGGGACGTGTAATATTTTTATAGGGTAATGCATTGGGGGAATGATAATTAAATCATGGGAATCCTATAATGAAATTACACCTGGAAATCTGTACAAATACCAATGAATAATACTGGTATAATTTCTAGTAATGTCAACGCTTTACAAAGAACAGGATCAAGAACCGACATATGCCAATAGATCTTGAATCCCCAAGGGCAGAGAGCTTTATCAACAAAATTTGATTGAGGTAGAAGTGTTTTGTGTTTTACATTTTCCTTGTTCTTGTTTTAAAATGACGAATGCAGATCAACCCATGAAGAGTTTGATCCATGGATTGTCTGATCGTCTGGGAGAGTGATGTTTCCTTGGATTTCTATTCATGAATAAATTATTATTTTTCTGATAGAACATCATCCCCAAACCATCCCCTATTATAATACTCTTACACGGAGGGTGTGAACCGACACGAACAAGTCTTGATAACCTTCTCATGTTCGTACTTCATGATCGAGCATTTCAAAGGGGCAACAAGGATAATTTGAGTCCTTCTAAGGTGAGGCAACCCCCCCCCCCCCCATGGAGGTCGGAGGCATAGTCAATGTGAAGAACGGACCACCGGTGTATACCTAGTGGCCCATGGAAAGACCTGCTGGAAACCTCCGGTGAGTGGCCCGCAGCCACATGCCAGACCCCAGCAGGCCGAACACACCCCATTGGGTCAATCTAGAACCGCAGCCCAGCCGACCAGACTGGGGCAGATCCCGGCTAGGTGGGTTTCGGGTCGGGTCGACGGACCTAGTTTTGGTCAGTGGACACCAGGCCGGGTCCATTTGGGTCGGTCTGACATGGTGGGACCGGACCCAGACCCAACCGGCCCCTTCTTGAAAAAAGGACAATATTTTTCATACCAGGAATCCAATTGATGAGTCGTTTGTGACGTTGAAACACTTGAGATTAGGAAAATCTTATGGAATAATATATGGAGTATTTAATTGAAATAAAAATTTGACGAATCGCTTGTGGAGTGGTTCTCCTAAGATTAAGTGTGTTACGTGCAGAAACCTGGCTGTTGGCTAAAACCTAAATACTTCTAACAAGCGGCCATGTGTGGATCAGATACTATGGCCCAATGGGAAGAGACTTAGGTGTGACCTAGAAGGCACATTGTGGGGAATGACTTCTATGTGACCTTACAGACGAACAACACTCAATAAGGGTAGTACCTCAGTATGGCTATAGGTGGGAAGCGGCTTCTTTATGACTCGATATGCCCAGAATGAGGAGAGTCTTATGTATAACCCAGCATACCCATGATACTCATTAGGAATGATTACCACAATAGTCCTAAGGTTAGTGGGATGCAACTTCTTGTGTGACCCAGTAGGCACACTGTACTCATTGAGGATAAGTTCTCCAGCATCCCATGGTTTTCGATGGTGTGAGTAATGGTCCTACATTCCTACTCTATAATTTACATGGTGTGATTTGTCTTACTTCATGATCATTCTATGTGATAATTATTTGTGGTTTGTTTTTGGACTGCATTGTGGTATTTTTTGTGTTTTGGGGTCCCTACTAAGTATATTGTTACTCAACACTACATGGGCTTCATCAGTGCATGTTGTGTTCAGTGTAGATTACTGACACCTTGACAGAGGACTTAGTTTCCTAGGACTCGGTGGTGACCAGTGAGTCCAGGCTAGAAGGGTGTACTTATATGGCTTCCAGAGGATACTCTGTACTTACCCATCAGTTCATGTTTTCAGGGGATGGCTATCTAGAGCTTCTTCCATACTTTCCTATTTTCGAGTTAGTCTTTTTTTGGGTTTGTATTCTAAACCATTTCACTTTAAGTTGTACATGTACTAAGTGATTGTTTATTGTCATGGTTGATTTCATTTAGACATATAGGATTGGGTTGTGTGTGTGTGCATGCATACAAGTTCTTAGGAAAATACCTCCCATGTACATGTTAACGCCTTTGGTGCTAGTCACTAACCCCTGGCCTTGGGAGTTGGTCTTGGGGTATGTTGCAGCATTGGCCTCGAGGGATGGGTCATGAAAAATTATATCTCTACAATGTATTTGTTAATACTTTAAATATTAGGAGCTTAAAAGGATACATGGGATGTTTCCCCAAGCCTAATGGGACCCAAAGGTTATTATGTCAAGCCTTTGCGGATATACTGGTAGTTGAACCAAGACTAAGAAGCTAAATGTGATGTTTTCCAACACCTTTTATGAGAAAAATATCATCATGACTAGCCTTCACATATGATTTATATGTTAATGGAAATTAGTAGTGAACCCAATACTTATTGGAATTTGTAAACTATGATAGTCTTATTAGTGAGAATTTTCCACAGAAATTACTTTTTATGCTTATTTTCACTCAAATAACCTACGTATTAATCATATTATTTTATATCATAGATCAATATTTATTATTGATTATTTTTTTCACCCTTATGAATCATGATTTTTTCATGAAAACCCTTTATTATATTAATAATGTTTTATATTCTATGACTTATTGGATATGATCTTGTAAGTTATGACGATATTATCAAACCATTGAGATTATCTTATGATCACTTATAAAAATATTTTGATACAAACCATTCTTACCATTACTGAACTTCTATGATCTCCCTTTTTTGTATTTCCATTTCCCCAGATTATGAAGAAAAATTTTATATAGGAAATGTATAAGAAGGGTAATATGTGAGAATAACATTTTTTATGTTGTTGAAGATATTTCATGAAAATATTTTTTCATATATCTAGTCTCCAATGAAACTAAAAATTTTCACTACTTTAGAATTTATTAATATGATATGTATTGAATATTCAAAAAAAATGATGTAAAATTAATGTATGTGATGCTAATGCTTCCTTGGTTGGTATCAAAGACAGTTTTAGATATATTTTGGATATTGGGTTATGATAAATGAGAGGATATAACCTATAAACCCCTATGATAAACCAATGTTATATATCAAGAACCTAAAGTGTCAAAGGTTGATAATAATGTGTCATAAATAAGGATGTATTTGGAATGAATTTAATTATCATATGATTACTCACTTTTATTCATGGTACTCACCCAAATCTATCAATATATGAATGAAACCATGAATCATATTGAATATATAATTTTAAAAATGAGGGAACAAATCTAAATTAAGTCATTTATGTTGAAATTTATATAATTCTTTAGTGGGTCCTCTAATATTTGTATTTCGTATAAATAGATAAATGTAATAAGAAATATATTCTCTATTCTCCAGTGACAAAACCATGAGAAATCAGGTTTTCCCTTTTATCTCTTTGAAGGTAAATACGATCAGTGGTGGAATCTTGTCAAGAATATGTGACATGAAAAATAAATTGAATTGATGACATTTGAAGAGTTTAAAAAGATATTTTTCAATAAGTATTTTACTCAAATTATTCATAATAAAATGTATAGGTAATTATTATAAATAAGTTATATTGATGAAAAATCCATTTGGTCCTATGAAGAAAATTTTACTAGACAAGCATGGTATGCTTCTGGATTTATCATTAACTATGAAAGAAAGATTTATCGAGTATTTAGTGTCTTGAAACGAAGCCTACAAAATGAATTTTATATAGTAGTGATTTATGGTTATGAATAAGTTAGATAATTTTCTCTCAAGGTATAAATAAGGTGTGGAAACTATCATTGTAATAGGGATTAGAAGAGAAGAATCGATTTTTATTGAGATTCAAATAATAGAAACTATAGAGGAATGAAAATTAATGTTCCTTTATGAGTATTTTTGGAAGTACACTAGGGGAATTTTTCTAAAAGGTTTTTTTAAATGAATTATATTATTGGATGAAATTGTAATCAGGATCACATATTTTGATAAAATGTGAAGAGTTCAACAAAACAAATGAAAGGAGAAAACACTCATCCAAATTTTCCACCCACACTCCAAATTCAAAATGAATTAATTTAATACTATCATAAATCATGATCCCATATATCATGATATATCTATCATCAATACCTTGACCCAAGATAGTCTAAAACCATTGGTAATGACCCATTTAATTTTTCCAACAAAATTATCTAATTAGACCTGTCGACACATAGAGGGGTTGTATAATTATGAACCCCACATATCACTATATGTCTAATGGATTCCTCTTATATTGAATTATCATTTTTATTAATGAAAAATATTCCTTATCAAAAAATTCTCATCTCATGTAATGGATATAGATTATTAATAATTACCAAAACATTCAAATAACATTCAACGTAAAACACATTATGTGAAAATGGAATACGTTCTCAGTAATAAGCATATTTGTGATATAAATATATGGATATTTCATAAAAATGTTTTTTATAATGAATAATGATTATAAATAAATCATATGAGAAGTATATTGGCCATACAAAATAGATTAAGTGCATCATATTTAAATATTCCTTAATTAAAGGAAATTGAGAAAGAATCCCCTTACAATGGTCATTCAATTTAAGTAAAAAATAGTCAATGAAGTAAATATTTGTGCGAAATGTATATAAAAATAAGAAAACAAGAAATAAAACATAGATAAATTAATGGTTTCTTATCATATAATCTTTTTGTGTCATAATCAATTAAAAAGTGGTATAACCTAATGGAAGGAAACTGTACTAAGAAACCCCTTACCTAATGATTCCTATTAGTTAAATGTTGATTAAAATACCTTATAATAAATTTATATTTTTTATAAAAATATTAAAAAAATATACATATATATAATATCATATATCCATTTATAATATTTTATCATAAAATAGTTAACAATATTGTGTTATTATAATTATTTCGAGTGTTAATTTATTCATTTTACAAGTTTGTTTTGATTCGGTAGTTTCAATCATAGTACCTTGATTATGGTTCCATCATATGTAAAATTTTATTCGTAATATAAATATCATAAATATTCAATATATATTTAGAGTCATCTAAAAAATATAGATATATAAAATTTAATTTCACTATTCATGGAGAAATTTTGTTTTACGTACGCATGGATTATATTTTCACTATGCGATAGATGAAATGAAAGAAAGGTAAATAATAATTATTTATTAAAGAATAATTATTATATCGTAAATATCATATATATCAATTAAAAATATAATTATTACCATCTATTTAATGGATAAATGAAAAAAATCACATTCGTTCGTGGAGGAGGTAGTTCACATGTAAGTACAATTGATGTTATCATTTTACAACGGATTGGAAGGTTAGATGGTATATATTAAATTATAATTCAAATAAAAATATGTATGTCATAAATAAAATTTCAATTTCGTTTTCCCATCTTTATAGCCATCCATTTGAATTGAAGATGAAAATTAAATTACACAACTATGTGGAGGCGGTACATCATATGTATTCAAGAGTGGGGATTCTGATTTTCTTAGGTTGGAAAAGAGATAGAAAAATTATTATACCATAATCATAATAAAATGTAAGAATATTTATTATTATTATTTTATTAGTTTTGGATGGTGACAACACATGAATAGTATGTAGAAGAAAAAATAAACATGAAAGAATCGATAAAGACTATTACATCTTCTTCATAAGAAATCCATTAGATCAATTCTTAATAGACCTAGGGTAGATATTTTGGAATGTATTCAGCCTATATAATTTGTATAGTGGTGCTTAGAAGATAATTTTTCGGGTTTTCTTGATATATATGTCTCATAGTGGTGTGAATAACTGAGATAAGGGGTGCCCTTTTCTATGTGATGGGAGGGGTATTCTTGGAATTTTTAAGAGTATTAATGTAATATAAATTATATTTCATGTCTAAATGAATCCAAATTGATATAATTATAATATAGGATAATGATGTGTTTAAATCACTACATAAAATAAATTTTTACATTTTTTAGTTTTATTTTAACCCTTATGTTTTAGTTTAAACCGCCTGTTAACTCATTTGATAGTTTGCGCATTATTAAAGTTTTCTTCCATTTAAAGGTTAATAATGTTACTATAAAATTATAGAAGAACCATATATTAACTATGTATGATTTTAAAAGCCATATCCCTTTAATTTTTGTAATTTTCATATTTTTAAGAATTTTAAGTCATTTAATAATATATTATTTATTATAAATATCGATGAAGTTAATTTGGGAACTATTCATTTAATTTGACTATTAAAACTAAAGGGAAAAAATGAATTAGAATAAAAAATATATAAAGCACTATAATATTTCATTTATTTCAAAAAAAAATCATGGAAGAATTTTTTTTTCAAAAATAATTTAATTTTTAGATTTTCTCAAAATCATTTTATTAATTTTTTATTGCTTGTAGAAGAATTCTGTCAGTGTTACATAACATTTTAAACTAATTATTTCTTTTTTAAAAAGTAAAAACAAATTTCAATGATGAAAAAATCATATATCTATCAAATTAATATTTACAACCAATCATATTCTCTTTTTATCTCAATGTTAAAATTTTAAAGATAATAAAACAATGAGAATTACATGTTTTAGTTTTCATTATATAATATAATATAAAGATATATAATCATGGTAAAATGGAAAAAAGTGGTCCTATATTCAACATTTATATCATTATGGACAAGATATACTAATAAAATTTAATTAATTCAAATTTTAGTTTCATATTTTAGTCTATGATTTTTTTTACATTAATTACCTTATTTACCCTTTATAGTGGTAAAAAATATTAGTAAGATTACTCTTCATAAGGTACAAAAATAATGTTGATCCATTTACAAAATAATGATCCATTGATTAAGAATATGGAATCAATTTTTCAAAATTAAATTAACATAATATATGGAATTTAATTTAAAATAAATCCTGAAGAACCCGTTGAAAAACTATTTTAAAAAAATACATTTTTATGTACAAAAATGATTTTGAACTAAATTTAAATATAAAATTAATTCAATTTACTATGATTGTATAATTGATAATATGATATAACCAATTTTACTTTGAAACTCATTTAAACTGAAATGAAATTCTATATATTTGTTAATGAAAAATACATTTTTCAACAAGAAGCATCATTTTTCACTATTAATTAAAAAATATTACATTAAAGAAAAATAAAAAAATATAAGCCTTTATTAATTTTCTTATTATGATTTCAGAAATTAAATTCATTTCATTAATTTGTTTTTCTAAAATTATGGGAAAAATAATTATATTATTTTCTCACAAAAATAAATTAAAATAATTTTTGAAGAAAACATATTTTTCATGAATAAAATATATTTACTAAACATTGAGTGATTATTTCATAATTACTAGTAAATAAATTTATTTAATATATCATTTATATATTTATATTACATAATTTATTTAATCATATACCAATCAGTTTAACAGTCTAGTTGTAACTTTTATATTTAAATGATAACATTTTATGGTTTGATTCAGTATAGTCTGGTGTCTTGTATACACTATCAAAAATGGTGTCCTTAAAAACATGGAATATTACATTATTCCCTCCTACTAAAAACTTTTCCATGAAATTTTCATGGAACTAACATTTTAAACATATGATGTTGGTTCTTTTTCATAACATACTTATGTTCCCACATTAATTCATCTGTTTTATGATTTCTATAAATTAACTTTACCAATCAAGTCATATTATTCTTCTACCCTTCTCCCAAGTGTCAATAATATAGATAGTCACTTTATAGTAAGTGTGATCTAGTTCCAATTCTGTTTCTTTATATGTGATCATATAAACTGGTTCTCAAATATATTTCTTGAATAATGATTTATAGAACAAGACATTGAATTTAGATATGATAGGTGGCATTGATAATAAGTAAACCCTACTCAAATTATTTCTAGAACTTAAAAAGTTATAATGTACCTAGGGCTTAATTTATCCTTCTTAACAAACATTATAACACCCTTTCATGGAGATAATTTCCAGAAAACATGATCTTCCACTTGAAACACATAATCATTCCTTTGGTTATCTGCATAAATATTTTTCCCATATAGATTCACTTTAATATGATTCAAAATAGCTTTTACCATTGTCTTTGTCCCCTTAAAAATATCTAGATGAACATTTTTTCTTTTAACAAAATCTTCCCAACATATTAGAGTTTGAAATCTCTATCCATATATCTCTTCATAAGAAACCATTTGAGTACATGGATGGAAACTATTATTAT
The DNA here is from genome assembly GCA_963277665.1 of Viscum album. NCBI lineage: Eukaryota > Viridiplantae > Streptophyta > Magnoliopsida > Santalales > Viscaceae > Viscum > Viscum album. The sequence continues at coordinate 579,724,454 of OY728132.1, read as the reverse complement.
AGGAAAACTCCACCAAAGGTAAAAAAAATCTAATATATACGATCTTACTGTTTTGAATCATCTTGGGTTTAAGGGAAATTTTCAGCCACCATATGGTACTATCAATGTTTTTTGGGAGGCTCCTTTTCTCAGATGGATTAAAATCAACTCTAACGGTTCTTCCAGAGGCAATCTGGACCCTTTTGGATTTGGGGCAGTTTTTAGGGATTCCAGGGGATGTGTTCTTGGATGCATGTATGGTTCTTATGGTACTGATTCTTCTCTTGAGGCAAAAATGTTTGCAATTATCTTGGTAGTTGAATGGGTCAAGAAACACAGTTGGAAGAATATTTGGATTAAATGAGATTCTACCATAGTTTTTCTTAGTATTCGTAATGGCTCAATTCATTTTTCATACAATATTACCAACATATGGATTATATTCTTGGATTTTAATTATTCCATGGACCATATTTTCACCCATACTTATTGAGTGACTAATGCACTAGAGGATACACTTACTAACAAAGGTGTCAATGGTATTGTTTTTCAATGGGATGATCAAGTACCAAATGATCTTCTCCCACCTCTCAAGAGGGATCAATACAAATCTCCCATTTTCAAACTTCTGTAATATTTTTTCATAATGAAGGAATATTGATTTTCTGGGAAAGGTCTCAGTCTACCATTAAAAAAAGTGCTCATGGCCCCAATATTCCTTCTTTGTTTTGAATAGTTCTTTCATATTTTCCATCTGTTTTAGGGTGACCGGAAGTACTGAAATAAAGCTTAGTATACATATCTTGCTAATGAAAATTTTAAAATATCAACATAAAAAATGGATCACGATCAGACACATTTGATATAGGTTCACCACGAATTCATTAATCATAATTATTATAGAGCCTGTTGAGGTTCTGATGAGGTAAATATTCTCCTATAGTGGGGGAATGTGATGAGTTTTTAAGGAAATATAAAATTACATCATTCATTCTAGAAATATTTGGTAATCTAGTTACATATTCCATCATATTTTCATCCCATTTACAAATATGAATATGTAAAGCTTCATGAATCTTCTTGGTAATAAATCTTATCCTTAACCTATTGAAAAACCAAACATCTAGGAACATAATTAGCAATTTACCTCTTTATATTTTTTGATAAAAAGTTTTCCATCACATATCTACACATCTTGGTTATTCTAGATATTGTAATGAAATATGAGCTATAATAATCACCAAAAAATACATTTTCAAATCTGGTAAATATAGAATACATAACCTCTTTCTAAATTTAGTAACACCATATTTATATATGAAGTCTTCCAATTTCACATCCTTCCTAGATTTACTTTTATTTTGAAAATTATCATCATCAAACTGAGAAATTTTTTTCTTAGCTTATAAAAATGGTTTGGAAATTATTTAAAAATGGTGGAATTTTTCTCCTTCCTTAATAATTTTTATATCCATTATAACTACATACCAGAACATAGGATCCATATCAATACTAATTTTTGGGAGGACACCATGATATTTCCTTCTCAATGAATCTTCTTCCTTTTTTTCCTTCCCCAAGTGGTTGGGTATTGAGAAATCATAATCCTTGATTAGTTAATTCCATCTACTTTTTCAACATGTTGATATATATATTTTAGAATATATATATTAGACTCTTAGAATATATTTAAATTTTACATAATTCACAATAGAGATAATGTCTCCATGTATTCAAAGAAATGATTAGTGTTGCAACTAAAAATCATGGCTTTGATGGTTCTATTCATGAGTCTTTAACTAATTTGATGTATATACAATAAAATTATCATTTTTATAAAAGAAAAAACCAGTCAACTTCTCTAATGCATCATTATATATCCTAAATACATAATTTTCTAATGGTAGATTCAAAATCAATGTATTTACCAATATCCAATATAGTTCATCAAAACATTATTCAAATAACTTAGTCTATATTAAATCAACCCCTTCATGAGTAAGCATGGTTAATAGTTTATCCAATCAAAAATATTTTTGAACAAAACACCAATAGCACCCTGATACACCAATGAAACTATAAACCTTCGTTATGTTTGTTAGTGTAGAACATTCATTGAATTTTTTTATCTTTTTAGGATCAACTCAGATTCCATATTTAGAGACAATATGGCTAAGAAAATAAACTTTCTAATTCCATAATTCACAACTGTTAAATTTCACATATATATCTTTTCTTCTATAAGTCTCAAGAATTATATGAAAATTTCTATCATGATCCTAATAGGTTTTATATTACATAAAGATATCATCAATAAAAACCACTATAAATCCTCAATATATTCCCTGATTACCCTATTCATTAGATCCATAAAAACTGAGGTTCAATTAGTCAATAAAAATTGAATTACTAAAAACTAGTAGTGTCCATACCTCATTAAGAATGTTCTATTTGGAAGATATTCTTTCTTTTATTAGAATTGATGATAACTATAATGAAGGTCAATCATTGAAAAATATTTAGCTCTATGATGTTGATGAAATAATTCATCAATACAATAATGATGGTAATTTTTCTATTTCATAATAACAATTATTTTCCCTATAATCAATTAATATCCTCCAATATCCATAATTATTTTTAAATAAAACAACAATGTATCACCAAAGTAAAACACTAGGGTATATAAAACCATTTCCATACAAATTTTTACAGTTTTTTATTTAACTCCACTAATTCCATAGTGTTTATTCTATAGCGGGTCTTTGATATTGGTCTTAAATCATGGATTACATCAATGGAAAACTAAACGAAAAGTTATGGTGGATGTCTAGGTAATTTTTTTTAGAAACACATCAATTAATTCTTATAAAATAGGTACATTATAAAATTAAATATTAACCTTTCCATTAATATACTATATCTACTCTTATTCTCAATGAATCTCATACATAAATGATTAAAGGGGTGGATCTATTTGTGATTTGGGTGATGATGTCGCCCCTCAAATGATAAATAATTCCACATCCTCATCACAAATTAAAATTTCCTTTACATTAAAATAAATTGTTTCATTATATTTTTAATTATAATTTGTACAAAGAATTATATCAAAATAATCCATATTTATGAAAATCAGGTCTTCAAGTTTCCATTCTTTATGTGTCATAATGGGAATATACTAACACATCCTTGTTGTGGTGAAACTTCCAATAAGAGTTTTAATTTATAACTCCCTTCCTAATATTCTATGTAAATATCTAATTTTAGTGAAAAATATGTTTAATCTGATTGAGTTTGATGATCCATAATCAAATAAATCATTCGATAAATTCTGGTCTAGGATTAATGTACCTTCTACCACATCATTATGAACCTCAACATTTGTTGTAGTTGTCAAATAATCATGGTCTTCCCCCCTCAATCACTTATCTATTATTTTTTCTGGAAACTTGGTGAGTTTCTATGAATACTTCACATTTTTCAATAGTTGAAGAAATGAAAAAAAAAACTATTTTCTTACCCCTTCCATTATTTCCATATGAAACTTATCTCCATATTTTTAATCACCTCCCATGCACATAAAGAATTTTAAAGAAGTTTATTTTTATTATTTTCACACGATGAAAATTTATTTTTCCCCTTGTTCTTAATTGTCACTTTATTTTTTTTAGGTTTCTCATCCAATATATTTTTATCTTGATTTCACTTAAAGATGTAGGTTCTAGAAAATTTCTTCTCTATTTTTAATTAACATAATAATAATTCCTCATATGCTGAAAAATATTGAGAAACTAGTTACCTTTGGAGGTTTCACTTAAGGCCATTAAATATGTGGCCAATATTTCTCTCTAGATTATGTATCTAATCCATAGTATACCAAACTATTCATGAAAAGGTATCCTCAAAATCTATAAAACATTCTTCTTCATTTTTCATTATTCCATGAAACATTATATTTATCTCAGTTTTTTTCTTATGAGAGAAATATTTATTTTCAGAATATTACATTAAAATATCCCCATATAATATGTTCAAATTATTCTTCCACTCTAGTATTCTAGATCAATGACCACCATTGATCAACATCGCATATAAGACAACACAATCCAGAATAAACCATTCCCTTTTATTTCATCCCATGGAATGAAATATATTTTCAAGATAATTGATCCATTTATAATATACCACAATATTAGTAGACACACTAAAATAATGTGTCTTTTAGAGGATGAAATTATCTCATATATGTGTATATTGTCCTGTACCATCATGTTTCTACATATATGCAATATTATTATCCATGATATGGGTCAAATTCCCTAATATGGTCAGCATATAATAAAATCCAACACCAAATTTATTAAATTGATAAGTGGGGAAATAACTACACTGTCCATTGGTATTTATTATCATTTTTTTATTAGGTGACAACACTAAATAATAGAACACACTGAGTGAGATATTAACCATCATGAATATTGTGCCATAAAATAAAAACCACTAAATATTTTTATATACTTTAAGGGATTATCAAAATTTTCATGTTAGTTTCGTTTATTTAAAATCTAGTTCTCATGATTCTATATGAACATACTCTAACACAAACTATAATGAACCCAACTCTAGCATAAGATCCCATCTTTTTCCCATGTATGCCCCTCTTGGTGGTTTTTTTAAAATCTATTTTGTTTTATTTTTTTTGACTTGTTTTTTATCCTTGGTGGTCGAATTACCTGGGTTTAGAGATTTATTTATGTGGAAAATGATATAAATTTGGGGGATTTATTTTTTAGTGATGCAATTTAGTATTGTTATAAACATTTTAAAGAAGATTAATAGGGTTCCTCATGAGTTTGGATGGTTTATAGTTGGTATAAGATCTTTTTAATAAGCTATTATTATTGATATCTATTGAATACTTACACTCCATGTATGCATATTAAACGATGTGTAATTTCACTTAGGTATATTTCATGAAATTTGTTCAAGATGTTAAATAGTTCCACACCATAAAACTAGTTCATGTTAGGTAATGTTTGGGAAGGGTCATTTTCAGTTGAGGTGACTTGTTTTTCGGAGAAACCCATAAATCAAGAATTTCAGACCATTTAAACATTACATACCTCATATTTCTCAATATCAATAGTTTTAAACCAATGATATATGTATAATTTTATATCATTCAACTTTCAACTACCTCTCTTGAACCCTTATAAATTTTTAGGTGATTTTGGAACCTCCGCTTCACTTCTGGACATCCCAATTATCCAATCAATCTTCAGTGAGTAGTTTTATTTTCATTATAAACCTCTCTCAACTTGTTCTTATTATCATGGTGAAATATTTTTACCACCCTAGAAAAAATATTTATATTGGTCTTGTGTGATCATGTTCTTCTCTTAATATTCTATGATATAGTCTTTTGTTTGAGTTACCTATTGAAAGCCTTGTGTTGATCACCAATTAAATATATGTAGTCTAAAACCTACCCCTATAGACTACATAATTGTTTATGTATGTGAGATATTTTAATTTCATTTAAATTAAAAGAACATTAAATTAATTAATTATTGGATGGTAATAAATCTTTCGCTGGATTATTCCTTGGATTCTTTTGGATCCAATGGTGTTGGGGATCGTCTTGTGGCTACCCAAGGGGAAACAAATCCTGGAATAATAATAAATTCTTGAAAATGGATTTAAGTGTGTTAAATATGACATGATATCTCAGATGATTTATTTATGTAGAATCACCTTGGTAAGTAATTATTGTTTATTTAAATTACTGGTGATAATTTGATATAAAAAGGAATATGAAATGGAAGGAAAATGGTAATTTTCATAATTAAATATTAGAGCTTACAATGTGATAATGTGATATCCATGATTGTATAATTTGTTTTGTTACTCTTATCTTAATAATTATATAGTAGTAATAGACCAATTTATTATTTTAATGCATATATATAGGGACTGGCATTGTTTCATATTAAAATAATTATATTGAAGGAAGGGCCTGATATGAAAAAATTATTATATAGAGGGCTATGTCTGGGTTGTTGATATGCTTATATAGAATATTATTCCTAGGATTCTGAATTTCCTATTATGTTTGTTATGATATTATTCCATGGATTTTGATTTTGTCTTGCATGTTTGTGTAACATCATTATAGATATTCCAGCATGGTGTCAAAGTAGGCTATTTTTTGTTTTTATTAATTAATGTATATACCTATGTTTTTCATAATTGAATGCACTTATTATTAGATAAATTTTTTAGACATGGTGGTTTCAACCAATTGAGTTTTAATCACACATGATTCATTCTTCTATTTTTTACCCCAGATGATTACAAGGATACAGGTTTGGAAAAGGGCATGGGACCTTGAAGTTGATTGTTGCATGTTATATGTGTTGGATCTTTGATATGGGACTAACTTGTGTCTTGGGACTGAGATAGTTTGCATTTATTTATGTCAGTTAATTTATTATTTTATATTACTTTAATTTTTTACTTTTAGATACATTCTATCATGTCATTACATGGTTATATATTATTTGATTTATTACCTCTTCCAATACTTTTCAGCAATGTATTGTACTATTTCTGCATTATCTTTTATTCTAATATTTCTTATTATTGTTTATTTTCTCTATTTCATAACTCTATACTAGGGATATAGTATCAATACTATATCATTTATACCCAGGTTTCTTATTAATGGAATCGAGATTTTGGGAAAGCACACTTGAGGACCAGTACCAAACCTGATTTGTCCATGTGAGAGAGTGCTGAATCAGGCGACGCTACAACGTGTTTTCAGAGGAACATTTTTTTAATTTTTACTCTTTAGTGTTTGGGAATCGTAAAAAGAAGACTAGGATATTTTTGGACATGGTAATTATCTTTTTTATAAGAGTAGCTAAACTATATATGTGGGAAAATCAAAGTACCCGAAGATGGGATTTTCCTTCATGACATTATCTTATTAGGATTTGATCTTATTTCACCTATGAGGATTCACATGTCTTGTTATGTTATTATTTATTAAGATTAATACTCATGGAATGGTATGGCGTGAGATGAGTATGCATGAATCTGAGTATGCATAAGTCACGACAGGAACCTAAGTATATATTTACTTGAATTATTGATGATATAGAAATATTTATTACATGTGATATATTTTATTTTATGAACTATGAAATTATATTCCAATTATATCTAATGAATGGAAATGAAATAAATATTATGTCTTGATAAAACATAAGTAATTCATTTTTAGAGGGACCATGTTCTAGTGGTTATTTGTTGTTGTAACATATTAGGGTTTAAATTGCTGTTATCCAGTGTTATAAGGTGTGAATTTTTGTTATATAGAAAATACATTCTAATCATATATTAATTGAGTTTTTGGAGATTTTAAATTAGAACCCTTCCAATACAACTGAACCGAAACTTCATATTTCTACCATAAATTTTATGTATGTTTAGCTTTGGGACATCTTCCTGAGGGTCATGTGATATATGGAAAGAGACAATGTTTTAATCATGGATTTGTTTTCATAGCTGATGATAGAGTTTCTACAGAATCATCCACCTATGTTCACTTGGGAGGGAGGCCCCAAGGTATCCATGATCAATATTGAGTCGATCTATAAAATATTCAAGCACTTTAAGACACCCACCGATAGGATGGTGAAGCTTGTTGTGTACATGTTTTTTGGAATTTGCAATCATTGGTGGGAAATTATAGAGTAATTTAGGAAGTAGTTGGAGTTATCATGGAAATAATTTGATGTTTATGAGCCACATCAATCTAGATATATTGAGGGATGATAAGGATGATGAGTTCATGAACATAAGATAGGTTATAATGTCATTGATGTACAATGTTTGATGTTTCATTAACTTCCATCACATTATTCCATCTTTAGCTACTGATGAGATCACCATAGTGAGCCATTTTCATGATGAGATTTTCTATGAGATCATTTCAAATGGGAACATTTTTTCTTGATTAGTTTTTAGATGTAATGAACTAGGAACTGATCACATAAGAAAATATGAGAGAGGCACTAAGAAGTGGCCATTAATTTTTTTCATGGAAAAATAAGAGCTCTTATTCTAATGTAAAGAAGCACCACTATGATGGTTATCTCCAAGGAAAAACTAGGAAGAGCTATCTGTGAAATGGAAATACATCTTAGGATTGTGATCCACTACTATTCCAAATGTGAAGAATGTTGGGCCACAATAGGCCTTAGTGTCTATAGACGCATTTGATATTCAATACTTATAGTAGGATTGGTCACCTAAAATGGTTTTATAGTGGAATTCAATATAATAGTTGTGAAAGGGGATTATGATAGGTACCATAGTCTGGGAAGGAATCAGCTGACCCTCAGTTGATAGATTGAAAAAATTCCACTAGAAGTTCAGGTCGAGGTAGTGGATGTTGTACACTAGCACAAGAGTTGTAGTACTAGGTAGAGGGAATATCATAGGAGAGTTGGACTGGATCCTAGACTATAGAGGAGATTTAGTTTGTTTCTATGAATTTTATTCTAGATAGTGTCGATAGAGGACCTTATCCTGTTAGAGGTATGACTCTTATATCATCTACCCTTGATTTTATTTTTTTGATACAAGAGGTCCACATTCCTTTTTTATCTTATATTTTTGTAAATGGGTTGGGCTTAGTTTTGGAAATCTTGGAGGGTTTTTTGACCATTTACACACTGTGGGGTGTGCATTCAGATAATATCAAACATTACAAGGCATGTACTCTAGAAATTGGTTGTTTTTATTTCATTTGGGTAACTATTATGCTAAAAATGATAGGTTTCATTATGATTATTAGTTAATTTTTTGGGTTTTATAATTGCATCATATCATTTGTTATTGGAGGAGGGATTTTTTACAATCTAATGAGGGATCCATTATTATCACTAAGGTGAGTTTGATCTTTAGGCTGGTCGTGTAAGACCAATTCAGGGAAGTTTGGATTGTCTCATAGATCATATAGTAGGCATTTCTCTAGATTATAGAGAAATGAAATGGGATACTTTTCCTCTTTTGGAAGATAGATTTCAAGATTTCTTTCTTGATTATTTCTATGGTTTACCTCCAGATCAAGAGGTTTAAATCACAATCGAGTTGGCATTGAGAGTGTAACCAATTTCTATTCTTCCTTATAGGATGGAACCAAGAGAGATTCATGAGTTGAATTTTTATTTGGATGATCAGGATCCTAAATTTTTTATATGGACTAGTAAATATCCATGGATATATTCGTTTATTTTCAACAAGAAGGATTATAGTACATGGAACTTATATATGGATTATCATATATTGAACCAGATGAAGGTCAATAACTGGTATCTCCTCTACATATTCATGAAATCATTAATCAGTTGAGATATGATAATATATTATCCAGGATATATTTGGGATCAGGATACAACCAGTTGATGGTGAGACCATCAAACATACCTCTTACAACTTTTAGGGGAAGTTATGGCTTCTATGATTTTTTAGTGATATCATTGGATTTGAAGGATGAACCAACAGTATTTAGGGATATTATTAATAAGATATTTCATGATTTTCCAGATCAATTTGTGGTATTTTTTGTCAAAAAAATCTTAGTGTACTCCCAACATATTGACATCATACTGAGTACATTGAGAGAGGATCGAAATTATACTAAGCGTACCAAATGTTATTTCTAGATTTATAATGTGGACTTCTTGGGTCATGTAATCTTAGAGTAAAATGTTTTAGTAGAAACAAATAATGTTACATCCATGGTATCTTGGGAGTGTCCCAAAAATTTATTCAATATTTAGAGACTTCTTGGTTTAATAGGTGTTTTTTGGTTTTTTATCAAGGAATTAAACCATCGGGAAACACCAATGATCTAGATGACCATGAAAGGGGTGAAGTTTTTTTGGTCAAACACTTGTGAGAGGAATTTTTATGAGCTGAAAGAAAGGCTATCCTCAAAACCTATCCTCTATTTTCATTTTTTGGGTGATTCATTTATCGTGTACTATGGCACATCCAAAGTTAGACTTAGAGTAGTTCTAATGTAAGAGGACCAAGGGATTTATTATGGCCCCTTACAGTTTAGATCACATGAGTTGAATTATCCTACTCATGATCTGGTGTTATCTATTGTGGTACATGACATAATATTATAGAGACACTATCTTATGGGAGACTGGTTTGTAAAATACATGGACAAAAAGTTCCTTAGATACATAATTTAATAGTGGGACCTGAACCTTTGGAAGAGGAGGTGGGTCATGTACCCCCATTCTATCAACTCTGAGTTGTCTTACACACTAGTTAAGGTAAAAAAAATTACAATTCCATGAAATGGAAGACACAAAAATAGGAAATGTTTATTTTTATGATGAGTAAAGGTTAATGAAACTCTTTTCAGACAAGCATCTACATATTCTTGAGTCATAGAGATGAGTAGCTTTGACTTCACCATCTATTATACCCTTACTATTAGAGGAGATCAATACTAAATAGTTATCAGATCTAGTGGTATTAGTTCTGCGAGGCAACATGTATGGTGGAGATCCACCATCATGATAGTCTCTTAGAAGCATAAATTCTATTCTTTTTCATGGATGAGTATGGGAACCTATATATTTATGAGATGATATTATGAGGGAGTTTCATGGTTATAGATAGGATGTGCATCCCAGTTTTACAAGGATGTATTATGATCAATTTAGACAATAATGGTGGTCAGGAATGGAGAAGGAGGTAGAGGGACTCCTAGTGTAATGTTTCACTAGTAAGTAGTTCAAAAATGAGAAATAGAGGCTACCTAGGATTTTATAGCCACTACCCACTTAAAAATCTAAATAGGATAATTCCACTATAAATATTGATATATGATTAACTTTGAAAACATGAATGAAATATGTAGCATGGGTTTTCATGGATCAGATGAAGAAGTTATTCCACTTCATGGATATGAGGGAGACCTTCTCTGTTGATGATATGGGTTGTATTTATTTGCATGAGATAGTTTAGTTTCATGGTGTTATAAGGGGAATTATTTCTTATAGGGATCTTCATTTAACATCATGGTCATGGAAGGGTCTTTATAAGGCTATGGGATCATAGGTTCTTATAAACACGTCTTATCATTTGCATACTAATGACCAAACTGAGTGGACTATTCAAATTCATGGGAATATGTTAGGAGCATATGTGTTAGAATTAAATGGTTAATGGGAGAAGATTATTTCTTTCATGGAGTTATATTATAATAATAACATACCAACATTAGTCTAAATGTAACATTTTTGAAAAATTCTATGGATCATCATTCTGTTCACCTCATTGCGGGTTGGATGTTGGTGAGTTAGTGTTTTTTGGGCCTAGTCTCAGGCATGAGATTTTTGAATATGTTTATTATATCAGGGGTGGACGGTGACTACATAGAGAAGAAAGAAATATTATAATGACCATTGATATGGCCTCTAGGGTTTGAGGATGGTCATCATGTTTTCCTTGATGTTTCACCTAGGTTGGGGAAATTTCGCATAATGAAATAGAGAAAGCAGTCACCAAGGTTTTTCTGACCATTTGAGATAGTAGAAAGGTTTGGTCCAACATCGTACTAATTAGCCCTTCCATAGAGCTATATTTTCATGAACAATGTGTTTCACATGTAACATCTTTATAGATGTTATCCTAACCAAAGACTTTAAAAAATTTAATCTTTTTGAAGATGCTTCAACTAAAGATAATCTATTGTGGATTTCGGACCATCGTAATGAATATTTTTTGGGGAAAAATATTCATCTTGTTTGAGTGCAGTGAACTCATGAGCATGTTTAAGAGGAGTAATGGGAGAGGTAATCTGTAATGTGAGAATAGTGGAAATTCATTTTCATCGAGACGCCACAGTGATTCATAGAGCATCTCGAGGATAAGTAATTATATGATGTTGTGGTTGTGAATATCTCGTCTTATTCCTGGTACTTCCCTATGAGTTTTTTTGTTAAACATAATTTGTTCATTTATCCCCTTGTCTTTGAACATTTTTGGTTGAGTTCCTTCTGGATGGAGAGATTTTTTTTTGAAAATTACCTAATTTTTGGGGATGTATGTTTGTTTGAATTAATGTGATCCAAGTATAAATGTCATAAAGGGGATAACGATGGATTTTCATGAGTTTAGAAGGTGTCAAAGTTAGTTAGGTCTCACTTGTAGAAGCATGGCTTAAATATTTCCGAAGAACATTTACACATAATGTATTTATATTACAAGATGTGAAGCTATAACTACGAAAATGCTGTGAAATGGGTTCATGATATTAAATAGTTACTCTTTGTGAAACTATTTCACATCGTGTAATGTTTGAGAATGTTTTTTTAGCCGAGGTGATGCATTTTTTGGTTGTAACTCTTCATTTGAAAATTACCCATTATATAAATATTACACACTTAGTATTTCTTGGGGTAAATAGTTTTAAATCCATGATTGACATTTAATTTTATTTCATTCTTCTTTCAGCACCCTCTCTTAATCCCTAAATGATTTATTATAGATTTTGTAGTCTCCACTTCTCTTCTAGACATCCAAATCAAATGATCAATCTCTAGTGAGTTGTTTACCTTTTCTTTTCCCCCGTATCCTCTTCATATTTTTATCATGGTGTAACATTTTTACCACCCTGCAAATAGGTTTCGATCATGATCTTTTTTATCTGGTTCTTCTAGTGATCTTCTCTGCCTTCATCCTTTATTAGAGATAACTATTGAAATCATTGTGTGTATAACTAATTAAAATTTGGGTTCTCTAAAACCTAACCCTATGACCAACTTAATTGTTTATGAATGTATGATACTGTGATTATGCTGACATAACATGTTCATTAAAGTAATTGATCACTAGATGATGATAAATCTTATGTTGGAATATTCCTTGGATCACTTTTGATCAAATGGTTTTGCGAACTGGCTTGAGGGTATGCATGTGGAATAAAATACTTGAATAATTATGAAATTTGGAAAACACCCTAATGTGTGTTTAGCATGATATTATACCTCACTTGATTTCTTGATATATAATCACCATGGTAATGGATTATTTTTTATTGAAATGTATAAAAATAATTGGAAATAAAAATGATTGTGAAATTGTTGGAAAATGTAAATTTTTAGAATTAACCATTTGGTACTATGTTATGTTATTGTGATATACTTTGTGGTATTTCTTTTTTATGATTCATGTTATAGTTCTTATATAGTGAGCTTTATCCAATTTTATTTTGTAATTATTATATAGAGAGATTAACCTAGTGTCATGCTAAAATTATCATATAATGGCATTGGATAGGGATGTTCAACTGATTATATAGATGGATATGTCAGGGATTCTGAAAAACATAGACAAAGGGCTATACATGGGTTATTGAATTGCTTATACATTGGGATTTTCCTATTTATGTTATTATACCATGGTTTGTGGTTATGGATGGAATTATTTTGAAACATGCTCAACGATATTCTTGAAAGGTAAAGAAGAAGGTTGTTTGTTATATTATATTAATTTATTAATTAATACAGTTGTTTATTTCTTTATTAAATGCACATATTATCAGGGTTGTTTTGTTCAGACATAGTGGTTATGACCTACAGAGTTTTACTCACACCATATTCAGGATGTTGTTTGGTAACTAAGTAGATTAAATTTATGTAGTTTTTTACAAAGGTAAGAGAGATTATAGTTTCTTGTTTCATACTAGATGTGTTGGAGCATGGATAAGAGACTGAATTGGGGTTAAGAACCATGATATTTTGATATTTTTTTCCAACCGATTCCTTTTTTTTATTTCATGTAGTTTGACTTTTAGATAAATTCTAATCTGTAAATACATGGTTATTTATTATTTGATTTATTTTTTCTTCCATTACATTATAGTTATGTGTTGTACTATTTATGATTTATCCACCACTATGGTATTTCTTATTATTTTTTGTCACAAACCAGGCCAGGTCGCCATCCGATCCAGTGCCCGACCCGGTCCAGGACATGGCCCGAAGGGCATTCCTGATCCCTACGGGCTGTCACAAGTGCTTGGGTATCTAAAATAACTCATGGGAACGATTTATCTGAAATAGTAAACACAAATCAGCTGTTAAGATATATAAACTGAAAATGAAAATAGACAACCAAACAAGACCTTAAACTAAAAAAAGTTTAGAGGTTTACAAATTGAACCAACATCCAAAAATAAATGACATAAAAGAAACTAAAACTCTAACTCAAGCCTCCAAGCGACAAGAGAGTCACAACATCCACATGCCACAACACCAACCTATACGAGAAGACAACCACCAAACAAAACCACTGTCGTTGAGCATGATGTGACAACCTGGAATACACAAGAAAAGAGTCTACACACACCCAATGGTGTATGTAGGGTGTGAGCCAAAATATTAGTAGGAAGTCACCCAAAAAAAAGGTTCCATGTGTAAACATTATATGACAAAAACATTTGCAGGCTTAATAAAATACAAGACACCAGAGCTTGAAAAACATTAAAAGAACATTTTCTATAAAGAAAACAGTTTTAAAAAACCAACTTAAATAAAAAATAAAACACCCTTGTAGTTAAGAAAAACTCAAACCTTCAAGAGAACCCAAAAGATACACTGCATACCGATGGTGAGGTTATAGTAACTCAGGACCACTAAAAGTGGGAGAGACCCTATAGGTACTAGCAAAAGGAATAGGACCCTAGAACCTCACATCTCGGTGTACCAAAGAATCCATATCATACATTCCCATGCATGATCCACTAGTAGGGAAACACATCCATAACCTAGATGTCTCTAGTCGTCATCCAATGTTTAGTTAGTGTTGTAATAATCAAACTAGCTAAGTGAAACCGGGCCAGATCTGCTTCTGAATCACTAGCACGCTAGATCTAGTCCTCCCACCCAGTACCCAGGCTTCCCCTTTTTTGATCAAGATGTTTCCTATTTCACATATCATGTCAAACTCAGAAAAACGAAACAACCAGGGTGTTACATAAACCAAACGCCACACTTTCACACACACAGAAAACCATTAGGCAAAGTACACATGCCAAAAGACTTTACCAAACTCAATTAAAAAAATTATTGCATTTCTAATAATTGTTTATAAAAAAACATATTAAATTTTTAACATTAATAATTTTTATTAAATCTTATTAAATTCTTTGTAACAAAATTTTTAAAAAGAAACATAACATAGTTTTAACTCGCAAATCCAACAAAACCCTCTTTCCAGACCACACACCCCCAACGCCACGTGAAGAACACAATCTAAACACTTTTCACATCTTCACAAAACAAACACAAAACATATAAAAAAACACTAGAACACAACCATTGAACTTTGCACATTTTCATAAAATAAACACAAACCTTTTAAAAACACTAGAACACAAACATTTCACTTTGCACATATGAAAAACAAACTGAAAACATTATTAAACACTAACAATTGACTAAAAAAAATTTCCAGAAAAAGAACGTACCTGCACCGTATAAAAATACTGCTAAACGAAAATAATTCATAGACAAACTTCAAAAAAATGAAATATGCACCCATAAGAATTTATCAAGTAATATTATAAATTAACTAATCAAGAAAATTAACTTATCAGATAATGTTTAAACATAGAACCACCTACCTCGGTGTAGGGAAACACGAGACTTCCATTCGAAAACGTCAGCGCACGTCAAATGGACCATGATAACCCAAATACTACCTAATAAAGAACGTATCAGACCAACTATACCAGAGTTGGACCAAACTCAATTAAAAACTCTATCTGCACTCATAAAGAATTAAACAAGAAATCAATGAAAAATGCACTTACAATGGGGGTGCGGGAGGTCAGCCGGAGGTTGATGGAGGCTGCCAAAGTTACACGAGGAGCTGCGGGGTGGCTGTCTGGCGGCGCTAAGGGGTGCGGGGCGTCTCTACAGCAGCGTGAAGTGGTACGGGACGGCTGGTGCAGGGCTGTCCGGTCGGCGGGGTTTCCGGAAAAAGGGGACTAGCTTGGGGAGGTGTGGGACGCGGCGAGGACCGACTGGTCGAGAAGAAGGGGTGCGGCATCAGACTGGAGCTAGAGGCCATGGGGGCAGTGTGATGTAGGGTTTCAGGGGGATGCGCTTCGGCACGATGAGAATGGGGGAGGAACAGGGGGCGACACAGCGGATTTGGGAGGTGGGCGAGCATGCGAGAGGCCTGGCCGAGGAGGAGTCCATCATGGGAGGAGATGGTCTGTGGTGCACGATGATTATACTAGCCGGGAGAGGAAGTAGGTCAGATGGTCGAAGCAGCGTGCGGCTATGCTAGTAGGCTGGCTGGGAGGTGCAGCATGAAGGGTGGAGTGGCCAACCAGGGGGCGGTGCACTAGGTTTATAGAAGAGGGTGCGATGGGAAAGAGATAAAGGAGGAAGATAGGAAGAGGGAAAAAAAGAAAAGAGAAAATAAAAGGAAAAAAAAGAAAATGGGGGAAAATATAATAAAAATAAATAAATAAATACCTAACACCAGAATATATATATATCAAAAAAAACATTGGTATTAATAAAATGAAGATAAAAGTTATAACAATTATAATGATAATGTTAATAATAATAATATCCTAAAATTATAATATATTTATTGTTATCATTAAAACAATATATTAATCCTTATTAGTTTTTTTGTCACTTTACTAATTCGTTTTACTTAATTAGCTGACATCGGTTGGTCACCTAGTGGCTTAGGCGAAGTCGCGCGGTCTCCAAATCATGCTTCGCCCGAGCGTCGGACATTGTCAAGCCGAAAAGACCCATTTATTGACAAAAACTCAAAATTCAACTTGGACTTATCCTGTATCGCGACAAAATATATTAAAGCCAAATAAAATATTAAAGTGACCGTAATTTATTATTTTATTAAGAGAAATATTAATAAGAACATAATTCAATTTATTTTCTTAACACTATTAATTTTATTTCTTTTTAATTAATCCATTTTATTTAATTAATTAACCATTGAGCAGGGTGTGCGGTAAACCGGGCGTGGTCACATGGAGACCCAGGCGAGGCCGCATGCCTTCGATCGCGGTGTGCTGGACATAATCAAGGCCAAAACACTCAGTTTTTAAATAAAAATGCTAAAATTATAGTTCGGGTCTCAACCCAAACTACCTGATACCAAATAAAAAAACCATAAAGAAAATAATTTAAACACAACGGGTATGACAATTCTCCCCATCATAAAGCTTTCTATCTCAGGAAATCCATAAGTAGGACTGAAACCCAAAGTAGAAAACCACACTCCCTTAAGATTCAAAGGGGATCACCACAAACATCATGTGAAGAGGGGAAAAGCATTGTGCTCAGAGACAGTGACTCCAAGACAACATCAAGAAACTTGTAAAAAGACTTTCTGATATGTGTCGCCCGCCCCAAAGAGATAGAACGCCTCCAGTTGACTGATCCAGGAAAGTGACTCTCGCACCTGTGGAAACCAACCTCATAAACCAAAACACCTCAAGAATCATTGAACGAAAAACACACCATCTTACTGGAACGAGAAGCAAGACCAACTCACATCCAAATAATACTTCAATAACCTTCCACTGAACCATCTCTAGGAAGAAAACTTAATGGTATAACACGGGAACGCCCGATGGGGCTCCCCAACATTAAAAACTTTCCGATGCTCGAGACGAGACTAGAAAATTGACACGAAGAGGCCTGGGCGGACTCCCCATGATTAAGAACATACTATCGCCCAAGATGGGTTTGGAAAATTGACACGGGGAGGTCTGAATGGACTCCCCACCATTAAAGAAAAGTCCAACATCAATTCATTCCAAATACATTTGTACAAGATCCAATGTGGGTCGCCTCTCCATTGGAACTAATAGCAGATACAAACATTAGAAATTTTTTGACAGGGACCACGCACCCCACCACAAGGGGCGGGGAGGGTCGGGCCCAACTACCAGGCGTCAAACCCACAACCCAAGACAAACAAACATCTTCACATGCCTGGACGAGCACCATTCCAAATTGAGACCAATTTACCCACCAGACCCCATAAGAACCACTCAAGCGATCAAATTCGATATGACGCAACCCCTAAGACTTTAAGGAAATGAGACTAACATGCCTCTACATAGTCAAAGAAACCTTACGCAGCCAAATGGTTCGTTCGGAATGGAACAATTACATAAAACAATTTAAACTACCTTTACTATCAACAGCGGTGATAGAAATAAGGTTGGGTCCCATACACTCCTGGGATTCCTGAACACGCGCTAGCTTCACTCCAGGGCCTATGGCTGGAGCCCTGATGTTTGAAGCATCTTCTGCCTCACTGTCAGGTATTGAAGACTCCTAAATAGAGCTTCTCCTTTTGGTGTCACACGCAACCACACTACAACCAAGGAAACACCAGCAAACACAACACCTTAAAACATCCAACTGATCATACAAGAAACATTCACCAACACAAGAGCTGCAATGGTGCATGTGCATCACCCTTTGTTGCACGGAATGAGAACAAAACACCACAAATCGCCACTGAACATGACCATCGCTTTTGAGAGGAACATTATACGGAGAAGGACTTCAAGCTGAGTCTTAAACAAAACGTGATTCCTACAATTGACCGTAGAATCCCTATGTGACTAGGTCTGCCACACTAGTGGCCTAACGTAGAACCTTTCTTAAAGGAAACCAACAAAGGACCAAAGGTCATTTAGAATAGTGGCCCGCACTGACCACTCTAGGCTACTTCCACCTTTCCCCACTGAAATATCCTTCACCGTTTCCAAACCGAACAATAAAATTAAAGAGGTTAAACTTTACCCTGGACTATCAAAGAGAACTCACACTGCAAGACGTCACCAAACATGACCCTTGAAGCTGATGAAAGTACGACAAAGCCCCTCAAGATACTGGTCAACAGTTATAATTCTGAACCACCTTCACCCTTCCCCGCTGGATTTCTTTTCACTGTTTCCAGGGGGAACCTTCAAACACGATAGTGTCAAACTTCATACTCGACAAGTCAGACACTCAAAAGAACAAAACTCCCTTCAACTCCTCTCACATTTGTCAGCCCGCTGCGAGAGGACCCACTTAGTTGTAATAAGGAGAGGTGGGTTTAATTCTAGAATCCAATAAGAGATTCCTCTAATCAACTAGAGGGTCGGCCAACGGTGAATTTCCTGGGGCCGCACTTCAATAACATGTCAATGCTTTATGGGGGAATTCACTAATCAAGAAAGAAAACCCTGAACCCAACCAAACTGGTCCAATGGTCAAGACATACCACAAGAGAACACCAAACGTACAGGGAGAACCACTACAAGGGCTCCCTGATGTACTTTTCAAAATAATTACCTAGTTACACATTTGCATACCAACTTACAAATAAAAATTCAAACTCAAGACACAAAACAGTCAAAAAGGATTCTAGGCTCGAAACGCCACACATCTAACCTTCCAAAATACATAGACACACCACACAATCACCGGTTATATAAAAACACCAAATTTTTCTTTAATAAAACATTTTGAAAATAAGCAAAGCCAGTGGGTCATAGAAACACCAATGGTGTCCCATAGTCCTCACACATGCATGTTCCTGTGCCACACCAGTACCCACCTCATATCCATCTAGGAACTCATCCACACGTGCCATTAACCCTTTCTCTTTACATATACACTCATGCATGTGGTTTCTTATGAGAACACCAAGGATCAAAACCAAACCTTTCCATTTTTCAAAACCAAAACATCCAACCCACACTTTTCAATCCTCATACATCATTTTCTTTTTATAGTGCTTTATTTCGAAACATTTTCCAAAACAATTTCCAAGACCAAATCATTTTTACTTAAAAACCTAATGTCCACAATTCCAAAACAAAGAAACGAGGGACGGTGAAAGAGAAAACTATTGTCAGCGGGTGATTGGAACATATGGTTGTCAGCCATATGCCAATCATGCCACTACCATGGAGGGTATTCTAGGATAGCATCCCTAGCTCCACAAGGCTTGCCAGACAATACGAGCTCACTAGGACCACTGACCCCACTCGCTTCTCATTTCCCCTAGACAAGGTTAACCGCAAGGACCAAAGACTCAAGCAAACCTCAAATTACATTCGTAACTCGAGTCCCACCATGAGGTGTGATGGCTAGGCACCTTACTCATAGCTAGGACGTCGAGTCCCGAAAACATTAACTTTGGTCTACACTGACTCTATCCCAAAAGAACATGACCCAAGAGAGAAAACCTCCTATGATACCATTTTGTCACAAATGAGGTTGGGTCGCCATCCGATCAGGTGCCCGACCCGGTTCGCGATATGGCCCGAAGGGCGTTCCCAATCCCCGCGGGCTGGACCAAGTTCCCGGGTATCTAAACTAACTCACAGGAATTATTTACCCGAAACATTAAACACAATACAACTATTAAGATAAATAAATTGAAACTGAAAATAGACAACCAAACAGGGCCTTAAACTAAATACAAGTTTAGAGGTTTACAACTCGAACCAACATCCAAAAATAAACGACATCAGAAGAAACTAAAAATCTATCTCAAACCTCCAAGTGACAAGAGAGGCGCAACATCCACACGCCACAACACCAACCTGTATGAGAAGACAACCACTGACCAAAACCACTAACGCTAAGTACAATGTCACAACTTGGAATACACAAGAACAAAGTCTACATACCCCAAAAGGTGTATGTAGGGTGTGAGCCAAAATCCCAGTATGACGTCACCCAATAAAAAGGTTCCATGTGTAAACATTAGACAAAAAAACATTTGTAGGCTTAATAAAGAAAAGACAACAATGCTTGAACAACTTTAAAAGAACAATTTCTATAAAGAAAACACTTTTAAAAAAACAACTTAAATAAAAAATAAAACACCCTTAAGTTAAGAAAAACTCAAACCTTCAAGAGAACCCAAAAGATACACAACATTCTGATGGTGAGTGTATAGTAATCCAGGAGCACTAAAAGTGGGAGAGGCCCTATAGGTACTCGAAAAAGGAATGGGACCCTAGAACCTCACGTCTCGGTGTACCACAGAATCCATATCATATGTTTTCGTGCACAAACCACTAGTTGGGCAACACATCCATAACCTTGTGGTCTCCAATCATTATCAAATGTTTAGTTAGTGTTGTAATCGTCAAACCAGCTAAGTGAAACCAGGACAGAGATGCTTCCGAATCACTAGCACGCTAGATCTAGTTCACCCACCGAGTACCCAGGATTCCCCTTTTGTGGTCAAGATGTTCCAATTCCACATTTCATGTCAAACTCAGACAAATAAAACAACCAGGGTGTTACATAAACCAAACGTCACACTTTCACACACAGAAAGCCATTTGGAAAAGTACGCATTCCAAAAGACTTTACCCAACTCAATTAAAACAATTTATGCTTTTCTAGTAATTTTTTATAAAAAACCATATTAAATTTTTATTGTTAATAATTTTTATTAAATCTTTTTAAATTATTTGTAACAAATTCTATAAAAAGAAACATAACACAGTTTTAACATGCAAATCCAACTCAACCCTCTTTCAAGACCAAACACCCCCAACGCTACGTTAAGAACACAATCTGCACACTTTTCATATTTTCACAAAACAGACACAAACCTTATAAAAACACTATAACACAACCATTGCACTTATCATATTTTCACAAAACAAATACAAACATCGTAAAAACACTATAACACAAACATTTCACTTTGCACATATGAAAAACTAACTGCAAACATTATTAAACACTAACAATTGACTAAAAACAAGTTTCTAGACAAAGAAAGTACATGCACCGTATAAACAAACTAGTAAATGAAAATAATCCATAGAAAAACATCATGATAATGAAATGTGAACCCATAAGAATTTATCAAGTAATATAATAAATTAACTAAGCAAGAAAATTAACTTATCATATAATGTTTAAGCGTGGAACCACCTACCTCGGTGTAGGGAAACTTGAGACTTCCATGCGAAAATGTCAGCGCACATCAAATGCTCTATGACAACCCAAATAGAACCTAATAAATAACGCATCAGACCAAGTATACAAAAGTTGGAACAAACTCAATTCAAAACTATATCCGCACTAAACTAAAATTAAACAAGGAATCAAAGAGAAATGTAATTACAGCGGGGGTGTGGGAGGTCGGTCGGAGGTCAGCGAAGGCTTCGGGAGTTGCGCGAGGAGGTGCGGGGCGGCTGTCCGGTGGCACGAAGGGGTGCAGGGCGGTGGTTCGACGATGCAAAGGGGTGCGGGGCGTCCAGTGCGGGGCTGGCCAGTCGGCAGGGTCGCCGAAAAAATTGGACTAGCCTGGGGAGGTGCGGGACACGGTGAGGACCAACTGGTTGGGAAGAAGTGGTGTGGCGGAGGACTGGAATTCGGAGGCCGTGGGGGCAGTGCAACGTAGGGTTTCAGGGGGATGGGCTTTGGCACAACGAGAATGGGGGAGGGAAGAGGGGGCGATGCAGTGGATCCGGGAGGTGGGATAGTAGGAGAGTGGCCTGGCCGGGGAGGAGTCCGACATGGGAGGTGATGGTCCGCGGCACACGATGAGGATGCTGGATGGGAGAGGAAGGAGGTCGGCTGGTCAAAGCGGCGTGCAGTGATGCCAGTAGGTCGGTTGGGAGGAGTAGCACATAGGGTGGAGCAGCCAACCAGGGGGTGGCACGCTAGGTTAGAGAAGGGGGTGCGATGAGAAAGATATAAGGGAGGAAGAGAGGAAGAGGAAAAAAAATAAAAGATAAACGAAAATGAAAAAATGAAAATTGGGGAAAATAGTAAAAATAAATAAATAAAAACCTAAAACCTGAATATATTTATAACAAAAAAAACATTGGTATTAAGAAAATAAAGATAAAAGTTATTACAATTATAATAATAATTTTAATAATAATAATATCCCCAAATTAAAATATATTTATTTTTATCATTAAAATAATCTATTAACCCTTATTAGTTTTTTTGTCTCTTTAATAATTCATTTTACTTAATTAGCTGACATCGGCAGGTCACCCAGTGGATCAGGCGAGGCCGCATAGTCTCCAAACCATGCTTTGCCCGAGCGTTGGGCGTTGTCAAGCTGCAAAGACCAATTTATCAACAAAAACTCAAAATTTAACAAGGAATCATCTCGTATCCTGACAAAATATTTTAATGAAAAATAATATAATAAAGTGACTGTAATTTATTATTTTATTAAGAGAAATATTAATAACAACATAATATAATTTATATTCTTAACACTATTAATTTTATTACTTTTTAATTAATCGATTTTATTTAATTAATTAACCATCAAGCAGGGCGTGCGGTGAACCGGGCGTGGTTGCACAGAGACCCAGGCGAGGCCGCGCGCCTTTGACCATGGTGTGCTGGACATAATGAAGGACAAAACATTCGGTTTTTAAATAAAATCTCTGAAATTCTAGTTCGGGTCTCGACCCGAACTACCTGATGCCAAATAAAAAACCATAAAGAAAATAATTTAAAAACGACGGGTGTGCCATTTTTTATTTCCAATATTTAGTAACAATATACTATGGGGAATAGTCTCCCCACTATATCCATTAAACCCCACTGCTATTTGGTATCCTCTGGAATATGGGGAGGTTCTCTTGTGGTCCAGTAACCAACCTTATTTTACAATGTGAGAGAGTTATGGATGGAGTTATGATACATCTAGTAACCCAAAACCGGTGTATAATTTATTAAAATCATATAATATACAAGATATTATATAAAAAATAACCCATAATTTTATTAGTATTGAATAACTAGTTAAATAAATTCTTCCAATTTTACATTGGAAATATAAAATACCTATCATATGAAAATGCCTCATCATCCTTTAAACTCATTTAGAAAATTTATTCTTCATCACATGGGAAATAAAAAAAACAAGGGTGACATAAAATTATCTGTATGGGTTACATACAATGGAATATATCAATAATGAATAATTCATAATGAATATGGCAAGGTAAGTATCTAGAAATACATGAAATTTAATTAATATCTTGATCACAAAATGAATCCATGAATAATATCAATGTAGTAATCTCTTTGATAACAGTAGTAAATGAATTATTAATGAAGGAAATAAATTGTATTTGATGTCATGATCTTATATATCATGATATCATTACCATCAATGCCTTTTTCCAAGATAGCTTAAAACCATGGGTAAAGATCCAATTAATTTGGGCAAATGATTTGTCTCATGAGACATTTCGATTCATCAAGGGGATATATAATTCTAGGCCCCACTCATAATTGAATGTCCAATAAATTCATAATATATAAAATGATCAATTAATTCATGAAAAATATGCTATATCAAAAGAAATTCCATATCTAGTGAAGAATATATATTTTCAATAATTATATGGTCATTCAAATACCATTCAATGTAAACTAATATATGTATAATTGGTATATAATTTATAAAATAAGTATATCAATTATATAAAGAGTATATATATTTATGATAAATTTTATGTATATTGAATAATGATTATAAATTCATGAATGTGGCACAATATACACCAAAAAATATATATTAGGTGCATGATTTTTAAATATGATTCAATGAAAGGAAATTGCAATAAAATCCCATTACAAAGGTCATTCCATTGATGTGAGAATTAATTATCGAAGTAATTTTGTATGAAAAATGTAAATAATCACAATAAAAGTGGGTATCCAGCATAGGTAAATTAAAGGTTAATTGTCATATAATCTTGGAATGGAATAATAAATGTATAATTTAGATAACCCAATTAAAAGAAATTGAGTTATAAAACTGCTTACCTCACATTTCCTCTTTTTTAAACATGCTTCAACCAATAGTATAATAATTTTAGAAGTATTATAATTACATAACAGAACCATATAAATATATATCATATCATATATTAACTAGTTATACCATTTTATCACCCACCTATAAATTATCATTTATTATTATTAATATTTCAGATGTTAGCTGCATTATTTTTCATTTTTATTGATTCTATAGTTTTGTTAACTGTACTTTTATTATGGTTCCATAATATCTAGAATATTAATATTTATATAATTATAATATATTTATAATATATTTATAGTCATTTTTCAAATATAGAGATAGAAAAATAAATTTCACTTTTCATCGAGATGGTGGGTCATACATATATAAGAACTTTTATTTCACTTTTCCACATATGAATTAAAAAAAGGGTAAATAATAATTAGTCATTAAATAGTCATTATCAAATCAAATATATCATATATATCAATTAAATAAATCCTTATTAAAATCCATGTAAATATTAAATGAATAGCGGATGACATGGATTTGTAGAGGTGGTAGTCCACACGTATGCACGAGAACATGAACATTTTCCAACAGGTTGGAAGGTCCATGATTATATATGATATTATAATTACTATAATAATATTTATTTAATACATATAATATATATATATTTTTCCATATTTATAACTATCCATGTGAAATGGTCATGAAAAACAAATCACATTGCTATGTGGATACGGTAAGTCGTATATAAGAACAAGTGATGTTTTCACTTGTCATTGGATGGAAAAGAGATAAGAATATAGTTATAACATAATCATAATTATATATAAATTTATTTATTATAATATATTTATTATTTTAGTATGGTTACAAAAAATTAATATGAAGTAGAATTTGAAGGAGAAATATACATTAAAGAGTCGATAAAGACGGTTACCTCTTCTTCAATAGTCTTCCTTTAGATCTCTTATTTACGTGAACATGGGTAGGAATTTCGGAATGAAAATAGCCTATAGAATTTTGATAGGTATTTTTATAAGATTAATGTTCTGGTTTTGGTTGATCTAGATGGCTCAATGTCATGTGATAAATTGAGAAAACAGTGACCTTTTATTAGAGAGGGAGTTCCATTCATGGAATTTATAAAAGTACTAAATTTACATATATTATATTTCATTTAAAAATGGATAAAATGGATATAATTAAAATATAATATTAGAATGAGTCAAAATAATCTCATCCAATAATATTTGGAGATGTGTTAGATGTGTTTCCACACATATCTTTTAGTTTTAAGCCCTCGTCAAACATTTTGACAATTATCACAATATTAATGTTTTCTACCATTTAGGGGTTAATAATGTTACTAAAATGAGAAAAGAACAATAAATGAATAATGGTCCATTTTTAAAACCATATCACATTCATTTTATTGAAACAATTATTTTTATTAATATTAAGTAATTTAATAAAAAATAATTTTTTATAAATATTATTATTATCAATTTTGGAACTATTCATTTAACATGAACTTAAAAACCAAAATAGAACAATAGAATTAAAATAAAATGAATCCAAAAAACTTTAATATGTCATTTTTATGAAAATTTATAGTATATAAAATCATTAAATTGTATTATTTTTGCAATTTTCAAAATATTTATATTGATTTTTTACTGTTTGGACAAGAAATATGTTAACATTTCATAAGATTTCAAGTTAATTATTTCTTTAACAAAATTAATAATAATTTACCCTAATGAAAAAATTGTATTTAAAATTATAATTTATAACTGAACATATACTCTATTTATCTCTATTTAAAAAATTTAAAGATAATAAAACATAGACAATTCCATTTCTGACTTTTCTGTAGAAAAAAATATAAAGGGTAAATTTTTTATCCAAATGGAAAAAGGTGATATATTCAACAATTGGATGAATATGGATAAAATATACTCATAAAATTAAATTAAGGAATCTTATAGGGCCAGTTTTAGTTTTTATTATATTAATTTTGACCATAATATCCCGAATTACCCATTATTATGGTAATGAAAATTAGTAAGGTTACTACTAAAAAAATTCCCAAAATAAAATGATATATTTCCCATAATTTGACCCAATAATTAAAAACATTGTATAAATATTTCAAAATTAAATTAAATTAATTTCTATTATGAAATTTAATATAACCCCTACAAAACACGTTGAAAACCAATGTTTCGGAAAAATGTATGTTATGTACAAAAATGTTTTTTACTAAATTAATTGATAAATTTCATTAAAAAAATAATAGATAGTTTATTTACAATACAATAAAACTATTTTTACTTTGAAACTATTCTAAATTAAATTGTGTATTTCTAAATTAATTAAACAAAAATACAATATTCAATAAAAAACTATATATTTCATTGTTCATTGAAAAATAGAAAATTTCAGGAAAAACAACAAATTAACACTATGATAATTTTTCTTAGATTATTTAGAAAATTAATTCCATTTCATCAAATAAATTTTCAATTAGTGGAAAATATTAAATATATTGTTTTCTCACAAAAAGTAATACAAAACATTTTTGAATAAAAACATATTTTTGAAGAGTAAATAGGATTTAATAAAAAATGAGTTCTTATTTACTAAGAAATAATCAATAAATTTTTATTTATTAATACCTATATATATTTCATAAATTTTTTATTCCTATTCATATGCTCCTATTTAATTTTTTTATATGGGTCATATTTAAATAATAATATTTTTTAGTTTTCTTCGATTGGTGTGGCATGTTTTATACGCTATAGAAAATAGTGATATAAAAACATATGATATTACACTATTAATGAATGGTATTTATCTAAAATGTTTAGGGGTAAACAAAAAAATTAAAATATTCATGTTGTGCAAGAATATGATGATGTTTTTACTGAATGCATTCATAGAATTCCCCCAAATTTTGAAGTTTATTTTTTAATATAACTCAAACAAATTGCTACAACTATATCAAAAAACAAATATAAAATATCCTTAATTTAGTGTAAAACTAGATGAATAAAATCCTAGAGAATTTTTAAAAGGTATTAATATTACCTAGGGTATTAGAATAGGGTAAACCTATTATTTTTATTATGAATAAGTATGGTTCAATGTGTCTTTATGTTGATTATATAGAACATAACAAGATTACTATCAAGAAAAAGTTTCCTTTAACCCATATTAATGAATTTACGATCAATTTAGTAGAGATAAATAATTTTCAAGGATTGATATTTGACCTAGATATCTCAAGTAAATAGTCAGAATAGTGGATATACCCAACTCATCTTTCTTTATAAGGTATGAACATTAATAATTTATAACGATCCCATTTGGACCTACCAATTCCTTATCTATCTTCATGGATCTCACGAAATGTGTTTTTATAGATCACCTTGAATATTTTTCAGTATTATTTAGAGAAGATATTCAATATATTCCACATGTAAATAAGATAATTAAGATTGTTTGATGATTGTACTGATTACCTTGATAAAGTAGATGTTGGCTTTGAAATTTAGGAAGTGTGAATTCTTGATAAGGAATGTATCATTCTTGGTCCACATAATTATAGGTGATGGAATATTAGTGTATACTTAAAATGTGATTGTTAATGAATAATGGACCTGATCAATCATGGTGATCAAGAACCCTAGTTATCATTGTTTGGAAAGATATAATAGATTATTTGTGTGAAATTTATCACTTATATAAAATTTAATAACCAAGCTGACATAGAAGTGATCAACGTTCCTTTAGACCTAATAGTTTGAAGAGAATTTCATGGAGATAAATAAATGGTTGTTCAATAAACCTATGATCACAATACCCAATATTGGAAAATATTATTTATATAATTTTAGGCATAGAATTAGGAATTAGGATGTATTCCAAAAAATAATGACAAGGTAGTAGATTATGCCTCATTGTAATTGATGATTCCTAAGAAATATTTTCTAACACAGGATTTAAAGATAGATGAGGTAATAATTTTATTTGAAAACATAGTGGAATTATATGTATGATTAATGTTTTGATATATATACCAATTATAAAATAGTTATGTAAAAAATCACACATAAATTCGTGAATATTCAGTAAATGTGATGGACAGAGTTTATCATGTATTATGGATGCTTAATATATTAAACCCATAGGAAGATGAATAAAGTGGTGCTGAGTAAAGTTAGAAGGGTTATTCTATATTAGCTATGTTAAATACATAAAATATACAATATTAATTATTTTTAGATGATGGACCTTGAAACCACAATGAAATGGGAGAAATGCTATCTTTCTCATATGATTATTCAACCATCTATCCTTTTAAAGATTAAATTAGTAGAGATAGAAGTTGTGGAGTTGTAAAAGAATATATGGATTGTTTCATATTTCAACATTGATCATGATGGAATGATTATATTTATGAAATAGATACATATACCTTCAATACTAGAATTAAATAAGGATCTATTAGTGGAAACAGATATCTCATCATTTTTTAATCATCAAGGAATTATAAAAAATTATAGATATCTAATAAAAATTTTATAGTTGGTTAACATGAAAAGGTATCTTGAAAATTGATATCTAGATTTTTGGAATGTTATGAAGTTAAGGATGAACATACAATGTTTTAGGGGGTGATGAAACCATTATCCATACGTGAATGTAAATTTAAAAAATCACAATGTTTTTATTTTTAAGAATTTCCAAGACATGAAAAGGTAATAGTTTCATTTGGGTTGTAGTCTATATCCTT
Organism: Viscum album; assembly: GCA_963277665.1. Lineage (NCBI taxonomy): Eukaryota > Viridiplantae > Streptophyta > Magnoliopsida > Santalales > Viscaceae > Viscum > Viscum album. The sequence goes on along the minus strand of OY728132.1, from coordinate 579,694,750 downwards.
AGGAAGTAAGTGTATTCACTACTATAAAAACATTAACATCACTTGAATAGGCCTTCATTGGTGCTAAAAATTCACTTTTAACTGGAGCATGGTTAAAATCATGAAGCATTTATAAGCTCTAAAAATGCACTATTAAAGGACCCCTTTAACGGTGAAGAAAAAAGTTCTATTAAAAGGGTTATTTAATAGCTCTTTTTTTAGGGATGGTAAAAGAATGTTGATAAAATTATGTTTTTTAGAATGTCCATGAGACCGAACGCTTTATCATTTCTTCCAAGAAAACATTAATAGTGCTCCCCCACCTTTATAAATGCATTTCACCCCACCAACCCTTTTATTAGTGATGTGTGAATTTCCAGCCTCATGGGCGCTTGCCTAGATTCGAACCCTGCACCTCTCATTCGAAGATAGAATTCCTTTACCAATACACCATGTTGTTTTTTTATATTTAAATATATTTCTATTTATATATATATATATATATATATATACATATATATTAATATATATATTTATTATTCATATATTTGTTATTCATGTATTTATACAATTATTTTCAAATACATTTATACAATATATGTGTGTGTGTGACATATATATACTTATATTTAATTAAATATATCACATATTATATTCAATTACATATAGTATACCCTAATATAAATATATATCTATTTGGTAATATACACACATATGCATATTTAAAAATTTATAAATATATATGTATAATGTAAAAAATAGTTTTATAATTTTTAAAAAACATTTTTGGAATATGAATTATTTTACATATTTAAGAATATAAACTTTTACATAAATATGTTTATTTATGTATTTATATGAATGATTTATTATATGAAAATATACGAAAACATGTTTATATTTAATTTTAAATAAAATTATGTTGTGAAAATTATAAAATATCAGAATCATAATATCAATATGAATGTAATACCTAAGAAGAAATTTATTCTCAACCATAAAAGGCTATAATACCCCCTTAAATGAGGCTAGAAATCAATCAAATGATAAAAAAATTGGGGTGCCCCAAAAAATTCAAAATTTTGGAGGACTAATGGGCTTTTTAGTATTGAAAATTGTGGTAGTGTTTTTATTTTGTCATTGAAGATGTAGAGCTAATCACAAGCTTCAATTTTATATGTGTTAGAGCCAAAACAAACACCCAGATGAAAATTCATGGTTGTATAAAGTGCATGTTACATTTTAAACTTATTGTAGATCCTTTTTTAAATTTTTTATTTTTGTTTTCTCCAAATTGATATTAAATGACTAGTACTCAGAAATAATAAGAAAATTAATTAATATTTTTTAAATTACTTGTTATTTAATTTTCACTAAATATCATAAAAATATTAAATGTAAATTCCTTTTTATATTAACTCAGACATATTTTAACAAACATATTTTATATTTATATAAAAAATTATATATATATATATATATATATATTAATATAATATTTTTAATGAAATATAATTTTTTTTTATGTATACCATTATCAGCGCTACTAAAAACGTACAGATAAATGGGGGGTCTTTATCAGTGCTTCTAAAAAAGTGTTGATAAAACCCATATATGTTATTCAAAGAGAGTGGGGATAAAGGCCCCCATTAATAATTCTTTTGTAGCACTATTAATGACACCATTTAATAGTTCTTTTTTTAGTATCGACAAAGGGGGTATTTAGCAGTGCCTTTATCTAGCGATGGATAAACAAAATTTTATAGTAGTTTTGTAATTACTATAACAGAAGATTTATTTATTTAAAAAATTCCAGGATATACATTAAGAGTGTGGAAAGGTCTTGTAGACCACCAATCTCAATCATATCTGATTAACAACTAATGATTACCTAACAGATATAGATAACTTTTCAATAATATTGAATACGGAGTTTAACTTTAGCACTGTATAAAATCCTTAGACAGATGGTAATTTTTAGAGGAACCTTCATACCGTAGAATATATTCTGAGAGCTTTCCATATAGATTTAATATGTGGTTGGTATCAGCACCATCCTATAATAACATTTTCTTATAATAATAATTTTATCTTGAGTATTCAAATAGATTATTATGAAGTCCTCTATGGAAATATGTGAGTAAATATGTTATGCAGAGATGAAGTTGGAGAACGAGAAATATTGTGACTTGAACCTGATAAGGAAATTAAATAATAATATAAATCCCTTCAACAACAAATTATAAAATCTTAGAGTCGAAAGAAAACATATAAAAAAATTTGACAGAGATAACTATAATCTGAATATATTGAAAATTTATTATTACAAATATCTACATAGAAGAAATTTATGAACTTGGTAAAGAAATATAATTTTATCTCTATGTAAATCGGGATTTATACGATTTAGCATTGTATTATAATTGCATATTATCAATTTAAGCTTCAATTGACCCTCTCTCAAGTACTATATGTGTTCCATGTATCAATTTAATGATATAAAAACCATATAATTCACATTTATTTAACTCAATGTTTGAATATATATGGAAAGATCTTTCATGTGTGAATAATCTAATGAAGATTCTGGATTAGAGAGATAAAGAGTTATGATACAAGACCACTCACATGGTCAATGTTTTATGGTGAAACTATAAATTTGAGAAATATGCATGGGGACCCAAGGATGTATTAACACATAAGTATCCTTCTATTTTTCCGGAATAATAATGGTATTATGGGGGTGAAATTATTTTATGTAGGGTATAATTCTAGACCATGCAATTTTAGAATATTTCCCCTTTAATAATTTTTATGTGTTTAATAACAGCCGATGTATGCCACACTGACCATCAAGGAAAAGCATTTTTAATGTATAAAGTCGAATATGTTAATAGATAGTTAAATAATATTAATAAAATAAAGGAATTTTTAAAAATGAGTGAAATTCACTTATTTAAATACCATTTTTTTACAAACCATTTTGCATTTTTTTACTATATTATTTTGTTTTTTAATTACTTATGAGGTATGAACTAAAAAAACATTATTGAAAAATTGATGTAGTAATTAATAAAATAAATTAGTTATATCAATTAAATGTTTATGTATTCTTAAAGAATAATAGTATAGTAATTCTGGTTAAATGGTAATGTTTTCTTTAAAACATTGTTTTATTGATATTTCTATATATTTAAAATATAATTTATATTATTTTAAGTATTAAATCAATTTAATTTAATTATTTATACATGTAGAAAAAATAATGATAATTAATTAATTTATTATATATTGGTATGAAGTGAATATAAAATCATTTAAATGTAAAATGATTTATTTGTTAGAATTTTTTTTCTTGGGCACAACGTATTTCTCTATATTAGTAAATTAAATTAATCACTATTTTGAATGGTTTTAATGAAATGTGAAAAGTAAATATTCAATAATATATGTTAATATTCATATAGTAGTCTTTTTAAGGTATTAATAAGAAAAAAAGATTATTATCAAATATAAATTTTTTCTACAGATGGGTTTTACATGTTTTGTGTTTGAATATTTAAATTAATATTTTCCAACTCATTGAATTTATTCTATTAAAATGGATTCCATATATGGAATCAATAGAATTTATAATATGTAATATGTTTAACACAATGTTTTTCCTCAATTAATAGTTTCCATGGTAAAAATATTCTCACCATGGTTATGGTAAAAATTGATTAAAAGGTATTAAACTAAGGGATAATGCATCTAATAACAAAAAACCCATATCTTTAACAAATTGTATGATAGTATTTTTACCACACGTATCCCTATAATTGAAATTATAAAAAATTTGAACCACATAACATGATAAATATATTCATTATATTTAAATGTTCTTAACATTTACAAGTGTGCTAATCCCTTCAATTATAAAAAGTAACATCATATTCTCACTATCTTATAAAAATTGAGCACTATATATTGGCCAATATCTACCAAAATAAAATAAAAAATATCCTCCTAATAGAATATATATTTTATTATTCCTAAAATACTTATCAATGAATCCACAATTGTATTTCAAAACAGATTATCCAGGGAATAGGTATATGTTATTACCTACCATTTTCAAGTTTCTTTCTTCATAATCCTCCTCCAAATATTATATAACATTAATAAAATCATTAAATATTTATATATAATATAATTAAATGTGTTTATATAAATTTTAAAACCATTTTTTAGAACCATTTTATCTAATGGAAAAATGAAAATATTGCTCTGGTATACATACAGAGTACATTATCCTTGAAGTAATGCATTTTATTTTGCATTACCATCTCCAATATATGGTTATATAGATGGATTTAATGGATTTATAGGATAATTATGAAATATTTTTTTAATTTGAAAAAATGTAATTTTGTTTACCATTATTTTTTTCTATCCATTAAAAATGGAAACATAACAAGTGCATACATATGAACTACCATCTCCACTATGTGATTTAATTTATCTTTCATCACTACCTTACATGGATGGTTATAAAATTTTATATGATGGATAAATATAAAATTTATAAAATGATTAATATTTTTTAGATAATGATATTATGACCATCTTTCATGTAACTGACTCTCTAAACCAAAACATAAGTGAAAAATAAAACTGTTGACACTTTAATGATGATTTTAATTTAGAGTTTTTATGAATGGGGAAATTTGTAATTATAAAGAATTATATATAGAAAAATAAAAAATAATATGATACTATTATAGATTTTTAATATGTTTAAATTCATTATATTGGTGTTTAGAGTTTGTTTGGGGTAAGTTATGACTTGACGTAGGGATTTATATTATAATATTACTTTTTATCGATAGTGTTTTTTTCAATTTATATTACATAAATTTATAATTTTTTCATCTATAAACGACATACTAATTCTTATCATATATTTAATTGTAGTATTTAATTTTTTTTAACATTTTCCTCACTTTGGAACATATAAATATTGAAGGATGATTTTTTGAAATGTTATCCAAGTTTCTTTTATTTTGTTTAAGAATCATTCAATTTCATATCCATGTTCATGAAAATTGTTTTATGGAAGTTATTAACCACATTTAGAAGATCTAAAATGTTTTTTTAAGTTTTATTTGAATTTATTTCTGAAACTTTTAAAGTAAACAGCTTATAATTTTGTTAATGGTTCAATTTTTTACTTTCTTTAGATAAGTGTGAAATTAATGTGTCTTAAACATTTATAGAATGAATTTATTTTCCCACCATTGTGTCCTTTCTTCATTATTTAACAAACTTTATAATATCCCATAGTTTTACAAATAAATATAATTTTTCATTTTTTCTTCTAATTTTTAGTTTTAAAAAGTTATGCAAAGAAAATAAAGCTTCTCTTATTTTTAAAAGTATATTTCAATGTCATTTATAAAAACGTTTTTCATCTATGTAAATATCAGTTTTAATTTTTATTCTTAACCGGGCATGTGATATTATAATACAATCCACTTCATTTATTTTAATGTTTAATAATAATGATGTTTTAATGATCTATCATGAAACTAATTTATTTATCACTGGACAAATAATATATATAGAAATGATGAGATATCTTATGTTCTTAGGAATTATTAATGAAAGTGGGAATGTGGAGTGAACCCAAACCATTAAAGGGATTTATCCATTATGTGACATATGGGTATGTTATATCCATTAAATGATTTTTTTGATGTTTTATATATCATTAACATAAAAGAGTATAGGAGATAGGTTGTACTAAACCCATGGGTATATATGAGTGTATCCAAAGACCAAGAGGGTAAAATGTAGAATTTCACAAGCCCAAGAGTGTTCAAGGGTGGTTAACCCCAAACAAATAAGCTACATGGTTAGTTATGACAAAAATAATATGTTATGTATTTTATAGAGATTATACTTAACATATGGATTTTATGTTTATGTGAATGAGGAATGTAACATTGCAATTTTTTAAAAGTAAATTCTATGTTTGACAGTGTTCATGATATGCCACATCAAGTGAAAACTAACAAATAAATATTATTATTTAATATAGATGTTATCTAATAGCTATTAGGATAGAGGGTATTTCTATGATTAATTTAAGGATGAAAATATTATTTAGATATGTTATATAATTTTTAAAAAAATTAATTATAAATGAATGTAAGTTCCTTATAAAATAAATGGAAATATATTTCTAAAAAAACTAGTTTAATGCACACATGTGTGTCTAATAACAATAAATAAAATAATAACTATTTTTCGATTAAAATTATTAAATATATTTATATAATATTCAATATGATGTTTAAAATCCATCTTATGTGTTTTATATACATGATATAAAACAAATCCAATTTTAAGCATAAAAGAAGAATTTTACTAAAAAGGGTGTTTTACTTCCTTTTGATGCCAAAAAAGATTTAATTATAGTTTTTTCCAACTATATAAGGTATATTTTAAAAAATAAACTTCTAACTTGATATTATATTATCAAAAAAAGTTTGGTTGATTTTTTGGTAGTTTTCTGATATGTTACATGTTTTGATGAATATTTAAAAAATAATTTTTTTAATTAAAAACTACTTTCTCATCAAATTTATTTAAAGTTTAAAATTATATAATTCAATGGTTTTAAACTATAATTAGATAATTTTTTATCCTTTGATCTAATTTTGGTCATAAAAATAAATTTCACTTCTATATGTGAGATAGAAACACTGTAAACTTTTAATCATTTTTTACATTAAGAACAAGTTTCCTTGTTCCATCAAATAGATTAAATTTTAATTAATTCCTATAAATAATTTTTTATGAATTTGGAAAAATGGATTCCATGTTTGGAATATGGAATTAAAATTTTTATTAATGGTTCCTTTTTATTTTCGGACATTATGAATAGTAACTTTAGTAATTTTTTATTAACACGATTAAAGGTAAATCATGTAATTATGGGTTAACATAATAATATAAATTTTATAAAACTACCCAAAAAAAATTCCTAATTTTAATTGATGAATTATTTTTGACCAAAATATTCCTTAGGACTATTTTATATCCACATGGATGACTTTAATCTATTTATAGTATTTTATGCAAAGAAAAGTCAATTTTTCAAACTTTTATTTTTAACAAGTAAAATATTTTTAATATGGGTTATATCGTGGGTATCTTAGACTATAACTATTATTTTAAAATATAAAATTTTTATATTTATAATTAAAACTTTTTTTAGTAAATAAATAACTAAATTAAATTTTTATGCAATAATGATGCAATAATTGTTTAACTATAGGAAACATCCAATAAATGATATAAAAACTATAAAAATAAATCATAAATCAGATGATTAATATAATTAAAAAATTTATATTTAATTTAAATGTTATTGATTTTTTAGAAGTATTATATCTAATTATATTTTTGTTATGATATTTTTTAAATGGCATGTAATGAATTGTGCCAAAATTGACATCATTGATATTTTTAAATATATGAGATTTTATTAAATGATATTAAATTTATATAAATATAAAATTATAAAAAATTATTGGTATAAATAGAAAAATGTCATTAATGTCTCATCTATGGGTCTTTTAAAATTTTATTGTAATTATATTAAACCTCAAAATGTAAAATACATTATGTCATAGTAAGTGTTAAAATGGTTAAATAATGGTTGAAACAAAAATATAAGGATTAATAAATAGTAAAAACTTTTCTAATATTAATTGGATGAATGAAATTAGACCAAAAATCATCATATATTATAATTAAATTTCTTTCAAACATTTTTTATATAAAATTAATTTATATTAATTTAATATTTTGATGAATTCAAAGTGTAACCCTCCCCTCTCCTATAAAAGGGATCCAATATTCTCATTTACTACACTTAAAAACCTATTTTTTCTAGAAAGAATCTACCCAAATAGCTTCCTAGAATCCCTCCACACATTCTTGAGGCATTATTTTAGTCATTACACCCTCTTTATAGGTGTTATGGCATTAATCAAAGGTGATCGTCAAAAGAAGATAATTTTAATCAAGTATTTCTATTTTATTTATTCTTATGCATCCTTAAAATCTTATTAGAAAATGAATGAATAATAAATAAATAATCCAAAATATAAATAGATGTTATTATATTATATCATCAACTAAATTTAACTCCACTTCTATAAAAAATGTGAAATGAATTAATCATTCATGTGTACGGCAGAATACCACCTCATGAACCTATATAATTCACATTCCATCATCATCTCCCATGATTAGTTATAAATATGGAATTAATGTTTATATATTATATTCATGAAAATTTATCATTATTAAATAATAATATATAATTTAAAATTCTTACGATTCCATACACATAAAAATGATAAAGTCGTTTGTGTGTAAATGTGACTATCACCTCTATTAAGAGATGTTATTCATTTTTAATCACCAAATCACATGAATGATATATATAAGAATATTATAATTTTTAATAAAATATTAATTATATTATTATCATTTTGGAAATATAATATAATACTTACCTTCTTTCGATAATGAACATTTATAAATGAAAGCATTACTCATGCGTATGTAAGACCTGCCAGCTTCATGATTATAACATTGTCTATTTTCTATAACTATACGTAAATGGATTGACTTGATTGTATAATTTATCTATAAATGTTATTATTATTTCATGAATATTATTATTTATATGATTAACTAATGAAAACATTGACTATTGAAATCATACCAAGTTCATTTTCGACTCAAGTACTAAATATCAACAAAACATCTAAAATGAACATAACTAATTAAGTAACTACAATAAAATGATAATAAGTGATATAAAAGGAATAATAAAAATTAAAAATAATCTCAAGAAATTAAATAATTTTAAAAAGTTTATTATTAAGGAAGATAACGACTGTACGTGATGAGTGGGACTCAATTAAGGGATTCTTTAACTGAAACATCATTTTAAATGTTTTAAATATTTATTCTTCTAAATCTTTTTATTTATTTTCCATGTTTTCAAAATGGATTTTATGATTTTGTTTCTATGAACATGAATGTTTTAAAGTTGTAATTTTTTAATTTATTTGAAATTTTTCCTAGTGGTATGGAACACTTTTATTTAGAATTTTTTTACTCTTCAAAATGGGGTTTGAAAATAGATTGGTTATTATAATTACTGTAAACATTTTCCTAACTATGAAAAATAAAATTTAATGATAAAAATGTTGAAAATTGTTAGGTCCACAGGGCTGAATACCCTGAGAGGGGGGGTGAATCAGGGTTTGACTGATAAAAAATAAACGCCCGTTCTGATCTTGTTTCGCTGTTAAGAAAACCACTCTTCTCTCTCTTTCCTGTTGCACGAAGTAAACCGAAAGTAAAGAATGCACAGGACACAGTAATTTTACTTGGTTCACCGCAAAGGGATACGTCCAAGGAGCATACGCCGACAAGTTGATGGTCATACCAATTCCACTAAACTTCACTAGCTGTGGATTACAAAGTTCGGGCTAGATCACTTCTATGCCCAGGCTCACTACCTTTACAAGGTTTAGGGTCAGCTCACTGCTTTCCCAAGGGTCACTCCCTGTTTCTCTCTCTCTGGCTCACTGCCGGTGGAGAGGATCACATTCTTCCTCTTCCTAAGCTCACTGCACTTGGAAGGAATCCACTCAAAATTTATAGACCTTTAGGTCTCATCATTTGCATGAATGAATGCATCTTCCTCTGTGTGTAGATGCTCTTTTGAAGTACAACTTTCACCCGTAGATGAATATCACTTTGCACCAAAGGTATCGGGAAACGTACCAGCTTCCACGCAGTCCGAGAAGCATCGCTGGAACAAAACCTTACTTGGTGCGCAAGTCAATCTCGGCGCGCAAGTAGCGGCGCGCAAGTCACAACGGGCACGCAAGTCCTCCTCAGACACTTGCGCAACTCAAGCTTCCTCAACTCCAAACTTGCGCGACACTCTTCCTTTTACGTCCAAACCAATATTGGCGCGCAACTGCCAACCGATGCACAACTTCTAACACCGGCGCACAACTTCAACTACTGGCGTGCAAATTCACACGTGCGACCCCCACTCACCACTTGCGCAACCACCACACCTGTGCGACAGGAGCTCTGATTTCTCAAAGTGTTGAACTCCGTTGAAAATGAGGAGGGGTGGTCCATTATTTATAGGCAATCTGACCACCCTGCGCGACGACGCGCAAGTCACCTGTGCGACCCAGTTTCGGCGCGCAAGTCCCCTGTCATTTTAGACACTTGCGCGACCAACTCCTAAACTTGCGCGAACCTCTTTACTTTGCCATATTTTGATCTTCTGGTCTTGAAAAACATATGGCGCGCAAGTTTCATATACTCCAAGTCCTCGGCGCGCAAGTCCTTTTGCCAAAAACACTTTTCTTCATTTGCCGATTTTCAGGCACTAAAATTTGGCAAACACTAGAAAACGGCGCCACCTTGTATCTGTTCTTTTGTACCGCCTCCAGATCATCCATTCCTTTTATCAAAGTTCTTGAATCAAACATGGATCTTTGACCTCAGCTCTTGAACTCGACATTCCACCATGAAATCCTCTTTTTCAACAAATTTGTATGTCATTGTTTTGCTTTGTCAACAATCACTACTCAGATGTCCACTTTGTCAACAAACACAATCACCTCAAAAATGCTTCAATGATACCTTGAGGGATTTTTTCCCAACAAAAATTGAATTATTTCAAGTGTTATGATTATATAATAGTACTTGAACATTTTTTTGGGAGGTTTTGTGATAACCTAAGCATGGGTGGTTGCAGTATAACCTATAATTTGTTGGTTATGGATGTGAGATGTATGCTTATTCCATTTGTAATAGTGACATGTATATAATTAAATAGTATAGTAATTCCATTTGTTTGAGTCACATGTTTGGAATCTTACCACATAGTTATTCTATTTTATTTTAATTATTTACCATGTTACCTATTTATAATTTATATTGTTTCTTATGTATTTTCATGAAAATAGTTTAAATTTTAAAATGTATGAAAATGATTTTTTTAAATAATGATAACTTTTTAAGGAAATTTTTTTATATTTTTATGGAAATTTTTTTTGGTTTTCACAGGAATAATTGTATCCTTTATTTTAAGCCTCTTAATGATTTTTTTAGCTCACCCCAAATTTTGAAATGCTTTTCGTAGGTTTTTTGAAAGAGTTGGTTTAAGGATGAGATGAAGGGAAAATTATGAAGATATATCATCACAATAATCATGTATTATTTAAAATATTATTATTTTATGGAAAATGGGTACTGAGTATAAGTGTTCATGTGTAATGTATGGGTTTTCTACATAACATTTTTCCCTAATTCTCTAAAACTCCAAACCTAAAAAATATTAGTAAATGAATGTTATTTCTAATTAAAATAATAAAATAAGTTTTGTTTAAGGTCAGGTTCTTGATGATGGTATTAAAGTATACTTTAGACAAATTTAGATCTTTTTATGTTATATTAAGAGTTAGGGATATCATTGTGAGTTTATAATTTTACTGTTGATAAAATTTTTAATTTCTTAGAAACCCCTTTTGTGGATTTAATTTATAAAATTTTAAGGCGACATACGATATTTTTAGAGACATTAAATTTTTAGGTAATTTATAGTTATTACATTTTTGGATGAAAAATGAAAGGTATGAGATAAAAATTGAGGTTAAAAAATTATTCTTATTTTTTATTATTTTATCATATTTTGGTATTGTTATATTAATTATATCATTTTATAAAATGGAAAACACGCAGGATGGGTGACAAACCGTCGTGTTTAGTAAGGCTGTGGGAATCGAACCCACAACCAAAGGGAGTCATGGGTGCATCTCCAACCACTGGCCTATGTGATGTCCTAAGTTAGTATGAATTTTTATGTTTAGTTAAACGTTTGGATGGAATAAGAATAATTTGATTTTGAGAACAATATTTTTATCAAATTTGAAAAAATATTTTTTGGATAAAGTGATAAATATTGTTTCAGAAGACATTCACTATTTTGGGAACCCTATATAATCAAGGTAAATAGAATACAACCACATTTTATTTTATAAGTAATGTTTAAATTATATTTTTGAAAAATATATGATTTAATTTTGGTCTTATATTTATTTATGGTATTTATGAAAAAATTTATCATATCTTGAATATTACTTGGGACATTAATTTTTAGTACAACATTTTAAGATTAATTGATTTTATTTAAAGATAATTATGAAAATTTATCTTATAAGACTATGTGATCAAATCCTTATAATTTTTTAAGATTTTAAGCATAGTTATAATATTTTTTTGAGGAATTTTATGGACATTTATTTGTTGAATTGTATATGTTGAACTTCTGGTATTTCTATTGAATTTTGGCGATTAATATAAATTTTCATCAAATAATGGATTTTAATTTGTTGAGAATTATATTGTCTTCTACATACAATTTTGGATATGGTAAATTATTCACAATTGGATAAATATATTGTTCGTCATTTGTGTATTATGTTAATATCTAGAATATAATTTTAGTGCTCTAGGCATGACAATTTATTCTTAATTAATAATCGTTTATAGAAAAAAGATGTTTTGTGGTGGAATTTGATTAATAGATGAAACTATACTTATTTGGTAAGTACATTTCCTTATGTTATTAGTACAAGCAATAAAATAATTCCTGAACTCTATAAAAAGGATGTTTAAAACAAAACATTATCTGTTTAATTTTCTTGCTAAGAAATCAATGCCCTTTTAACCCATAATAGATTTATTGTTTTGAGATTATTAACTTTATCATAACCATGCTACCTATCACTCTCCATCAGAACATGATAGTTATTTTTCTCTTCCATTTCCATTTTTCCTATATAGAACCCTAGTATTTATTATACTAGGTGACCTTCGTACTTCCAATTTTTTATTTTAATGTGGAAGTTCCATATATCCTTTTCTCCGATGTGGGATTTCAATAAAGGTATTTGGAAAATTCAAACATCTAGTTTTTAATACCAAGATAAAATTATGAGGATAAAATTTAATAAAGGGGTGGATAATATAACATCCCCAGTTTTTTAATAGGAAACTTTATATTCTATAGTTTACAAGATATACCACATCAAACTTAATATAAAAACTAAATATTATTATTTAATATGGATGTTATCTATTATACATTAGAATAGTGGTTATGTATAGGATTAACTAAATTATGAAAATATTATTTACACGTATATATATAATTATTTGAATAATTAAATATAAATGAATGTAAATCTATTTTTAAAATAAAAGGAAATGTTTTTATAATAAACTATTTAAATTCACACAAGTGTGTTTAATAAAAATAAAAATAAAAATAAATCTTATTGGAATATATTAATTATATATATATATATGTTATTAAATCAAAATATTAAAATCCATCTTGTTTGTTTCTATAAAGGATAAAAAAACACAGTTTTAAGCATAAAAAAGTATTTTTATAAAAATGCAGTCTTACCGCCTTTTGTTGGTGCACATGTGTTAAATCTAGTTTATTTCATTTTTATAAGTTATACATGGAAAAATAAAAAAAAATTTAAAAATAGTCATATCAAAATTTACTTTTCTTTAATTTTTATTATTTTTTTGATAATTTTATTTTTCTAATGAATGTTAAAAAATAATGTATTTTAATTGAAAACTAATTTTTCTTCAAATTTATTTATAATGATAAAATATATTTTTGAATATTTTAAAAGTATAATTAGATCAAATTTTTATCATTTTATCTAACTAAGTTCATTGGAATCAATTTCACATTAAAATTTGATAAAAAAAATTGTGAATTTTTGAACGTTTTTACTTTACAAACTTGTTTTCAGGTTCCATCGACAAGATTAAATTTTAATTACTTTCTTACAATTAAGTTTTATATATTTAGAAAAATGGATTCCATATTTGGAATTTGAGTTTCTAAATTATGTTGATAGGTCCCTTTTATTTTTTGACATTATAAATAATATCTTTAGTAATTTTTTTATTAACACTATTAAAGGTAAATCAAGTAATTAAAGGTAAATATAATATTATAAATATTATAAAACAATAGTAACACTTTCCCTAATTTTATCGTTTGTGTTTTTATTGAAAAAAAATTTCTTTTGCGAAGATTTTATATCCACTTGGATCCACTTAGAGTTCTTTAACCCTTTAATATTATTTTATTCATATAGAAGTGGATTTTGTTGTACTTTTATTTTTAACTGGTGAAATATTTTTAATATGGGGTTATAAAAGAGATATATTTGACTATAAATAGTATTTCTATAGATAAATTTTTTATATTTACCATGATAATTTATTTTTCATTCTTTGTAAATAGAAAATAATATTGAAGGTTTATACAATAATGATATAGTAATTGTATAATTAATTGGAATGTGAAATAAATGATTCAAAAAATACTAAAATAAATGTAACTTGATATTATTAATTTCATTAAGGAATTTAAAAGATAATATTAAAATTTTAGTGATGTTTTACAATTATTGGGACAAATTTATCTTATACTAAAAATATTTTTAAAAATGCATGTAATGATTTTTTCCAAAATTGACATTATTGAAAATTTAAAGTAAATAAAAGTTTATTAAATTCTATTAATTTTGTTAAAATATTAAATTCAACCATCATATTGGTAAAAGTCATAAAATATCATGAATGACTCGTTTAATGGTATTTTATCATTTTATAGTAATCATATTAACCCTCAAAGTGTATATTACATGATATCACGGTGAGAGTTATAAAGGTTAAATAAGGGTTAAAACAAAAAATAAAGATTAATAAATAGTAAAAACTAATATTATAAAATTATATGGATTTTATTAAACCCAATATAATCATATCTTAGAAATATGACATGTTGGATCGATTTGGAATAGAAAATTAATTTATATTAACTTAACATTTGGAATAATTTCAAGAGTGCCCCTCCCCTATCCTATAAAAATGGCACCCATTCTTTTCATTTCATGACACTTAAAAACATATTTTATTCAACCCTGATCTACCAAAATACCTTCATATAATATCTTACCACATTATGGTGGACTTAATTTAAGAATAACACCCTCCATATAAGTGTTAAGGTGTTAATCAAATGATATCTTCTGAAGAAGTTGTATTGGTTTAATCAAGTATTTAAATTTTATTTATTCTTCCACAAATTTAAAATATTATTCAAATATTTTTAAATAATTTATCCAGTATCCTTAATATAATTATATTTTTTTATTTTAATATAATTACCTAAATTCATCTCCACTTCTATCAAATCAGAAATGAATTAATCATTCTTTTATACAGTGGAACAACATGTCACAAACAGATATAATTCATATTCCATAATTGTCTCTCAAGATTGGTTATAATTGTGGAACTATTTTTTATATATGATATTTGTGACGTATTCATCATTATTAACGAATAATATGTAATTTACATTCTTATCTTTACATACACATAAAAATGATAATGACGTTTGGGCATATGTGTGAACTATCACCTCCATAAAGTGATGTGACTTGTTTTCCAGCCCAAAATCACATGAATGATATATATATGTACATTTAAATTCTTAATAATATATTATTTATATTCTGATCATTTTTTAAATATAAATTAATACTCAACTTCTTTCCATAACGATCATCAAAAAATAAATGTTTTACTCATGTGTATGTACGACTTAACGTCTCTATGATTATAATGATTTTCATTTTTCATACCATACCTAAATGGGTTGATTTAAAAGTATAAAATATGTAGAAAATCTATTATCATTTCTTGAATATTATTATGAAGATAATGGACTAGTGACCACTTTAACTATTAAAATCATACCAAGATCATTTTTGACTCAAGTACTGAATGTCGACAAGACTTATAACTTGAACTAAAATAATTAAGTAAATTTTATAACATGATAATAAGTGATGTAAATGAAATAATAAAAAACCTAAGAATATTAATAATTTAAATAATTAACTTAAACATATTTTCCAGGATAATTAATATTCTACATGATGAGTTGAACTCAAGGTAAGTGACTCTTTAAATAAAACATAATTTTAAATGTTTTTGAGATTTATTCTTATAAATCATTCAATTTAATGTCAATGTTTTCAAACATGTTTTTATGAATATTTTTTATGTACATTAGTTTTTTAAAATGGAAATTTTTTAATTTATTTCAAATGTTTCAATGTGGTATAATACACTTTGATTTAACAATATTTTTTAAAAAATTTCTAAAATTGGTTTTGAAAACGGATTGGTTGATACAATAACTTAAAGTGTTTTCTTATACATGAAAATGAAATTTTTTGATTGAAATATTAAATATTTAAATCTTTTATATGTTAAGATCATATAATGGTACATGGAAATTTGATGGGTGGTTCTGTGATGAACCACTGATACATGGTTATGTTATAACCTCCAATGCATTGGGTATGTAAGTACTTCATATGGCTATTCCATTTTTAATAGTGACATGATGGATGAAAATGTATATAAATATGGATAAATACATGAGGGTGGGGTATTTTATGTTTTATTTTTTTTCATTTTTAACCTTAAAGGAAAAATAGTTTATTAAGGTTAAACTAATCATATTCACAATACCTCTTAAATATTTAAAAGATGGAAAGACTATGCCACTAGGTCTGATGGAAAAACTATCATAATAAAGTAGATTTCTATATGTATTCCACAAGATGTAATTAGAATGTAATAATATTCACAAAAAAAGATTATTTAATCATAGTAAGCATAATAATAATTGTAATCAGAGTGGTTATGATAAATCATAGTTTTAAAAAAGTAATTATTCTATATTAAACTGTATATAATCATATGTAGAGTAAAAAATATTCACAGCATACTACAGTGTAAAATAATTGAATCATATTTAAAGTTATTACTATAAAAAAAATTAAAATATAATGATTAATATAAACAGAATTCACATTTTATTACAATTGCAGTGAAAATAAAGAACATGTATTAAAACAAGTAACTTAATACAATTGTATTTTCCCAAATAGTAGGGTATATAGTACCCTAGGATAAATGTCCCTTGTTTAATACATAAAATAATTTATGTCTTAAACTTAACAGGGTAATCCCTCTATACGATGACTGGTCTATCTCGTTATCCCCACAAGACTTTGATATGACGATTGAATTTTTTTTGTCTTCATATCCCCAAAAGCCCTTGATTTGATGATTTAATTCTTTCTTGCAATCCCCAAATTCCATCAATCAATTATATTATATCTTTTTCTTCTTATCATATGAAGTCATTGATCGTAATCACTACAATATGAAACACACAATAAAAATATAAACTTAAAAATTCTACAAATACAAGGAACAAGATGTTCACTCTTGAAAGCTTCAAAGATCTCATATAGCAGCAAAATCGTCTCCTCCTTCCATCGCACACGCCTAGGGTTTCCTGTCCTTCTAAATTGTCTCCTCCCTCCTTCGGCGTGGCTCGGTGTGGCCCAACGTTTGCTGCCTCTATCTCAGCTCGGCGTCGGAGTGGCCCGGCGACGACACCATGGTGGGTTTTGACTTCATTTTAGAGCTCAGTAAGGGCTCTGTATTTCGCTGGATCACGGCTCGGCATCGGCACGAATCGGTGACGGCTCTGGCGTGGTGGCTCGGCGCCGACTCTAGATATAACGACCCATACATTACATACATGGTTAATACTTCAAAATTTAAGCATACTTATTACAACATATAACAAAACCATGAAAGGATCGTATAGGTATAGTGTCTTTAGAAACTGGGAAACATAAACAACTGGTTCATAAAGCATCTACACTGTCTCCCATTTATTTCATCATATATGTAGTCCCTTTTGGAATATCTTATTTAATAAAATTATTCCTGAACTAGGGAAAGAAAACATATAAAAGGGTGAGCTCAAATGCTCAGTAAGGGTAAACAAAAGAAATATCAATCACATCATATTCATAAGAACATAACATTTTTGAAATCTTAACCTTCAAAAGAGATCATAATTTCATAACATGGGATAAATCATGGTAGTGAAATGTAATATCAATAATCATAACATGAAACATGAAACTTTGTGGCATACACACATAATCATCGAGAATCATTTCTTATTAGTCAAGACTCATTGCCAAGACTATCTTACTGGACAAAGTCCATTTCTGAACCGAGTTCACTCCTCGTTTTAGTCCTGTTTCACTGAACTGGTTTAACCTGCCGTTCCAGCCATGTATATCTCATGACATATAAAATCATTACCCAATTAATTGGAGGGAGATATAGGTCCCACCCATCTCATAATGATAACATTATTATGTGTTCCACAAAATCATAAATCATACATCATTGCATAACCCATGTAATAAAAATGGGATTCTTAAACATCATGACAACATAAAACAATTCATATAAGATAAAGGAATTCATAAAAATAATTCCATCACAACATAATCAAATCAATGTAATAATAGGGATAGAAATAGAACCCTATATTATCTTAGATGGAAAATAATTTTGATAAAACACTTGAACTCCATTCTTGAGGAAAATATCCTTTCTACTTCAAAAACACTTTTCCTTTCTTAACATGTCATACAAATCTAAACTAAAAGAATTTGATTAAAAATAAACTTGAAAACTTGTAAATGAAGATTCTTGGAAATAATTTTTTAAAAATCCATTCATACCGTATAAGTTAAAAAAACATTATTCTCGTACTTTTGTCAGAAAAGTCAAAAAGTACCTCGTACGAAAAATGACAAAATATTCCTTTCATATATTTTACTAAAAACTCACCGAAGGGTAAAATAGGATTTAAACAATTTCATTAGGATATAACTAAAATTACATATTGAGGGAACATGGATGTGGATGATAAAATACACCCCAGTAAATACCAAAATATAAACAATCTCGGATAAAAATGAGATTGTGATATTTTCCCTTACCTCAGGTCTCATATGCTTTGTACGTATCCGAACCTCCTGTATAATGATTTAAATAATGACATTGACTTATTATAGAATCATATTCTTTGTTATTATACCATATATTGTCATATTCTTATCTTCTTATTAGTAATATTTCATTACTACTTGTTATTCGGGTGTTTATTACTTTTTGTTCTTATGCGTGTTTTGTTGAATAAATTCTTATTACTCCTTATAGGATATAGATACATCATTTAAAGAATTATATTAGTGTAATATATATAATATCAATTCATTCAATTCATTTATATAATCATTATTCAATGAAGATCATATAGAACGAGTCGCATCACATCGTGGAGACGGTAGGCCGTACATATGCACGAGTGATGATATCGTTACCATGATTGTGGAATTGTATTGAAGTGTATGTATACTATTTAAGAATCAATATCACTTTACAATAATCATATATAGTTATTCTTTACACCATTATACCCATCCAAGTATGGTGGTGGTGGAAAACAAATTACACCACGGCGTGGAGACGGTATTCCATACGTACGCACGCGCGGTGATTTCATTTTCCGTAGGATGGATAAGAGGTGAAATAGGGTTGTTTCATATTTATAATAACATATCAGTATATGAGGGATACTGATTTTATTACCTCATAATTAAACAACTAAAGAAGAGGGAGTAGAAGAAGAATGGAACATGAAGAAAATGGTAGAAGGTATTACCTCTTTCTCGAAGTGCCTCCTTTAAACTTTCTCTTAAGGCACTAGAGTTGGTATTTTGATAAGACCAATACCTCTAGTAGGTTTCTAAGGTAGTGGGGAAGTGAAATTTGTAGGGTTTGGACGATCTTGAAGTCTCAAATTGGTGTTAGGGAGAGAGGGAGGAGGTTCCCTTTTATAAGGGAGGAGAGGGGCACCTTTGGAAAGTGTGGAAATATTATTTTATTATAAACTAATATTTGGTTTCAAAAGGTCCAAAAATCATTAAAGATGAAAAAAGATGACTCATAGTAGAAATAAAATCATCTAATCAGAATTGGACAAGTTTTGGAAAATATTTTAATCATTATAATCTAATTTATTTAAATCAATTATTAATGAGGTAAATACTTCATCATTATTGTGTCATAAATAATTTACTTTATTTGGTGTCTAAAATTTTTAAAGAAAAATATAATTATGTAGTAAATATCTTTATCTATCCAATGAATATTTATAGTCGAAAATATAATTTATATAACCCCTTATAAAAATTAATTACTAAAATATTTTTGTTAATGTCAATTTTGTCTTTACATTAAATTAATTAATCCAAATTGTCATTGTCACTACCAAGTGGCTCAATGGGGTCCCAAAATTGACCCAAGGATGCCCATGGTCGGACACTACTCATCCAATAAGATTAGGACAAGTGTTAAGGTAATTTTGAATTATTATAATATTCTTTTAACCTTGAATTACCCTATTTACCTTTAACCGTAGTAAATAAAAAATTACCATAGTTACTATTCATAATATCAAAAAAAAGTAACCTATTAACATAATTTGGACCCACTGATTCCAAATATGGAATCCATTTTTCAAAATTCAAAACACAGAAGTTGCATTAATTAATTTAAAATTAATCCCGTTGTTAAGCAAACGGGTTTTAAAAGTTAAAACATTGCCAAAGATTGAAATGTTTTTACCTATGAATTCAATGTAAAATTAATGCTAATGACATACATTATATTAAATGGTAAAAATATATTCTATTTATACTTTAAAAACATTAAATATAATAATTTACCCACATAAAGTATTGCGATGAAAAAAGTTGTTCTTAATTAAAATATAGCGTGTTTTTACTATTCATTAAAATATGAAAGTTATCAGAATAATATGAAAAATTTATCCAAAGTAAATTTTTATATCTTGATTCTAAATAAGAATTTTATTTTGTCAAATTGAACTTATAAACTTTTCAAAAACTAAATTTAATGTGGGTGCGCCATCAAAAGGTGGTAAAACTTCATTCTTTGAAAAATACTTCTTTTATCCAAAAAACTGATTTTGTTTTCATACCTCATTATAGAAAATGTATAAGATGAATTAAAATGTTATAAAATTCAAAATTCAGTTAATACTATTCATAACGGCTAATATTATAATATATCGTTGTTTAGTGAAACTCGGTTATTGCATACGACGCAAGCTATCGAGGAAGGCCGCGGTTGCGTGTAATGTAAGCCAAGCTAGTGTTGTGTGTAGTGAAAGATTCCTTTGATGATTTATATACCATATGAACAAAATATTTCTCATAAAACTCTCGGGTGTTACATTCTACCCCCCTTAAAAGGAATTTCACCCTCGAAATTCGTCACTTCATAACAAACAGATGAGGATACCTCTCCCTCATCATATCCTCAAGTTCCCATGTAGCTTCTTCTAATTGGTGGTTCCTCCCTAAAACTTTCACCAAGCGAGTGATCTTGTTCCATAGGACTTTTTCACTACGATCTAGAATCTCTATCGGCTGTTCTTCATAAGAAAGATCTTGTTCCAGCGGTACGACTTCTGAGCTGAGTACCTGTGAAGGATCATGTATGTACTTTCTCAGAAGAGATAAATATAACACATCGTGAACTTGAGAGAGATTTGGTGGAAGCGCCAATCAGTAAGCTACCTTCCCAATACGATCCATAATTTTAAAAGGACCGATATATCTAGGGCTCAACTTTCCCTTCTTTCCAAATCTCATTACTCTCTTCCAAAGAGATATTCGTAAGAACACTTTATCACCCACTTCAAACTCTAGGTGTTTTCTTCAGTTATCGGCATAACTTTTTTGTCAACTCTGAGCTGCTCTTATGTGTTGTTGAATAGATCTGACCTTTTCTGCCATCTCATCAACAAGATCAGGTCCTAATAGCTTTCTTTCCCCAACTTCATCCCTGCAAGTTAGAGTCCTTAATTTCCTTCCATAGAGAGCTTCATAAGGAGTCATCTGAATACTGGGGTGAAAGCTATTATTATAAGAAAATCACACCAAAGATATGTGTTGTTCCCAACCACCTTTGAAATCCATAGAGAAAGCTCTAAACATATCTTCTAGAGTTTTAATTGTCCTCTCAGACTGACCGTCTGTCTGAGGATGATAAGCAGTGCTGAAAATCAACTCTGTATCTAGAGTATGCTGAAGACTTCGCCAGAACATTGAGGTAAACCTCGGATCCCGATCAGATATAATAGAAAGTGGTACTCCATGAAATCTTACCACTTCCTTTACATATATCCTAGCAAGATGATCTAGAGAGAAATACTCTCTAATAAAAATGAAGTGTACAGACTTTGTAAGACGATCAACTATGACCCAGATAGCATTATTGCCTTTGGATGTTTTAGGAAGTCCACTGAGAAAGTACATAGTGTTGTTTTCCCATTTCCATTCAGGTATGGGTAATGGTTGTAACATCCCCTTAGAATTCTGTCTCTCAACTTTAACATGCTTAAAAAACAAGTATCGAGAGACATATTCAGCAACATCTCTTTTCATGCCATCCCACCAGAAGTACTCATTCAGGTCCCTATACATCTTCATGATTCTAGGATGAAAAGAGAATGATGAACTATGAGCCTTATCCAGCATCACCTTCTTTAATTCGGGGATGGGAGGAACACAAACCCTATTCTTGAACATTATTATCCCATCACAATCAAGGTTGAATTCAGGAACATTTCTCACCTTATTTTGTAACTCGGCATCTTCTTTCTGTGCCTCTTTAATCTTCACATGTATAGATGGTTGAACATTCATTTGAGAAAGATACGATTTTCCCCTTTCATTATAATTCCAAGATACATCCTTTGTAAATCCATAAATATTAGATCTTTTGTGATCCTCATCATGGATAAGCTAGCATGTTCTTGTTGACTTAATGCATCTTCCACCTTGTTTGCTTTCCCAAGGTGGTAATGAATTGAGCAGTCGTAATCCTTAATCAGATACAACCATCTTCTTTGGCGCATATTCAGCTCATTTTGTGTGAAAATATACTTTAAAATTTTATGATTAGTATAAATGTCCCACTTTTTTCCATAAAGATAATGCCTCCAAATCTTTAATGCAAAAATTACCACAGCTAACTCCAAATCATGAGTTGGGTAATTTTTATCATGGATTTTCAAATATCGTGAGGCATAAGCTATCACCATATCATTTTACATGAGAAAACATCCCAGTCCCTTCTTGGATGCATCAATATAGATCACAAACCTTTCTCCACTGCAAGGTAGTGTGAGCACAGGTGCACTGGCTAACCTTCTTTTTAGCTCTTTTAAATTTTCTTCACATTCCTCCATCCAAAAAAACTTAACTCCTTTTCGAGTTAACTTGGTGAGTGGGTTAGATAACCATGAAAAATCTTTCACAAAACGTCGGTAATATCCAGCCAAACCAATAAAACTTCAGATCTCAGTTACTGTTGTTCGTCTCGACCATCTTTCGATAACCTCTGTTTTTGCTGGATCCACAGATATCCCCTCTTTTGAGATTATGTGACCCAAAAATACAACTTTTTGAAGCCAAAATTCACACTTGGTAAATTGGGCATAAAGCTTCTCCTTTCTTAGGGTCTTTAATACAATTCTCAATTGATCTTCATGTTCTTCCTTGTTATTTGAATAGAAAAGAATATCTTCTATAAAGACTACCACAAACTGATCAAGATAGTCTCTAAAGACTATATTAATTAGATCCATGAAGATAGCAGGGGCATTAGTAAGACCAAATGGAATCACTATAAATTTATAGTGTCCATACATTGTACGAAAATCCGTATTTGGTATATCCTCCCTTTTGACCCTTAATTGATGATACCCAAAATGAAGATCAATCTTGGAAATGTATTGAACTCCGCGTAGTTGGTCAAATAGATCATCAATGCATGAGAGAGGATATTTGTTCTTGACAGTGATCTTGTTACGTTCTCGATAATCAATGTAGAGTCTCATTGATCCATCTTTCTTCTTAACAAACAGAACAGGTGCTCTCCAAGGTGACGCACTAGGGCGTATGAATCCTTTATAAATATTCTCTTGGAGTTGCTTCTTCAATTACTGCAACTTAATTGGGGCCATTCTATAAGGTGCCTTTGAAATAGGCAAAGCACCCGGTACGAGTTCTATTGAAAACTCAAGTTCACGATTTGGTGGAAGACCTGGCAATTCCTCCAGAAAGACATCGTCAAACTCCTGTACAATGGGCATATTCTTAATCACGAGTTTTTCACCAACCATTTGAGATAAATAACCTTCATTTAGTGGAATCAAGACCCATAAGATGGAGGAAATTTCCACTGGAAGGTTATGTTCATCCTTGCATCGATAGACGATCATAGATTGATTAGGAATATGAAATGTGACTTCCCTTATTTGGAAATTGATATGAGATCCAAATAAATAAAGCCAATCCATTCCAAGATTCACATCAAATTACACTATAGGAAGGATCACAAGATTTGCAGGAATCAATTTCCTACAAACTTCAATTGGAGAAGAATTATAAACTGTTGATGCGACCGTTGTGCCATTAGGAGTTGTCACAGCCAACTCAACATCTAATTGTTGAGGTAATACGGTGATACCCAATGAAAATTCTTCAGAAATAAAAGAGTGGGTAGATCCAGAATCAAATAAAACATTTTCTACTTTAGATTGGATAGTAAGTGTACCTCTCACCACTTCGTTGTCGTACTCCACATCGCCGATAGTAATTGCATGTGACTTTCCTTTTTCTTTGGCCTTAAGAGTTTGTTGACGTCGATCATCATCATCAACCCTTGGATTTGGGCATTGATTGGCATAATTCCCCATCTCCTTGCACTTGAAACATTGAAGTGTAGTAGGTTCATTCTGTGTATCCCTTCCTTTGTTTGCATCATTAGACATCTTCTTCCCATTATTTCGGCATTCAATTTCCCGATGACCTTCTTTTCCACACTTATAACATTTGCTTGTCCCCTTAAGACAATTTCCTCCATGTTTCTTTCCACACTTTGAGCATAAGGGAAAACTCATCTTCTTTTCAGTGTGGTCTTTAGATTTTCCTTTGAATTCCATTTTCCTCTTCTTATCAAACCCATGTGACTGATGGGTTACACCAATCTCCATATCAACCTTGAGATCACATCGAACAATTTCCTCATAGCTATTGAAGTCCCTCATGGCTAACACCCTTCAAAGACTTGGTTTTAAGCCACTAAAGAATCGATCGATCTTACTCTCAAGTTGGATAATAATTCTGGAATCATACCTTGAAAGTCTTGTAAAATTTGCTTCGTAGGTACCAACAGATTCATCATCCTTTTGTTTTAGTTCAAGAAACTCCTTCTCCATTTTTGTTCGAAGAATACGAGAGAAATACTTATTGAAAAATAAGTTCTTGAACTTGTCCCATTCCATGGACTCAATTTCATCCCTTTGCCTCGTATTCTTAATAATATTCCACCATTGATCAGAATCACCTTCCAAACGATACACTTATAAGATGAATTTATCATGTTCAGAACATTGAAGAACTGAAAATATCTTTTCAGTGGTACTGATCCATTGTTCAGCCACTAATGGATCAGAATACCCGCTGAATGAAGGTGGACGATGCCTCATGAAGGATTCGACAGAATGTTGCTCCTTCCTTTTCTCATTTGGTAGTCCAGCATGGTTTCTAGATTGAGAAAGTTGTGTGAGCATGGATACAAGATTTTGCATTCATGCTCCCATAACGTTTGGTTGCTCAGGGGGACAATCATTGCATTGCCCGTTTCATTATGCATTAACACAGTTTCTTCGGGTTCCAGCCATTGACTAAAACCAAGAAGAATAGTGTGAGAAACACTAATTATAATAGGAAAACCACATAATAAAGAATAAAATCTCACACTTAAGTTCTTATCATAGGTTGTTCATGTCCATTTCTAAAACATTAATATTGTGTTCTATTCTTAGACATATCCTTAGGTTAACTACTAAGGCTTTCACATCCTAGTTTTCAAAAGTTGATTATACCTTTCCTCTGATACCAACTATAACGACCCATACATTACATACATGGTTAATACCTCAAAATTGAAGCATAATTATTACAACATATAACCAAAACATGAAAGGACCGTATAGGTATAGTGTCTTTAGAAACTGGGGAACATAAACAACTGGTTCATAAAGCATCTACATTGTCTCCCATTTATTTCATCATATCTATAGTCCCTTTTGTAATATCTTACTTAATAACCTTCTTCCTGACCTGGGGAAAGAAAACATACAAAAGGCTGAGCTCAAATGCTCAGTAAGGGTAAACAAAAGAAATATCAATCATATCATATTCATAAGAACATAACATTTTTGAAATCTTAACATTCAAAAGAGATCATAATTTCATAACATGGGATAAATCATGGTAGTGAAATGTAATCCCAATAATCATAACATGAAACATGAAACTTTTTGGTATACACACATAATCATAGAGAATCATTTTTATAAGTCAAGACTCATTTCCAAGACTATCTTAGTGGACAAAGTCCATTTCTGAACCGAGTTCACTCCTCATTTCAGTCCTGTTTCACTGAATCGATTTAACCTTCCGTTCCAGCCATGTCTATCTCATGAGATATAAAATATTTACCCAATTCATTGGAGGGAGATATAGGTCCCACCAATCTCATAATGATACCATTATTATGTGTGCCACAGAATCATAAAGCATACATCATTGCATAACCCATGTAATAAAAATGGGATTCTTGAACATCGTGACATCATAAAACAATTCATATAAGATAAAGGAATTCATAAAATTAATTCCATCACAACATAATCAAATCAATGTAATAATAGGGATAGAAACATAACCCTAAATTATCTTATATGGAAAATAATTTTGATAAAACACTTGAACTTCATTCTTGAGGAAAATATCCTTTCTACTTCAAAAACACTTTTACTTTCTTAACATGTCAGAGAATTATAAACTAAAAGAATTTGATTAAAAATAAACTTGAAAACTTGTAAAGTAAGCTTCTTGTAAATAATGTTTTAAAAATCCATTCATGCCATATAAGTTAAAAAAAACATTCTTCTCGTACTTTTGTCAGAAAAGTCAAAAAGTACCTCGTACGAAAAACGACAAAAGTTTCCTTTCATATCTTTTACTAAAAACTCTCTGAAGGGTAAAATTGGTTTTAAACAATTGAAGTAGGATATAAATAATATTACATATTGAGGGAACATGAATGTGGATGATAAAATACACCCCAGTAAATACCAAAGTATAAACAATCTCAGATAAAAATGAGATTGGGATATTTTCCCTTACCTCAGGTCTGATATGCTTTGTACGTGTTTGAAACTCCTGTATAATGATTTAAATAAAGTCATTGACTTATTATAGAATCATATTCATTGTTATGATACCATATATTGTCATATTCTTAGCTTCTTATTAGTAATATTTCATTACTACTTGTTATTTGGGTGTTTATTACTTTTTGTTCTTATGCGTGTTTGGTTGAATAAATTCTTATTACTCTTTATAGGATATAGATAAATCATTTACAGAATGATATTAGTGTAATATATATCATATTCATTCATTCAATTCATTTATATAATCATTATTCAATGAAGATCATATAGAACGAGTCGCATCACATCGTGGAGACGGTAGGCCGTACGTACGCACGAGCGATGATATCGTTCCCATGATCGTGGAATTGTATTGAAGTGTATGTATACTATTTCAGAATCAATATCACTTTACAATAATAATATATAGTTATATTTACACCATTATACCCATCCAAGTAAGGTGGTGGTGGAAAACAGATTACACCACGGCGTGGAGACGGTATTCCGTACGTACGCACGCGCGGTGATTTCCTTTTCCATAGGATGGATAAGAGGTGAAATAGGGTTGTTTAATATTTATAATAACATATCAGTATATGATGGATACTGATGTTATTTCCTCATAATGAAACAACTAAAGAAGAGGGAGTATAAGAAGAATGGGACTTGAAGAAAATGGTAGAAGGTATTACCTCTTTCTCGAAGTGCCTCCTTTAAACTTTCTCTTAAGGCACTAGAGATGGTCTTTTGATAAGACCAATACATCTAATAGGTTTCTAAGGAAGTGGGGAAGTGAAATGGTCAGGGTTTGGCCGAGCGGGAAGGCTCAAATTGGTGTGAGGAAGAGATGGAGGAGGTGCCCTTTAATAAGGGAGGAGAGGGGCACCTTTGGAAAGTGTGGAAATATTATTTTATTATAAACATATCTTCGGTTTAAAAAGGTCCAAATATCATTAATGATTAAGATAAGATGACTCATAGTTGAAATAAAATCATCCAATCATAATTGGACATGTTTTGGAAAATATTTTAATCATTATAATCTTATTTATTTAAATCATTTATTAATGAGGTAAATACTTCATCATTATTGTGTCATAAATAATTTAATTTATTTGGTGTCTAAAAATTATAAAAAAAATATAATTATGTAGGAAATCTTTTTATATTTCCATTGAATATTTATAGTCGAAAATATAATTTATATAACCCCTTATAAAAAAATTACTAAAAGATTTTTGTTAATGTCAATTTTGTCTTTACATTAAATTAATTAATCCAAATTGTCATTGTCACTACCAAGTGGCTCAATGAGGTCCCAAAATAGACCCAAGGATGCCCATGGTCGGCCACTACTCATCCAATAAGTTTAGGACAAGTGTCAAGGTAATTTTTAATTATTATAATATTCTTTTAACCTTGAATTACCCTATTTACCTTTAACCGTAGTAAATAAAAAATTACCATACTTACTCTTCATAATATAAAAATAAATAAAAGTAACCTATTAACATAATTTGGACCCAATGATTCCAAATATGGAATAAATTTTTTAAAATACAAAACACAGAAGTTGCAGTAATTAATTTAAAATTAATCTCGTTGTTAAGCAAACAAGTTTTAAAAGGTAAAACATTGCCAAAGATTGAAATGTTTTTACCTATGAATTGAATGTAAAATTAATGATAATGACATAAATTATATTAAATGGTAAAAATATATTCTATTTAAACTTTAAAAACATTCAATATCATAAATTAACCATATAAATAATTTCGATGAAAAAAGTTGTTTTTAATTAAAATATAGCGTGTTTTTACTATGCATTAAAATATAAAAGTTATCAGAATAATATGAAAAAATTATCCAAAGTAAATTTTTATATCTTGATTCTAAAGAAGAATTTTATTTTGTCAAATTGAACTTATAAACTTGTCCAAAACTAGATTTAATGTGGTTGCACCATCAAAAGGCGGTAAAACGACATTTTTTGAAAAATACTTCTTTTATCCAAAAAACTGGTTTTGTTTTCATACCTCATTATAGAAAATGTATAAGATGAATTAAAATGTTATAAAATTAAAAATTCAGTTAATACTATTCATAACGGATAATATTATAATATATCATTGTTTAGTGAAACTCGGTTATTGCGTACGATGTAAGCTATCGAGGAAGGTCGCGGTTGCGTGTAAAGCAAGCCAATCTAGTGTTGTGTGTAGTGAAAGATTCCTTTGATGATTTATATAACATAAAAACAAAATATTTCTCATAAAAGTCTCGGGTGTCACACTAGAGTATCCTGGACGGGGGAGGTATTTTCGGATTTTCGGTTTCTGGATTTCGATCGTGGTTTTTTGTTTTGGAAGGGTGGATAATGGTATCGATGTGTTGTTGGTGTCGATGGGATCTTGGCCCTACACATGGTCTCCCTCTCTTCTGATGCTGTCGTGGGTGCGTTGCGGCTTCGCGCACCATGGAGCGCCTCTTCGGGTTCCTTCTACGGCGGATTTGGAGGGAGTCAAGGGTTGAGGAGGTGTTTTTGTCCGGCGTCAGTCCGACATTTGGGTTATTGCTGAAGGTAGGGCATGGAGACTTTTCCTGCCAGCATTGAAGGATCTGTTTTATTGCTTTGTTTAGGAGTTCAGTGAAGGTTATGTGGGATGGTGATGATTTTTGGCTATTTCGGTTTGTTTGAATTTGCACTGTTGTGGATTGGTTTTCTAGTTGTGATGAATTTTTCGATAATATTTCTCTTAATGGCCCTGAGATCCGGTTGAAGGTACTTGGAAACAATACCACCTTTAAAAAGCTACCCCAGATAAAGTTCAGAGTAGGGAGTTTTCACCCGACCATGACTATCCGGATTTGGACGTTTGAGAGGGTTTGGATTTTTTATATTGGTTCCAAACCTGTGCATCTTTTCACAGGAGCAGTGATGGAAAAGTGGAATCTGGTATTCAAGTTTTTAATGTTGGGAAGGGGATTTTCTTTGTTGAGTTGAATTGGTTTTTTTTGCCTTGGAATTGGATTGTCAGGGCATAGTGTGAGTCTTTTAGTCTGTGATGTCATGTCGGGTTCCCCCACCCTTTGGGGTTTATGATAATAATAAAAAATTAATTTTCAGTTAGTCATTGTGAAAAGGTCATTCCAATACAATAGAAGATTGTTTTCCGTACTCATAATTAATCGGTTAGTAAATTATATTGAATTTATTATAGGATACTAGTATAATATTCTACATGAGTATGATTTTGATGCTCATCAGCATCGATGTCAAGTCTGATTTAAACATATTGGCCTTACGATTGATTATTAAAATGTATTTAAATCTAATTTAATAATTGTGAATCTGAGTATAACATGATCTACACTAAATATGATAGTTTTAATGAATAATGTATGTTTAGATTCATTAATACATTAAAACTAATTCTACATATGGTTAAATACATATGTTTTCTATAAAATCATCCTAAAAATACTTTAGAAATAGAAGAGTTAGTATTTACAAAAAATTTTGTGATTTCCAAAACAAAAGGAATAGAACAGTCCTAAATAATGTTTTTACTCAACAATATTCCCCTTTTTGGAAAGAACAATCCTCAAGAATTAAATGTAAAACAAATTTCAAATATTTAATTCCATTATTATTTTTGAGAACTTCCATAATTATAATTAAACATTTGTACTTATCTCCTCTTGAGTTTATATCTCAGTAGAATACAATAGTGAATATGACTAACTCCCCTTTTGTATAAGAAATCCACTAAGTATTGTATTTTACTCGTTAAGAAATTTTCTCCACCTTTCTAAGATCATCTCCACATTATTATAGAATTCTCCCTCTTTGTATAAATTTATCCCTTTTTTATTTTCAAAAATGAATAGAGAAAATTATTGGAATACATAAAAAGGGTTAGAGAAATAATCTATACCAAAAATTAATGTACAACATCATCTAAAATAAATAAAATAAAATTCAACCAATAAGAATTCGATGATATTAAAAAAATAATGTAAATGAAAAGTTTTTATTTAAATTTCAATCAATAAAAATACAAAAAAAGTTTTATCAAATCTATCTTTCGTCAAAATTAAATATCTGATGATTGTTTTAATCTTTTTAAATTCTTTTATGTCTTCTTCAACCATTTCCATCAAGTCCTCACGCGTTTTTTTTTTGTTTTCCAGTTCTTGAATCCTTTCCTCCTAGATCTAAAACTAATAATCTTAATTAATTATCTTTTCATTTTGAGATTTAATCATTTCATCAAAAAGTTTATTCAGATATTCTGGGGCTTTGTTTCTTTCTAAGAAAACAACACTATGATTCTTCAAAGAAATACCGTCATATATATACAACTTTAATGTAGAAATATCTTTGAGTATAAACTTTTTTCTTTCTTGTAAATATGATATTTCTTGAGTCTGATTCTCAGATGTTCTAAAAATTGTTTCAAGATATTTAACCCTGGTCATGATATCCTTTTCAAGATCACATAAAAAAACTAATTTCATTCAATGAAATTTAAAATTTCCCAAAATTTTCATCATGAATATTGATTTATTCATTAATATCTCAACCCCATTTCAAAACATTATTACAACACTTTTTGTAAGAGTCATCATTTATTTTAAACACTTTAAAATTTAATTCAATCCTTATAAGTATATATATCATAAATTTTAATGAATATGAATATTTTTATTGGTTCTTAACAACTAAGTAAGCCTTTTTATATCCTTGGAAAATAAGGTATTTTTTATCTAATTTGATCAAATTATGACAAATGCAATCAAGACCATGGGTAGTGATTGTTTTAAAAGATTCTATTTCTGAATGATTGGTTCATTTTCTAGTTCTGATATCTTTTTATACTGATTTTATATTCTCTTTCATTGAAATAGGTTTCTCTTTCATTTAATCATCATTATTTACATCAAAGAATTCAAATTCATTAATAGAACCCTTTTTACTTCCTTGATCATTCTTGATTTGAGCTTGTTCACATCTCTTCGATGGAGATAAATCTTCTCAAAATGATTGAGGATTTTATTTTCCTTGAGTAATAGACTTATCATTATGATTTATCAAAGAATATAATTATTTTGAAGTTGATTTAGGGGTCCTTAAACAGAGTTTCTCATATAAATGGCCTTATTTATCAATAATTTTTCATTATCATTATTCATGATACCTTTTATCATTATAATTTTCATCCTTATCTTCTTCGTCTTCTTCTTATTCATCATCTTCATATTTATCTCCTTACCATTCTTCAATATCTTCTTGTAGATATTTTATTTTTTTATTATAATTTGATTTTCAACACCTTTAGAGAAATTCCACATATCATTAATAAACTCTTCATGTAGTTGAGATTCTGATCTAAAATAAAATTTTCAAACTGTAACCGATTATTTATCAATATCTACTTACATTCCTTTGGATACGATTGAGGGGGTATCATCAGGAATAATGGATATTTCATGAAAAGGAAATATGGACTTCGGAATTGGTAAAACAATATTTTTAGAATCTGATTCTACACTATTCATCAATCTATAAATAATTGTGTTTCGGATTTCTTTTTCTCTTGTTTCATTTCAATTGATTGTTTTTAAAAAACTTCCTCACCATGAATTCTTACATAAAAATATTCAGATGTTTCTAGTCCATATTTGTTCTCTCCTATTTTTCTTTTAAACTTCTTTGTTCTCTATTTTTGAGCTAATGCATCAAAAACATTATTTCGATTATATTATTTCTTTATTAAAGAATTTGAATATGCCTTTGTTTTCTTAAAATCTTTATTAGTTTTATTTATTGAAGATGGTTATGCCTCCGATATAGAAAAATGAGTACTCTTGAGAAACAGTTTGATTTTGGATAAGAAACATACTTCATTCTACGAATTTTACCATCACTAAATAACATTATCTTTTCCCTAAGAGGTTTAGACTTGATTGAAATATAGAAATGCCTCATTCTCTTTTCAATCATCTTAATAATCAATATGGGAACATTATAATTTGAGACTTAATATACATAGAATTTATGTTTTTGATAGTTGTACAATAAATCATGTAATATTGATCTTCCTCATGTTGATAAGGTATTCCAAAATTAAAACATCAGATACATTGAGATTATCTCTATCCCACTTTCTCGGAATGAGAAATCCATACATCAAAGTAAATAACACTCTATGATCTAGAATTAATTGAGTAAATTTTCTTGGATCTTTATCTAGAACATTTCTAAATTAATTTTTATCTATTTTTATTACAAAAGCTCCTTTTGAATCTGGTAACTTTTGAGATTATAGAAAATAATCCCCTTCATCTGAAATACCCAAAAAACAGGTAGAAACTTTGGGATAAATCATATAATATTTCTTGTATATATGAAAAAGAAAACATTTCCATTCCATTTTCTTTAAATAAACTTATAAAGTCATAAAAATTTATAACAGAATTCATATAAATTAAATCATAATAAGGAATTGATTGTTCAAAAAATAAGGATTCCCAACCTTGAAACTCAATAATTTTTCTTAAATAGAAATAAAAATTTTCATAAAATGATCATGTAACTAACTTCTCCTGAAATAAAAACCACTTAATGTAATCCTTCAATAGAGCCATTATATTTGGACAATAAATTGAGGATTCATACTTGAAGAAAGAAATAAAAATTTGTGTTTTTAGTGTGGATGAACTTTAAGGAGAAAATATGAAATATCCAATGTGGGACATGTTACGGTCCCCTTTATATAGCAGATTGAATGTGATCGTTTAGATTCCAAACATATCTGATACATTAAATTTCATCCCTTTTATATAGGAGTTTTAATATTTACTAAAGAAGTATTTTAAAAATAATTTTGACACATGAGGTTTTATAAAATATTTTATCATATTGGGTGAATATGATGAATTGAAAACATTTTTTATCATATTGGGTGAATATGATTAAGAAAAATTGAAAAAATTACAATATAAAAAACATGGATAAAATATTCATAATGAAATAGTTATAACGTATAAAAAATGAGGAATATTTTTTTCATCAAATCATTGATATTGTGACTTGTTCTTTATTGTTTTATAAAATATTATGATAGTGGAAGAAAAATTAAATACAATATATTTAGAAATAAAGAATCAGATAAAAAAAAGTTTGAATGGAAAACATGAGAATTGAAGATTTTTAAATTTTATATAAATATAATATATTTTTCAAATCCTATTAAAAATTAAAATCCTATTATTTTTCAAATTCAAAAATATTTTCCAGATCTGATTTTTAAACAAACATGAGTCTGAAAGACTCACAATGATTTTTTTAGAAAATTAAAATTGAGAAAAACTAAAAAATTTGTAAAAATAAATCAAATATACTACCCATATAAAAATGAGTAATTTAATGTAAGGATATTGTTTAAAAAATAATTATAAATGAAGGATTACTTTATATTGATCATTCCATTATTTTATTTAATTCCTTAAAATAAATTATATTTTAATGGTTTTGTAAAAATATCAGCAAGTTATTGTTATGTTTTGATGAATTGTAAAATTATATCTACTTTCTATGTTTGATCCTTAAAAAACTAATGCCTAATGTTTATGTGTTTCAAATTAGAGTGATGTGCATGATTTTTACTTATGGAAATGGAACTAGTGTTATCACATAGTATTTGATTTTTTTTTGAAACCCATACCATAATAATTGAGTGTGTGTTGAATCCAAAATACTTGATCACAACAACTACTTACTACCACATATTTAGCATTAGTAGTAGAAGGTGAAAATGTGTATTATTTTTAAAAGTCCAAGTAACTAAGTAATATCATAAGAAATGAAATGTTCTAGAAGAACTTTTACTCCGTATTCTACAACCAAAAAAGTCAGCAACTAAATTATTTTTAACTCATAATCATTTAAAAAAATAGAAAATTCATAGATCCATATTTACCTTTAGATAAATAAATATTAATATTACATCTTTTAAATTGGATTATTTTTTATTTTCTTGATACCTTTCACATAAGCACACTAAAAACATTATGTTTAGGTGACTAACAGTTATGTATTGTAAACATCATGTCATTCCTCTGAAAATAGATTGATCAATTGGTTGCACAAAATTATAAATATCAACTATATCTGAGGTATTAATTAAGGTACTAATACTTTTAGTATTTTGTATCCATAATTTTTAAGAATATATTTTATAAACATATGTTGAGATATGTAAGTACCTTCTAGTGTTTGAGAAAATTAAAGACATAAAAATGTGTTCACTAACCTATAATACTCATTTCAAACTCATATGTCTTAAGATCCACAAAGGGATATATTGATGTTTTTTTATTTGATCCTAATATAATATAATAAAAATATATTTCAACAACCAAAATGTTTTTTCTACATTCTTTATAAAAATAGTTGGATCAGAAGTTCCCTTAGCATAGTTTTTTTTGTAACAAAAATCATGTTAATCTATGATACCATTCTCTATGGGATTCTTTAAGTCCATATAAAGATTTTTCAAGTTTAAAAACATATTCAGGATGTTTTGAATCATCAAAACTAGTTTTAGTTCAAAATAAAATTCTTATTGTACATATCCATTATGTAAATCACACTTTACATCTATTTGAAATAATATGAAATTGAATAATGCTTCAAAGGCTAATAGAATTAGAATAGATTTAAATGTACCTATCAGTGCATAAGTTTATTCATAATATATTCCTCATTTTTGATTATAAACATTAGTACAAAGTCTTACTTTATTTATAATGATAATTCCCTTCTCATCACATTTGTTTATGAGATCCCATGTACACCAACTAATAAAGTTTCTTTTTGTATTTCTACCAAGGTCCATACTTTATTACTTTAAAATTTATTTATTTTATATTTCATTTCTTTTATAAAAAACCCATCACCTAAATCCTCATTATGATTTTTAGGTTCAAATTGGGATAGGAAAGAATGATGTTCAACATCATTCCTTAAAGAACATCTAGTATTAACTGGTTGATTCACATCACCAATGATACTATCACTAGGATGATTCCAATGAAAACACTGACTTGGATTTGGTAAAACCTATTCACAAACATAAGGTAGAAATTATTCCTGATTAAATACTTTAGAAACAATTTCTTGAGTATTTTCTTATAAGAATAATAATCTATCAAATATTGAAAATTAGTTTTGGGAAAGACATCTGATGATATTGGTTGGGTTTGTTTTAAAAAAAGGTGGATCTATTTCAAAAAAAGTTCATATGTATTGTTTCTTCAATAGTAGGAAATTTTTTATTGAAAACTATATAAGTCTTAGAAGTATTGTAAAAATCTAAGAATATACCTTCATAAAATTTGGGTATGAATTTGGGTAAATCATATTTCGTATTCAGTATCAATAATTTCCATAAAAATACTATGAATTATAAAACTTTTGATTTTTGGTTTTCCCATAACTCATACTATATTTAATTAAAAAAAGGCCTAATTAAAACACAATTTATAGTATATAAATAAGTACATATAGTATTATCCTAAAAATTTAACGATTCAGTATTCACTCAACATGGTTATTTTTATTTCGGGAAGAATATGATTTCTTCTTTCAACAACACCATTTTGTTGTATAGTTCTAGGGGCTTAGAGGATATGTCTAATTCCTTTTTACTATAAAAAAACTTCAAAATCATAATTCTCCAAACCTCTACTATGTCACTATGAATATTTATAAAGGGAATGATATTCTTATTTTTCATGTTGGATATGATTTTTTTGAAATGATAAAAGGCTTCAGATTTCCTTTCTTGAAAATAAACCCATGTATATCTAGTGTAATCATAAACTAAAAAATATATATAGTACATGCCTCAATTACTTCCAGTTTGTGTAGGATAAAAAAGATCCATGTTCACTAACTATAAAGAATCAGATGTTGAGACATCAACAATAGATTTAAATCTCAAATTATGTTTCTTTCCACATGGACAAAGGTCAAAAACAAATTAGAATAAAATCTATTTTCCAGTAAATCCTTAACATGTATTTTTTTATTCAACATCCACATGTTTCTATGGAATGTTTCATAAACTTATATGCTATAGAAAATATTGATCCTAAATTTTACTAAAGTAAGGTAATTCATGTCTCCTAATATCTTTTATGTTTTGTGTGTATACATTCTCATGCCAACGAGAAGAAAGAATGAATTTATCCTTGGAATTGTGTACTATGTTTTTGTTATTTGAAAAATTCAAATGGTAAAGCTCACCACATAATTGAATTATTCTTATATGTTTTTTCTTAAAACCTTTAGAAAACAAAAAATAATAATTAATGTTATACCTAGAAGAACAGTATTACATATACCAATAATTTATACATGAGCATTATCTCTAAAGGTAACTTTCCCACATTTCATCTTGATACTATTTTCGAGGAAATATTTGTGTTCCATCATATTTCTAGAACACCCACTATCCATAGAACATGTATTTTTGTGTTGGTATTTTCTTTCTTTTCTTGAAAATAAAAACATTTATACTTTCAGAATCCAAACCTTCTTATGTTCGGAAATGGTAGAAAAAAATATTTTATGAATAAAAATTTGTTTTGAAAAATGAGATTTATGGAACCCTATATAATAATATTTATTTAAATAACAATTCTTTCCCCAATTTCCTCCTCTTTAATTTTTTTAAAAAATGGGGAATTTTTAGGAACATGTTCTATTATTAAAAAGAGGTGTTCAGTGAGTATATCCCATCCTTAAACAAGTACCATTTGGGGGAATTTTATTATACATTTTACCAAAAAAAATTCATTTATTAATGTTTAATAAATGTTTTTCTAGCGAATAAATTTTAGATTTTATTATTACAACTAAATTTGTATCCACATCTATATTAGTTTTGTAATTTAATTTATCAAATCCATATTTCAAAATATCATATTTAAAAATAAATTTTCAAAATAATAATAAATAATTTTTTAAAAAATTTCATTTATCAAGATCCTTTGATCGATCCAATATTTAATTTGTAAAATATCAGTTTTTGAATTATCTTTTATAATAATTTAATTAGCCTTATCATGTTATTAAATAGTTTATAATTTTCAATCTAGAAATGTTTTTAAAAGAGGAGAACTTATTCAAAATGAGGGTAAAGTAATATCATCACTGGTTAAGGAGGATTATTCATTCTAAGATGTATAATTCTTTTCATCAGGATAATTATCATTTAAGTTCATATTGGATAAAGAATCACCTATGTGTACCTTATAAATTAAACATTGATTTTTAATAGGTACATTAGAAAGAACACCAATATTCCTCTAATCTAAACATTCATTATCTGAGGAATTATATAAAGAATTTACTACACTTTTACTCTACGGGTTAGTAGATTTTAGAGACTTTATTACTTTTAGAATTATAAAACTTCTTCTAATTTCTGTTAGAATATGTATCAATTCTGTCTTTTCATTTTTTAACATGGGAAGATAATGTCCAATATGTCCAACTATTTTGAATTCATAACAAGTAACTTCTAAATCATTATTTTCATTCATGTGATTGTTATATTTATTTTATTGTTATTGAAAATTATTCATTCCAAAAATCTAATTCATTCTTCATGCTATATTAGGAAATTCATTCTTAGAATGTTCAGAATCACCTAAATCAGATAAGACAACATAATCCTTTTTCTAGAGGACCTAACAACATATTTATGGAGAGAGATGCCTTATTTAATTTG
Organism: Viscum album; assembly: GCA_963277665.1. Lineage (NCBI taxonomy): Eukaryota > Viridiplantae > Streptophyta > Magnoliopsida > Santalales > Viscaceae > Viscum > Viscum album. Next base: position 579,655,486 of record OY728132.1, on the reverse strand, counting down.
ATGTTATAGTAAAACCAAGTCCATCATTATTTTTGTTTTCTTTCTCTATATCTCTTTTCAATATGCCATCATACTGTAAAAGAGATCAGAAAAAAATCATCAAGAGTGAGATTTTTTAACTTCCTTGATTCATCAAATGTTGGTCTATTAGATATAAACTCATTTTGAATTATATAAATTATCATTTAAATAGGGATCTCATATTTTTATCCTTTATCATCCATGGATTGTAAACTATTGAAAATTTTCATAAACCATAGGTGTACATTTGAAGTTCCAAAATAATTAATCTCTAACATTTTCCAAATATTGTTATCTTCTTTGCAAGAATAAATATTACTATAAATTCCTCATGTAATAGAACATAATAATGTGTTTGTAAATCTATAATTCAATTGATAGTCTTGATTCTCATAATTTGAAAAATCATTGACTAACTTGTTAGGAATCCTGTAATCTCCAATTAACATGAAAAATTTTAAACTCCAATATTTATAATGAATATCGTCATTCTATCTTTCTAATACTCATAGTCAACTCCATAAAAACAGGTGGTTTATTTGGATTGAGGTTATTTATGAAACCAAAATTCAGTCTATCCATCTTTAAATTTAGTACAAAATATTCTATTACACAATAAATGTTAGCGTAGAAATATTTATAAACAAAGAGTTTATAAAATATAAAAAAATTCAAATGATAAGACATTAAAGATATCATTAATTATCAGGGGAAACCTCCTCTGATACAAAATATAAGTATCAGTAATACATATACTTGACTCTGATACCAATATTTGGATAAAAATGGATATGAATGTAAAGACCCGTAATTTCTGTAGAAATTTTTTTCTTAAATACATGGGAATTTTACGAGTCCGCAAAAAATGACATCAAGTGATTCTGAGGATCGGTGTGCCAGGAATCAATATTTGAAGTTTTGTTTGGTTACGTTTAGTAAATGTACGAGCGGGTTTTTATAGAATTTTAACCGATGCATGGAATTGAAATATGAGGGCACCGTTGAACTCGCAGCACTGGTATTCACTTAAGAAGACTTTCACCTCGACGGTAGTTGGTCAGGAATAAAAGTAATTTTTTTTGGGTTTTAATGAATAAATAAAATAACAAATAGTTGTGGATTTATTTTTATTTGACAGTTAAAACCTCCAAAGGGAAGTTGGATGTGGGACCGCCACACCTTAACCTCCCATGAGAGGTAATGGGGGTGGGTCCCACCCAAACCTAACCTCCTCTTCAAGAGTGATGTGGTGGGGACCACCCGAGGTTGAAACCTCTTGAACTCCCGATTAAGTAGGGAGAAACCTTTTGAGATCCTCGAACAATGGTTCCCCCACCCGACCACCTTAATGGAGTACCTTGAACTCCTATACACTTAATTTTTCTATCCCTCCCCATTTAATTAATTAAACCTCATCAATTAATTAAATGATTCTTTTTTAATTTATGCCAAAGAACATAATAGAACATATAATCTATTATTTCGGGTTGGGGGGGATATTCATTTGTTGGCAAAGGAGGATTGGGGAGAGAAAGATATCTTGGAGAAAGAATGCCAACGAGGAAAGGATCTCTTGTGAAGAATTCCAATGAATAATGCCGACCTTCTTCGACATTTTTCCTCGAGTTTTCCTTCCAAAGTGGGTCATCCTCACCTATGATGAACAACGTCCATACATCCTCCTTGTCACCGCCAACGAACGATATGAAGTAAGGGTGTGTTTTAGTTTGATCAACATTGATTCTTCCGTCCATAATTGTTTCTATTGACCCTCTTGCTACCGAACTAACGCGGAAGGACCATGCCAAATGAACACAGCCCGATCCCTCTGCCATTCTTGTCAATGTTTGGTGTGTTCTTCGTGTTCTTCATGGGTGATGAACAATAGATCGTCGCGAGTTCTTTTTGTGACACAATGATCAAAATTGAAGACCCAATATCACGATGACCTAGAGGAGGTTCAGCGACAATAGCGGGTGATGGGTCGGATCGGAATGGGAAGAACCGTCTTTCGACCGTTCTTCGAGAGGATGAATCAAATTGTGTTTTCAGAGTCTATCGAAGGCCCAAAAAAACCAGAAACGACTATGGGACATCAGGGAGACCATGTGTATGAAGTTTCATGATGAACGGATAGTCAGAACAAAGGATGAGAATCATGGGAGGCATGCTGGCCAGTGGCGTCATTTCTGGAAAATTCTAGAATACACGGTATGTACTTATAACGAACATGCCGTGTAGTATGGGAGTTATGAGTAATGAGTTTTGGATGTTAGACACATAACACACAGCGTGTGACACCAGTCACATGGTGTGTATTTCTCAGCACATCATGGCGGAGGCGGCTATGCGAGATATGGCGTGTAATCTACGAGATACATAGACACGGGCAGAATTACACATCCAAGAGGCACGACGTGTACTCTCTATGTATAATGGCAGAAGCGGGTTCACGAGACAAAGCATATATCCCTGGGATACACAGACACAAGGTGGAGTACATGGGCATGTACTCCACCATATGGCCAGGTAGGGACAGTGACATGGGCTACCCTGTGTACCCGTTACAAGGGTTGGAATACACAGGTTGAGGCCATCTACAGGCACATGGATAGCGTACACTAAGTCAACCCAGTTACATGGACATGGCGTGTAATCCATACCACATGTCGTGTACTTAACATTGAGGTCGTGTACGAGAACATGGCCAGAGTACACGGAGCCGCCCCAGACCTTCGAACACGGTATGTAATCCTTACCACATGTTGTGTGCTTACTTTTCTACACGACCAGCCTTACGACATGGGTCGTTGTACATGGGCAGTACCCGAGGTCTAAAGACATGGCGTGTACCTCTTACTAACAAGCCATGTACTTTTTGGGAAATGGCCTAGTCATCTTGTCCTCTGTAACTTGGACACATTTTGTTTGGGTTAACCCCTATGATGTGGTAGACCTTTGAGATAATTATTCATGGAAGTTGATGTATCGGCACTTGGATTAAAGAGAGGATCCTCCCAGAATCAAGCATTATTTGTGGAAATCCTGAGGTTGGCTGTGCTCTGACGACTATTCCTGGATCCTGTGTGGGTTCCACAGCTCTGAATACTACTCCTGGATCTTGTGTGGGTTTGACAGCTCCGACAACTGTTCCTGGATCATATATAAGTTTGAAAGCTCTGACTACTATTCCTAGATCTTGTGTGGGTTCGACAGTTCTGATTTCTATTCCCGGATCCAATGTGGGTTCAACAGAATAACTTTTCCTAGATCCTATATGGGTTTGATAGTTCTGAATTCTATTACTGGATCCTGTGTGGGTTCGACATAATAGATTAATTAGTGGCTACATTTAAGCATCTCTAAAATTCCTCTACAAGAGTTGTATACCTGTGTGAGCTGAGTTAGTGACTTCTGTGTTTTCCTCATGATTAAGATGGGTTACTTGATAACTTATGTATATGTATGGTCATATACATAAGAAATTGGTTATTCGTTGATTTCATACTCAATGGTCTATCCTTGGTGGAATTTGAGAGTCTTTGGTGGTCTCGGGGTCCCTACTGAGTATTGTTATAATCACCCCTGCATGGGCTATGCCCGCACCTCATTGTGTTGGATGCAGACGACGGACAGTGCTGATGGAGGCTGAGAGCACCAGGACTGGACGGTACACGGAGGTGGACCTTGAGACGTGTCGGTACTCAGAGGAGAGTGATAGACGTGGAGTGTTGAGGAGGCTATATTTACCTACCATTCAAGTAGGATCCATGGTTGACAATCCAGGAGATAATGTTCACCTTTAAGCTATTTTGTTCTTTTTAGTTGTACTTGTACTTTACAGTTGGGTTGGTATTTTCAGACCCTTTTACTTTTCAGCACTCTTTTTTATATAGCTTTAATTAGTGTTTTTCTTCCAACTCATACTCTGTTGTGTGCGTTTTCAAGTTATAAAGGCAATTTCATCCCAGTTTAGGGATTTACGACTTTGGTGATAGTCGCCAGCCCCTGGCCTATAGATGGCGGGCTTGGGGTAGTCATGACATGAGCCCTGGGGGATGGGTCATGAAAAATTGGTATCAGAGATGTCTGTTCTACTATAGAACATAGAACTCTGATCTTTCTTTTCTGTGAAGCAATAGTGTTATGGGTACTGAGTGTGGTTTTCAGTCCAGGGAGTCTAGTGTTGGTGCGGCAGCTGACGTATCCATACACCAGGACCCTAACTTCTTCTTTCTGACTCAGTGCATGAAAACATTGATTGCGTGTGTGTTTCAAAAGTTTTCATTGAGATCTATTTGTATCAGATCACCAGGTATAACTTATTGACCATGGAGCACCTGTATATTTTCAAGATGGCCCCACAGAGACAGCCAGTTAGGGTACCAGACATTGTACGAGATGGCAGCCCACTGAGTGACGAGGGCTCGGTGCAGGGCCCTATCACAGCGGAGGCTCTAGCAGTACCACTACACGTTGAGACACCAATTCCACTATCCCCTGCATCAGAGAGTGCACGCTGCTTGAGCACATTGCATGAGTTCTAGAACAAGAGGCTTCCCAGGTTCAGGGGTGAGAGGGACCTGCAGGCAGCTGAGGATTGGCTGGAGGCTATGGTGAGAGTCTTTAGACTGTTATGGACACCAGCAGACTTCATGGTGATCCTTACTGTGAGTCTCCTTCAGACAGAAGCAGGCATATGGTGGAGCCTGATGCTCCAGGTGTATGACGAGGTGACACTCCTCTAGTTAGACTTCGAGAGACAATTTCAGGCAGAGTTTATCCCAGCTACCCTACATGCAGTACAGAAAAAAAGCTACTACATCTACAGCAGGGTAGCATGATGGTGTCACAGTACTCAGTGAGGTTCACTGAACTCTTATGCTACTCCACAGATATGGTATGGGACCCATTCTTCATGGCCCAGACCTTCGAGCAGGGGATCAGGTAAGATATTAGGGATTCAATGATCTCCCTCAGCATCCCGACGTAGGTAGGGTTGTTGGAGAGATCCCTCTTAGTGGAGAGTTTTCTTGATGAGTAGTCACCAGCAGCGAGACCCACCACCGGGCATCACGTAGTGAAGTCTTCTACAGCTGGTAGTAGAGAGATGTCACAGAGGTCTAAGTGGACTAGGACATCTTCTGGATGATCTCAGGATACGAGTTCAGTGGTGCATGACACATGAGACAGAGCCAGTCATGCCAGGAGTGGGTAGGGTTACTCTTATGGTGGCCAGGGTTACATGGATTGTTACTGTCCGACCATCCGTACTGATGGTCATAAGATGATCGAAGGACCACCCAGGCAGATACATAGATTTGATCGAGGTGCACCGTAGATATTAGGTGGACATGGAAGAGGAGATGGTCGTGCAGTTGGTGGTGGATGATGATCTGATGTGTTACCGCCACCACCACCAGGAGGTCCTCCCTGACTACAAGGAGCAGGTGGACAGGGGCGAGCTCAGCTCTAGGCAGCTGAGGCCTACGACCATTGTGCTCTAGAGATGATACAAGGTACGATATGTGACTATTCCACATTAGTTGCAGTTCTTATAGACACTGGTTCCAGTTAATCTTTCATTTCCACATCCCTCGTTAGGAGCTCGGATATTTCGAAGGAGTCGTTAGTTTGATCCTTATGGCTAGAGACTCTTACGGGAGCTAATTCGATGATTACGCACTGGTGTCGGTAGTGCGAGCTTACTCTAGGAGGCAAGAGCTTCGGCTGGGATCTCCTCGTAGTAGTGTTGAGTCCTTACGACGTCATCTTGGGTATGGACTGGTTATCTATAGTCCATTCTCAGATCGACTGTATTAGGTGAAAAGTTTGATGTGTTCACACTGATGAGACCAGGTTCACCTTCACCGGTGAGAAGGGAGCCTTTACATCATAGGACGGACTTACCCGAAGGAGGGTGCGTCCGGTCACCCATCAGTTGTCTTACCATACCCTTGGAGCAGTAGATGCGGAGAGTCCGAGCTATCCTATAGTGGTGGACCAGTACACAAATGTTTTCCCTGACGATGTCCCAGGACTACCTCCTCGCAAGGAGGTGGACTTTTACATTGACATGTACCCTGGGATGACACCGATATCTACACCAGCATATCGGATGGTTCCCACTGAGCTTCTTGAGCTATGGGTACAGCTGGAGGACTTGCAGGTGAAGGGATTCATCTGGCCAAGTGTTTCTCCCTGGGCAGCCCTGATTCTGTTCGCCAGGAAGACGAATAAGAGCTTTAGGATTTTTGTTTACTACGGTCACATAAATAAGTTGATCGTGAAGAACAAGTACCCACTACTGAGGATTGATGACCTCTTTGATCATCTGAAGGGAGCAAGGTTGTTCTCAAAGATAGACCTCAGATCTGGCTATCACCAGCTAAGAGTTCCGGATGAGGATGTTCAGAAGACAACCTTCAGATATCGGTATGACCACTACGAGTTCTTGGTTATGCCATTCGGCATAACCAACGCTCCAGCAGTGTTCATGGGACTCATGAACAAGATCTTCCATCCATACCTTGATCACTTTGTTGTAGTCTTCATTGAAGACTTTTAGATCTATTTGATTACTAAGGAGGAGCATGCCTACCATTTTCAGGTAGTACTATGTGCACTCCAAGAGAACCAGCTTTATGGTAATCTCTCAAAGTTCCAGTTCTGGATCTGAGAGGTTCAATTTTTGGGACATGTCATCTCGATGGCTAGAGATGTAGTGGATCCAGCAAATATTGAGGCAGTACTTTCTTGGGAGCCACCCAGGAGTGTGATGGAGGTACAAAGTTTCTTGGGTTTCGCTGGATACTACCGGAGGTTCGTACCAGACTTCTCCAGAGTTGTAGCACAACTATCATCCTTGAAGAAGACGGAGAAACCCTTTGTGTGGTCGAAGAGATTCCATAATAGCTTTTAGGAGATAAGGTAGAGGTTGACTAGTGCCCCCATCTTGAGGCATCCAGAGGAGGGCTTAGGGTACATAGTTTACTACGATGCATTAGGGACCAGACTCAGATGTGTCCTAATGCAATAGTGAACAGTGATCACTTATGGTTCTCGTTAGCTAAGACAAAATGAGCAGAACTTTGCTACCCATGACTTGGAGTTAGCAGTATTGGTCTTCTCCTTGAAGATGTGGTGACACTATCTTATGGGATAAAATTTAACCATGTACTCCGATCACAAGAGTCCCAGATATATCTTCTCTCAGAAGGACCTGAACTTGAGACATCGACGATGGATTGAGTTCCTCTAGGACTATAACTTTGAGATAGTCTATACTCCTAGGAAGGGGAACATTGTAAAAGATTCTATCAGCAGAAGAACAAGTATTAAGCTACTAGGAAAGGCAACTGAGCAGATGGACGCTTTACATAATTCTTATGTGGACTGAGATGGAGCATCTTTCCTTTTGTCTCTTACAGTCACTCCTCTACATCTTCAGTAAGTCAGGGAAGCACATCGTGGAGACACTGACTGTGAGACATTACGTGCTCAGATATCCACAGGTCAGGCACTTGATAGATTTTATGAATTTGGGGAGCACATCCTCTTCAGAGGATGTACCATGGTACCTTTATCACTTCAGGAGGAAGTGTTGAGGGAGATACACACTTCCCCTCTATCGGTACATCCATGAGTGGAAAATATGTATCAGGACATCATACAATAGCACTGGTGGCCAGGTATGAAGAAGGCAGTAGCAGAGTTTGTTCCTCAATGCCTCACTTTTCAGCAAATGAAGGCAGATCACCAGGTACCAGTAGGCTTTGTGCATCCTTTAGAGGTCCCAGAGTGGATGTGGGATGAAATATCCATGGACTTCATGACAGGAATTCCACGTACATCCAGGGGTCACGACTCGATTTGGGTGATCGTCGACCGACTCACCAAGTCATCCCACTTCCTACCTATCAGACAGAAGAGTTTAGTATAGAGCATGGGACACATCTATGTGAAGGAGATTGTGTGGGTACATGGAGTACCTTCCACGATTTCCCCCGATTGTGACATACAATTTACTTCCCGGCTATGGAAGGGGTTGTAGGAGGCTTTCAGGATGTAGGTTCATCTGAGCACCGCCTTCCATCCTCAGATAGATGTTCAGACTGAGCGGACCATTCGGACCCTCAAGGACATGCTGTGTGCTTGTGTCCTCAACTTCGGTCGTAGTTCAGAGGATCACTTACCTTTGGTGGAGTTTTCCAACATCAACTACTATCACTCCACTATAGGGATGGCACATTTCGAGGCAATGTATGGGCGACCTTACAGATCACCTCTATATTGGACAAACCCAGGGGAGTCAGCACTAGTGGGACGAGAGATGGTACGGGCTACCAAAGAGAAGGTTCAGATCATCCAGGAGTAGATGAAGACTGCACAGAGCAGGTAGAAGTTGTATGCTGACAAGAGATGAAGACCTATGGAGTTTGAGGATGGTGACCACGTCTTTCTACGGGACTCACCTCAACGAGGTTTACAGAGATTTGGACGAGGAGGCAAGTTATCTCTGAGATTCATCAGACCTTTTTATGTTCTCAGCAGAGTGGGTGAGGTGGCAAACCACTTAGCTCTTCCACCTCAGTTGCACCAGGTGCCCGACGTCTTCCACGTATCCCAGCTGAGGAGATACATGCATGACCCTTCTCTCACATCATCGACCATGGAGAGTTGGATGTCGATGATGGGGCGACTTTCATGGAGGTTCTAGGGGAGATTGAGGATCAAAAGGAGCAGTTCCTATGTGGATGGATGATTCCTCTAGGGCACGTTCACTGGCAGCATGAGAACCTCAAGGAGAGCACATGGGAGAGGGAGGCTCAGATGAATGCTCAGTACCCCCATTTGTTCCCTTAGTTCAAGTTATAGCTTACATGGACGTAAAGCCCTAGGGTGGGGAGAATGTAAAGACCCGGAATTTCCATGGATTTTTGTTAAATACACGGGAATTTTATGAGTCGACAAAAAATGACGGTGCATGATTCTAAGGCCGGTTGTGCCGGGAATCAATTTCTAATGTTTTGTTTGGGTACATTCAATAAACGTACGAGTAGGTTTTTATAAATTTTGATCTGGAGCTCAGAACTGAAATATGAGGGTACCATTGAACTCGCAGCACTGATATTATCTTATTAAGACATTCACTTTGACGGCAGTTGGTCAAGAATAAAAGTTAGTTTCTGGGTTTTAATGAATAAATTAAATAAAAACAAAGTTGTGGATTTATTTATATTTGATAGTTAAAACCTCTACAGGGAAGTTGGAGGTGGGACTGCCACACCTTAACCTCCCATGAGAGGTTATGTTGGTGGGGCCCACACAAACATAACCTCATCTTCAAGTTTGATGTGGTGGGGATCACCCGAGGATGAAACCTCTTGAACTACCCATTAAGTGGGGAGAAACATGGTGAGCTCCCCACTTAATGGTTCCCCCACCCCACCACCTTAGTGGAGCCTCCTGACCTCCTCTACACTTAATGGTACGAACCCTCTCCATTTAATTAATTAAGCCTCATCAATTAATTAAATGTATCTTTTTGAATTACTTCCAACGAATATAATAGACCATATAATCTATTATTTCGATGCGGGTATTCATTTGTTGGAAAAGGAGGATTGGGAAGAGGAGAAGCTCTTGGAGAAAGAACGCCAATGAATAAAGGCTCTCCGACGAAGAACACCAACGAAGAACGCCGACTTTCTTTGACCTTTTTCCTCGAAGTTTCCTTTCGAAGTGGGACGTCCTCACCAACGACGAATGACATCCATACTTCCTCCTTGTCACCGCCAATGAACTATATGAGGTTGGGGTGTGTTTTGGATTGAGAAATGTTGATTCTTTCTTCCATAATTGTTTCCCTTGACCTTCTTTCTACCGAACTGACGCGGACAGACCGTGCCAAATGAACATAGCCTGATCCCTCTGTCGTTGTTGTGAATGTTTGGTGTGTTCTTCATGTTCTTCATGGGTGATGAAAAATGGATCGTTGCGAGTTTTTTTGTGATGCAACGATACCAAATTGACTACCAAACATCACAACGACCTAGTGGAGGTGTCAGGACGATAGTGGGCAACGGGTCATAGAGGAATGGGACGAACCGTCCTTTGACCATTCTTCAAGCGGATTAATAAAATCATGTTTTCAGAGGTGATCGGAGGCCCAAAAACACTGAAAACGACTACGAGACATCTGGGTGACTATGTTTCTGAATTTTCATGATGAACGGACAGCCAAAATGAATGACGAGCATCACGGGAGGCGTTCTAGACAGAGGCATCATTTCTAGAAAATTCCAGAATACACGACGTGTACTTCTGAAGAATACGCCATGTAGTACGGGAGTTATGTGGCTTGAGATTCGGATGTTAGACAAATAACAGATGGTGTGTGACCCCGGTCACACGACGTGTATTTCTCAGCACAGCATGGTAGAGGCGGATACGTGAGACATGGTGTGTAATCTGGGAGATACACAGACAGGGGAAGAATTATATGGCTAAGAGGCATGACGTGTACTCTCTATGTAGAATGGAAGAAGCCACTTCGTGAGACTCAGTGTGTATCCCGGGGATATATTGACATGCGGTGGAGTACACGGGAATGTACTCCACCACACCGCCAGGAAGGACCAGTGACATGGTCTACCCCATGTACCAGTTACACGAGATGGCATACACGGTTTGAGGCTGTGTATGGGAACATGGATAGTGTATAGGGAGCCGACCCAGTTACTTGTACATGGAATGTAATCCATACAACACGTCGTGTAGATAACTTTGTGACCATGTACAGGCACTTGGCCAGAGTACACGGAGCCGCCCCAGACTCTCAGACATAGCATGTAATCCTTACCACACGCCACTTACATACTTTTCTACATTACCAGACTTACGACATGAGCCATTGTACACTGGCAGTACCTGAGGTCTGATGACACGGTGTGTACCTCTTACCTACAAGTCATGTACTTTTTGGGAAATGGACTGGTCATCTTGTCATTTGTTACATGGACACATTTTGTTTGGGTTAGACCCCTATGATATGGCAGACCTTTTAGATACTTATTCATGTTATTTGATGTATAGACACTTGGATTGAGGAGCAGATCCTCCCGAAATCAAGCATTCTTTGTGGAAACCCTATTGTTGGCTATGCTCTGATGACTGTTCCTGGATCCTGTGTGGGTTCGACAACTCTGACTACTATTTTTGGATCCTGTGTGGGTTCGACAGCTCTGACGACTATTCCTAGATCCTATAAAGGTTCAATGGCTCTGGCTACTATTCCTAGATCCTGTGTGGGTTTGACAGTTCTGATTTCTGTTCCTGGATCCTCTATGGGTTCGATAGAATAACTATTCCTGGATCCTATGTGGGTTTGACAGTTATGATTTCTCTTCCTGGATCTAGTGTGGGTTCGACAGAATAGATGACTTAGTGGCTAAATCTAAGCATCTCTAAACTTCCTCAATAATATTTGTATACCTGTGTGAGCTGAGTCAGTGACTTCTGGGTTTTCCTCATGATTGAGATGGGTTACTTAATAACTTAGGTATATGTATGGTCATATACCTAAGCAAAGGGTATCCGTTGATTTCAAACTCTATGGTCTATCCTTGGTGGATTTTGAGAGACCTTGTTGGTCTTAGGGTCCCTACTGAGTATTGTTATACTCACCCCTACACGGGCTATGCCCTCACCATGTTGTGTTGGATGCAGACGATGGACAACGCTGACGGAGGCTGAGAGCACCAAGACTGGACGACACCTGGAGGTGGACCTTGCGACGTTTCGATACTCATAGGCGACCAACATATGTGCAGTACTGAGGAGGCTATCTATACCTAACCTTTAGGTAGGATCTGTGGTCAACTATCTAGGAGATTCTTTTCACCTTTCCATTGTTTTGTCCTTTTCAGTTGTACTTGTAATTTACAGTTGGGCTTGTATTTCCAACCCCCTTTACTTTTCAGAACTCTTTTGTATATAGTTTTACTTAGTGTTTTGTTTCTAGATCGTACTCTATTGTGTGTGTTTTCATATTATAAAGGCAATTCCTTCCCAGTTTAGGGATTTATGCCTTTGGTACTATTTTCCAGCCCCTGGACAAAGGAAGGCGGGATTGGGGTAGTCACGGAACGTGCCCCATGGGACGGTTTGTGATAATGAAGTTGTAAATATAAGTGGGTGAATTATAAGTTTAAAAACATTAATTTTTAACCAGAAAGGAAACATATTTTAACAAGTTTAAACTAATCATATTTAAATTCTTCTTCAATATTTAAAAGATGATCAGATTGGGCCCCTGTGTCCAATGGAAAAATTATCATAATCAAGTATCATATGATATGTCTTCCATAGGTCATAATTAGAATTTAATCATATTCATAATATAATATGATTTAATCAGAGTAAGCATCATAAGAATCCTAATCATAACAGTTATAATAAATCAGAGTATTAAAAAGTAATTATTCAATTTCAAAGTATATAAAATCATATGCAATGTAATGATATATTCATATAGTACTATAGTGAAGAAAAATTTTATCATAATTAAATATGTTGAGATAAACACAATATAAATAAAATGATAAATATAATAATAATTCACTTTCTATTATAATTATAGTGGAAAAAAGTACATGTAATAAAATAAGTAAATGAATAAAATTATTTGAAACCAAAGAGAAGGGTATCTAGTAACCTAGGACAAATTTCCCTTGTTTTATACTTACAAGAATGTATGTATTGACCTTACCAGGGTAATCCCATAATTTAGTGATTAGTCTATCTCACTATCCCCACGATCCCTCAATATGATAATCAGATTTCTATGTCTACCTATCCCCAAAAACCCTCTACACAATGATCGTATTTTGTCTTCCTACCCCCACAGGCCCTCGATTAGGAAAAATATATCTTTTTATTCCTATCCATGGAAGCCCTCGATCGTAATCACAATAATTAGAATCACCCCAAAAAAATATGAACTCAAAATGATTACAAATTCAAGGAATCAGAAGTTAATTCTTATAAGCTTAAAATTTCTTGCATAATAGAAAAATAAGTAGAGTGTCTCTATGTGAGTCTACATAAACTTGTAGAATCTTCAAATGACCATGTATTTATATGAAATCCTTCCAATGGTGATCCTGATTTCCAATGATCATATATTCTTTGAGATTTTCTCAAGGGCATGGAGACCTGGAACTTCAATGGTCATATGATAACAAAATGCATGATATCATTTTTTTGTACACATTTGTAGTGAAAAATGTTTTCTAATATTATATAATATTGTTTTTAATAGTGAGATTTAATATTTTAACCAATATGATGGATTTCATTATAGGATTCCATTATGATTTTCAATATGAGTATGATTTTGATGCTTATTAGATATGATGTTAAGTCTGATTAAAAACATTTTTCATTCATATTGTAAGAAAAAAATTCTTCAAATATAATTTGAAAAATGTGAATCTGATTATTATCGGATCTACACTCATTACAATAATTTTATTGAATAAAGTATGTATAGATTCATGAATTTAATAAAACTAATTATTTGTACGGTAAATTACATATGTTTTCGATAAAAATATTATTAAAAACTTTTGGCATAAAAGAGTTAGTATTTAAGAATGATTTTGTGATTTCCAAAACAAAAGTAATAGAAAATTCATAAAGAAAATTTTGACTTAACATGACATGTATGGAAGTCGACTGTATGGTTATTCTATTCATGAGAGTGAAATTTATGGAATTAGACTGTATGGTTATTCCATTTTATTTTAAGAGTTTTTCTTAATTCTCCAAAAATATAAACCTAAAAGATATTTTGAAAAATAACGGTATTTCTAGTTTTAAAATAAATATATTAAGTACTTTTTAATGCTGGGTCCTTACAGTTGGTATTATTGCAGGTTTTAAACAACTTTGGAGATTAGGATGTTTTTTTAGAGTTATAGATATCATCATGAGTTTCTAATTCTATGGTTAATCAGCAGTTTAATGTCTTAGAAACCTCATTTTAGGATTTAAGTTATGAAATTTTAAAGTGACTTATGGTGTTTTTGGAGACATTCATTTTTGTGGTAATTATGGGTTATTACATTTTGGAATGCAAAATGAAAGGTATGAGATAAAAATTGAGGATAAAACATGATATGTTTTTTAAGATTTTATCTTATTTTGGGGATGCTTTAAGAATAATATATTTTTATAAAATGGACAACTGATAGGATGGGTGACAACCCGTTGTACATGGCAAGGCCGTAGAAATAAATCCCACAACTAAAGGGTGATAAAGGTAAATCACCCATCATTGGCCTACATGAAGTCTCGATTTAGTATAACTTTTTAGTTTTAGTTAAACAATTTTATTCAATAATATTAAGTTTACTTTGGGAACAATGTTTTTATAATATCCAAAAATTGATTTCGGGGATTATGTGATGAATATTGTTTTAAAATATGTTCACTATTTTGGGAACCCCATATAATCAAGGTAAATATAACTTTATGGGATATTTTTTAGAAGGAATGGTTGAATTATATATTGGAATAATATATGATTTTATTGGGGTCATATAATTATTTAGTTTATTTTTGGAAATTGATCTCATATCTTGATGAATACTAGGTAAATTAATTTTTTGTATGAGACTTCAAGATTGATTGATGTTATTACTAGATAATTATAAATAATTATATTGGAACACTATTTGATCAAATACTTATAATTTTTTGGGTTTCTATATATGTTATAATTTTTTTTGGAAAATTTGAAGGATAGTTATTTGTTGACTGGTCTATGTTGACCTTTAGGTATTACTGTTGAATTTCAGGGATTTATGTAATTTTTAATCATATAATGGATTAATCTATTTTGTGGAATTATCTTATATTATCCTTACAATTTTAGTTTTGTTAATGCTTCACAATAGGAGAAATATATAGCTATTATTTTTTGTAATATATGATTCTCTTGAAGTTGATTCTAGTACATCAGGCATGGAAAATTCATATTTTGTACTCATCATTTAAAAAAAAGATGATTTTATAGTGGAATTTGATTAATGGATGAAACTATAACTATTAAATAAGTTTATCTCCTAATGTAATTAATATAATTATTAAAATAATTCCTCAACTCTATGAAAATGATTTTGAAACAAAAATGTTTTCTGTTTAATTTTGTTGCTAAGAAATAAATTACCTTTTAACTCATCACAGATTTATGGTTTTGTGATTGTTAAATTTCTTGAGGCCATGTTATTTATCATTCTCCCTTAAAATATGATAGTTATTTTTCTCTTGCATTTCTATGTTTTCCTACATATGACACTAGTATGTGTTATCTCAAGTAACCTTCATACTTCCATTTATTTATTTTAAAGTTCTAGTTTCATTTATATTTTTTCCGATGTAAGATTTTGACAAAGGTATTTTTAAAATTAAAATAATTAATCTTTGATCTCAAGTTCAAATTATGAGAACACAATTTATTAAGTGGGGATATTATAATATCTGGAGTTTTTAAAAGTAAACACTATGTTCAATAGTTTACATGATATGCAACATCAAGCTTAAACTAACAACTAAATATTATTATTTAATTTAGACATTATCTCATAGTTGTTAGAATTTTAGGTATATATAAGATTACCTTAATTATGAAAATATAATTTTTACATGTATATAAATTCTTTTAACAATTAATTATAACTGAATGTAAACCTATTTTTAATGTAAAAGGAAATTTTTTTCAGAAAAACTATTTAAATACAAACAAGTGTGTTTAATACCAATTTATAAAAAAATCACCCTAATTAGATTATATTAATTATATATATATATTTATTTATTTATTTATTTTAATTTTTAAAGTCTATTTTTTATTTTTTCTATACATGATATATAAAAAATCCAATTTTAAATATAAAATAATTATTCATCTAAAAAGGTAGTCTTACCACATTTTGATGGATCACATGTTTTAGATATTGTTTTATTATATTTTATAATTTCAATTTGAAAAAATAAACTTTTTATTTGGAATTAGAATATAAAAATTTTACTTTGGTTTAATTTATTGTATTTATATGATAAGATTCTTATTTTGATTAACTGTGAAAAGGTAATGTATTTTAATTTAAAATAAATTTTTCATCATATTTATTTATAGTGTTAAAGAATACTATTAAATGGGTTTGAAATATAATTAGATCAATTTTTATCATTTTATTCAATATAGGTAGTGGAAATCAATTTTACATTGAAATTGTATATAAAAACATTGTGAAGTATTGAACCTTTTTACTTTAAAAACTTGTTTTCACATTCCATCAATGGGATTAAATTTTAATTAATTTCTACCAATAATGTGTTAAGAATTTGGAAATATATATTCCATATTTGGAATCAGAATTTAAAAATTATATATGTTCGTCCCATTTATTTTTTGACATTATGAATCGTAACATTATTTATTTTTTTTATTAACACAATTATAGGTAAATTGGGAAATTATATGTAAAATTAATATTATAAAAATTTAAAAAATTCCTTAAACATTGTCCTAATTTTTTTTTCTAAGTTATCATCAACAAAAATATTCCATGGGATGATTTTATATCCACTTGAATCCACTTGTATAACTTTATCCCTTTTATAGTATTTCTTTCAAAGCAAAGTCAATTTTGTCATTCTTTGGTTTGTTAAAGTTAAATACTTTTAATACGTGGTCATGTAGAGGATATATTTGAATATAATTGTTTTTTGAAATAAAAAATGTACATCTATACAATTTTTTTAATTTTTGAGAAATAAATATTTAAATTAAAGGTTTATACAATGACGTTGTACTGATTATTTAATTAAAGGAAATACCAAATAAATGATATCCAAAATACTAAAATTAATTAAATTTGAGATTGTTAATGTCATTAAATAATATTTTAGTTTGCTTTTAAATTTTATTGATGTTTTTGTCATACTAATCTAATTTCTCTTTCTTTTATGATATTTTTAAAAAGTCATGTAATGAATAGTGCCAAAATTGTCTTTATAGATATTTTAAAATAAATAATTTTATATTAAATGAAATTAAAATTTTAAGAATATAAAATTTGGTCAAATGATTGGGATAAGTAATAATATAAAATAAATGAATTATTTATTGGTTTTTTTCATTTTATTGTAGTTATAATAACCCTCAAAGTGTAAATTACATGATATCAAGGTAAGATTTACAAGGGTTAAATAAGGGTTAAAACAAAAAATATAAGGGCTAATAAATATCCAAAACATATATATAATTATTTTTATGACTTGGATTTGACCCACCATCAGCATATCTTCATAATAAATCACTTTGGAACCGTTTTGAATAAAAATTAATTCATATTAAATTAATATTTTGATGAACCACAAAAGTGCCCTTCCCCTCTCGAATAAAAGTGCACCATTCTTCTCACTTACTCACACTTAAAAAACAATTTGTTTTGGAGGAAATCTAAAAAACTAAATTCATTGGATCACTAACAGCATTCTATATTCCTTATTTTAGGCATAACACACACCATAGCTATTTTAAGGTGTTAATCAAATGAGATTTTCTGAATAAGTGCTATCTTTTTAATCAAGTATTTCTATTTTATTTTTTTATTCTACATATTTCAAATATTCATAAAACATGATAAAATAATAAATTTAGTATAATAAATATAATGAGATGATATTATTTTAATATCATAACCTAAATGTACATCCACATCTATCAAATTGGAAATGAATTAATGGTTCGTGTGTGAGGCATAATACCATCTCACGAACCGATATAATTTATTTCCCATCACCATCAGTCAAGATTACCTATAATGATGGAATTATTAGTTTTGTATAATATTCATGGCCTGGTTATCATTATTAAAGAATAATATATCATTTACTTTATTATGTATCCATTCACATTAAAATGATAACTTCATTCATGTGTACGTGTGAACTATTAACTCTATGAAGTGATTGGATTCATTTTTCATCACCAAATAACATGTACGATATATATAAATATATATTTTATTTATTTACATTAAATTTTTATATTATTATCATTATGGAATGAAAATATAATAATTACCTTCTTTCCATAACAATGGTTGAAAAATAAAAATGTTACTCATTCGTACGAATGACATATGGTCTCCAAGATTATAACGTTGTTCATTTTGCACAACCATAAATAAATGGTTGTATTTAAAAGTACAGTTTTGGTATAAATGTTACTATTATTAAATGAATACAATTATGAAGATGATGGAATAAGGACTAGTTATACTATTGACATCATACCATGTTCATTTTTGACTCAAGTACCGAATATCAGCAAAACATATGACATGAACTTAAATAATTAATTAGTTTTTACAACATGATAGTAAGTGATATAAAAGTACTATTAATTAAAACAAATGTATCAAGAAATTAAAAAATTAACTTATGTTTTCTTTTTAGGAAGATAACAATTTCACAGGATGAGTGGGATCCAAGGTGAAAAACTCTTTAACTGAAACTTCACTTTAAATGTTCTAAATATTTTTTATTTTAAATCCTTATATTTCATGTCTATGTTTTCAAAAAAAATTATTAATATATTCTTTTGGACATTAATTTTTTAAAATATCAATTTTAAATTTTATTTCAAAATTTTCAATGTATTATGGGATACTTTTATTTTTTTAAATGTCTATAATTGGATTTGAAAATGGATTGGTTATTACACAAACTTTTAATGTTTTATTTTGTGTGAAAATGAAATTTTATGATTTACATGTTAACAATTGAAATATTTTATGTTTTATGATTATATAATTGTACTTGGAAATTTAATGAGTGGTTCTGTGATAAACCAAGGATGGGTGATTATGATATAAAATCCAATGCATTGGGTCTGGATGTCTGTCATATGGCGATTACATTTTTAAGAGTGACATGTATGAATGTCGACCATATGTTTATTCCATTTGTGTGTGTGATATGTGTGAAATTTTACCTCATGGTGATTCAATTTTAGTTAAATTATTTCCCATGTTCAGTACTTATCTTTTATTTTCTTTATTATTAGTTTTCATAAAAACTATTTCATTTTCAAAAGGTAAGATAATGATCTTTTTCAAATGATGATCTCATTTTTTATGGAAAACGTATGATTTTAAGGAACTATTTTATGGGTTTTTATTTTAATAATAGTTTCCTTTATTTTTAGTCTCTTATTGAGCTTTTTTCCTCATCAAATGTTATAAAATTTCTTTCATAGGTTTTAAGGAATATTTGGTTCAATGATGAGATAATGGGAAAATTTTGAAGATATATAAGAATATGAAATAATTTTTTATTATAATGATTATTATTTTATCATAAAATAGATACTGAATATAATTTTCCTCATGTAATCTATCATTTTATTTTGTAATAGTTTTCCCAAATTCTATAAAACTCTTAACCTAAAATAAAGTTTTGGAAATGAAATTTACTTCTCATTTTTAAATTGATAAAATAAGTTATGTTTGAGGTCGAGTCTTTATAGATAATGAAATGACTAAACTATAGAAAATTTTCCATTATGATAGTCTTGATAGTGATATGTAACTAATGAAATGACTTTTAATGCTTATTTACATTCCAAAAAACTATTTATTAATGTTATTATGTTCATTCGTGGAGTTTGATTTATTATTTATGATTTTAAACTCTTATGACTCAAGGATTTTGGTATGATAAATACTTATTTCATGACTCGTGTTTTATGGTTCATGTCCCATTAGAAGTGATATTGTATGTTATGATCATGTTCTGATACTTTTAATCTTATCTTATAATCACTTATGATCATCAATTAATATCTCTCATGTTTACTCCTACTAATAATCTGATCTTACCCATTATTATATCTTCATTTCCTCAGGTTATGAAGAAATTTTTTTAGTAGGAAATATATAAGAAGGGTAACATGTGAGAAGAAGTTTATGGGATATGCTGAAGATCCTTTAGGATTTTTATGGTCACTAGTCTCTAAAAACATAAAACAATTATGGTTCTTGGGCATGTTTATTGTGATATGTATAAAATATTCAATTGAAATGATTTAATATTTATGTATGTGATTCTTGGGTTTCCTCCACTACCAACTTCCCAATGTTCAAGACCAAATCTAGGACACCCACAAGGAAATAAGAAGATTATAAGTTCTCTAAAGACTATAAACTAGTATCAAGGAATAAAAAAATAATTAGGGAATTATTTTTCCATACATAAACAAAAAGATATAAGTGAAATAAGTTTATAATTCCATTTAAAATAAAAATACAATTTTAAAATACAATTTAATATGAATCTGAAATCAAACATAGTTCAATAAAAAAACAAACGGACTCATGATCCAACATAAACCAACATTCTATTAGGATATTTTCATACAATTTGAATAGCTCCAAAACTCCTCAAATGTATGGAAAATTCCACTATATCCAACTTGAAATCATCACACAAGATCAAACACCCAATAATGTCATAGAGTTTACCATACCTTAACAATGAAACATAACATCTATATGCACACATAGATTTGTGGTTAAGGGTGAGTATTAATACCCAATAGGATTTCCCTAATTTACTCTCATTTATTCCATACAAACCAATTTATAATTATATAACCATTGATATTGAAAATAATTAATTTCATTTATAAAATAATTTTTTAATAATTCGATATAAAATTAATCTTGTATATGATATAATATAGTATATTATATCCCAATGAGGAAACCATTCTCAATTTAACCCCAATATGAAACAAATAAAAAACTAAATAACCCATAGTGGACCTGAGAAATAAATTAGCACAAAACATAAAATTATAGATATGATCCTAACATACAGATATTTTGGATCGTTAACTCTAGTGAACCATATATTTCCTAAATAAATATGACATCATTTTAGATGAATATTCAGTACATTTCAAAAAAAATACATAGACGAGGAAGATATAAGTTTAGTTTCATTAGAAACATGGATACATAGAAAATTGGAACAAAATATAACTACATCATTTCCTATTTAGTTCTTCAAAACTTTTACCAGTTTTAGTCATAACATACTTAAAACCATTATTCAAAACCTGGGGAAGGGAGACATAAGAGTGGGTGATATCATATGATCCTTAATGTTAAAACTATTATATATTAATAAATGATCATTAGTGATCATAATATAAACATAATTTTATTAAAAAATGATGTAAACATTATAAAATCATACCCATCAATTATATGTCATAATCATGAAACATGAAATAATTTTTTATCAAATGAAAGACATAACTTATAATAGTGATGAATCATAAATAATCAATAATGATCCATGAAAACAAATCATAATCATAATATAGAAGTTTATGGAATGAAAATAAGCATAACGAATTATTTCTTTATCCATGGATAACTGCATAAACTATAATAGTGTGTTGGTTTGACTCCATATCCCATCACTTCCTTAGTCAAGGTTCACTCCCAAGACTATCTTATTTCAAAAACTACCATATTGAACTGACTTTGTTCCCTATTATATACCTTACTATATCATGATATATACTTTATTACCTAATTAATTAGAGGGATATATAATTATGGCCCACTTTTCATATAGTCAAAACCCTATATATGTGTTCCAAAATATTATAATACATTCATTATATCATCGAATCATAACCAATAAAATAGATACATTTTTCAAAAAAAAATATCATAATTGTAATCATAAACCACCTATAGAAATAATAATGATTGAAAAATTGGATTATATTCCTATTAAATCATGAGAAACATCAAATTATGTTGTTATAAGTTAACAAACCATTAAAAGATCACTATATAATTTCTTGAGGAAAATATTTTTTTTTGAAATCACTTATTTATAGTCTAAAAGTTTATAAAAATATTATAGAAATAATTTTATTTCAAAATAAACATGTAAATATATAAATAAAACATTAATTAAAATAGTATTCATTATGGTGTAGAAATTTATTCATGTGGTTTATGCTAAAACAAATAATCCCTTATCCTTGTTGATAAAATTTCTAAAGCACCATGTATTAAAAATTAAAAATAGATTAATTGAAAAAAATTAAATTTAAAATATGGGTAAAATTTAAATAAATAATCATTTTAAAAATATTAAATATTTTCTTGAATATATTTTATATAATATATGTACATGGAAGAAATGAGTCTCAGCTGTAGATAAAAACACGGTCGATTTTCCTTAAAAAATAATTTCTTTCTCTATAGGCTAAATAAATAGAGGAAAATGAAAGAAAATAACTAAATATATGCGGATAATAATAAAATAATAAAAAATGATACTTTTGAAAGATAAATCATACAATTTCATTATCAAAAAATTTAATCATAAAGAATCCCAGTAAAAAGTAAACGGTAACATAAACACTTATATCAAATTTTTTTTAATTCATAGTCATTGTAGCCTCCTATATATTAAATTTATATTTAATATAATTATATATAAGAACCATAATAAGACATATAATTCAACAAATTTTTAATTATAACATCACATCACCCATTCATTAATAATCCTTCATTATCATCATCATTTCGGGTGTTTACAACTTTAATTTACATGTTTGTTTTGGTTCGGTGGTTATGACCCTACACATTGAGCATGGTTACTTCATCTACATAATGTTAATAATGATATAAATAAAATAATAAATATTTATATACATGTTTATAACAATTAATATGATATAGTTATGAAAAATGGATGACATCACTACCTGACAATGGTAGTTCATACGTACACATGATTGACATTTTGATTTTTCAACGGACAAAATGAAGGAAAGGAAAATATTAATTCATATTTTAAAAAATTATTATTATAAGATAAAAAAATATATATAAAAGTATATTTATATATATATAAATAACCAACCATGAATGATGGTGGTAGAAAATGGGCCATATCTCCACATAGAGATGGTTGTCCACAAGTATGCACGAGTGATAATTTTATCTCTTGATGGATAGGGAGAAGGTGGTAAATGGTTTTTACATCATCAAAATAACATATAATTATATTTATGATACATGTTTCATCTTTTTTTCATATATGAAACAATTTTATATAAATTAGACTAATAAATAAAATTGTAATGGATTGGTTAAGATCCATACCTCTTCTTTGAGATACCTCCAATAGATTATCCATTAAACCGTAAGGGGTTAGTATTAGGAGTTGGCCTGAATATATAGGATTAATTCAATGATTATATAATGGTTTTTAATAAGTTATTTTCTGAACTAGGATGTTAAATTGGGTGAATAATATAGGATAATAGGTTTCTTTTTATAAGTGAGGGGCAGGACACATATGGAATTTTGGAAAAGATTTCAATGATTTATGGTCACTTTCATTGGAATTTGGATCCAAATTAATAGGTATTAAAATCATCGATAATATAAGGATTAGATATATTAAATAAATAAAAATTTCAATTCTTTTTTATATCCTACCCTTATCTCATGGTTTAAGCCTTGGTAAAATAGTTTTAACATAAACCTTGGTAACATAGTTTTCCTGTTTTTACTATTCACTATGACCAATTATAAAGTTGAAAATATTAAATTATATTATTTATCATTATAAAAAATATTTATTCAATTATACTAGATTAAATTTCTACTAGCGATAAAATTTATTTTTCAATAATCATGCAAACCACAATGAAAACCTATTTTAGAAAGATGAATTTCTAAGCATAAAACATAATTTACAACCATTATTTTCCTTAAAATACCATAAAATGAATGTTAAAATAATATATGGAATATATAAATTCTCAATTTCATTAAAAAAATTAATCAATAGATCATAATTTAATTTATTATGATATAATCATAATGCACACATAAAAAAGTATTTAAAAATGTGTTTTTAACCCAAAAACTAACTTATTCCAAAAAAATGTATGATGAAGATTAATATTTATTTAATTATATAACATATAATTAAATTATACTTAAATTAATTTAATATAAAATTAGAAACATAATAGGACATTTACTAGAAAATAAATAACATTTTTTACAAAAACTATATATTTAACTATTGACTAAAATTAAATACTTTTAGAAAAAATCCTACGAATTCCTTTGAAGATAATATTTAAATTATTATTTTAAAAATTATAATCTCTTAATTACACATTTTTTATGGTCGTATATATTAAATATAAATTTTACATGAAAAAAAGAAATTAAACCCTTTTTATGAATTATTATATTTAAAGCATAAAATAACTATTTTGAAAATAGAAAAATTATTTTTTATGAAAAAATAAATAAATTTTTAATAATAAAAAATTTAAACATATTTTTATAATGTGGTTATTATTATTAATACCTTTTAATTTAAATAATTGGTTAAAACAATTCACTATATCATGATTCATATAGATTCGAGTTACGTGTAATGAAATTTTTTGAATACTTTCTGTTTTATTTCAATCTAAATAAAAGTAAAATATCGGGTTGTCATATCAACCACCCATGTAGTTCCCAAATTTTATGATCCTACCCTTATATATGACACATGTGATAGAACTCCACATCTGTCTCAACAATATATCTCTTCCTGTTGCACATGAAATTTTTCATTCATTTTCCAAACAAAACATATTCAATTATCCAAAACTATTTTACCTAATTAAAAGAGTTTAACAAAAATAAATCTATTAAACTCAAGTCTTAGAACTAATAATTTATGATACTTAAAATTCCATTTTCTGAAAACAGTATTCCCAACCCATAATCCCATGGTTTAATCCAAAAAATTAAACACAAGGTCTTATCTATAACCCCAATTTCCATCCCTTTGTAAAATCCAATAAAATAATAACTTATAAAATTAATTATGAAATTGATTTATTAAATCACACATATAAGAAAATGACCTAAAATAACACCAATAATGAAATAAGGAAGTATAATACCTTTATTAGTAAATAAGATCCATCTACCCTATACAAAGATCACATAACAATTTCAAATCCCTAAATTGAACATCAAGAAAAGATATCCAATACCCTAAATACTTTAAACAAGAATAAAAGTAAAATAATTAAAAAAGTCCACAAATAATTATCTTAATTATTTTATTTTAGACTCATTATGAAACTTTTATCATAATTTATGGGTTCAAGTGGCCTCCTTTTTTTGATATCCACATGTTTATCAAGTTTATTCAATATACTCCATTTTTCCCAAACATTAATGGAGTTATTAATTTACTAATTTATCATTGTAATTATTTTTGAAACATTATAACAGAAAATTATTCTCATGTTCATTTAGCCCAAATTACTTGG